>JAXLNO010002694.1:117300-328249 GCA_038087875.1 Malacoraja senta | reverse complement strand
TTAGGAGACCTGATGTTCAACAGCCGCCCCTGAGATTGGCAAATTCCCGCCTTACTGCTCCTTTCAGCCGGTTGCTGAATGCCCTGGTAGTCGGACGTCCCGCGGCAGGATGGGGGTGGGGGGGGGGGCGGAGGTGGCTTGGCTCACCTCCTTGTGCTGTCCAGATGTGGGAGGAGGAAGGAAGAGGGGAGGATCAGAGAGGGACGCAGGGAGTGTGCCGACACTCCACCTTCTGGTTGCTGGCTTCTCCTTGAGATGGACGGGACCCGTCTCTCAGCAGATGACGTCCGGTTAAAGGCTTAACAGCTCGGAAACTCTGGACTCTTGTGTGCAATCGTCCATCCAAAGAAGAGCTTCTCCTTTGTCCTGCCCCTTTTCGTTTCAACCTTTCATTCCCCACCTCCCCCCTACAATCAATCTGAAGAAGGTCTCAACCCGAAACATTACCTATCCATTATCAGCAGGGATGCTGCCTGACCCACTGAGTTACTCCAGCACTTTGTGTCTTCCTTTGTAAACTGTTCCTTGTTTCTACAATCTACATCCGAGACTACTAAAGGAAAGAGCCCATAACATAATGTGCATTGGTGGTCATCTCCACAGTTATTTAGACTCTTGGCTGTTCCCACAGATGGGAGGGTATCACCATTATTAGTTTAATATAGTTTACAGTTACAGCATGGAACCAGGCCCTTCGGCCCATCACGTCCGCGACGACCAGCGATCCTTGTACACCCACACTAGGGACAATTTACAATTTTACCGAACCAATTAACAACAAATCTGTACGTCTTTGTAGTATGGGGGGAAACCAGTGCACCCAGAGAAAACCTACTATTTAACAAAGGAGGGAGATATTAAGCAGGGGTTCACAGATCAGCTTGCCTCGTGACAACAGTGGGGAAAATGCTGGACTCTAAAACAAAATAAAACTTAATACCAGAACATTTAGATAACATTAACAGGATCGAACAAAGTTTGTTTGTTAAAGAGTAACGGAGTAAAAGAGAAAATTAACTGGTAGCATAGGTGGTGAGACCATATATTCAGAGAGGTGGTTCTGGGACACCAGAACTCAACGAAACATCATTGAAGGTGGTTCATAACTTGATAACCGCAATGATTATGGCAAGACCGTTTTCAGAAGCCTGATAACAGAGGGGAAGAATCTGTTCCTGTCTGACGGTGCTTGATTTCAAGCTTCTGCATCAAGCATATACAATTATAAAAGGACTGGACAAGCTAGATGCAGGAAAAATGTTCCCAATGTTGGGCGAGTCCCAGAACCAGGGGCCACAGTCTTAGAATAAAGGGGAGGTCATTTAAGACTGAGGTGAGAAAAAACGTTTTCTCCCAGAGAGTTGTGAATTTATGGAATTCCCTGCCACAGAGGGCAGTGGAGGCCAAATCACTGGATGGATTTAAGAGAGAGTTAGATAGAGCTCTAGGGGCCAGTGGAGTCAAGGGATATGGGGAGAAGGCAAGCACGGGTTATTGAAAGGGGAGGATCAGCTATGATCACAATGAATGGCGGTGCTGGCTCGAAGGGCCGAATGGCCTCCTCCTGCACCTATTTTCTATGTTTCTATCTTCCTGCCTAGACACAAAATGCTGGAGTAACTCAGCGGGACAGGCAGCATCTCTGGGGAGAAGGAATGGGTGGTGATGTTTCAGATCGAGACCCGTTATCAGACAGCATCTTCTGCCTGTCCGGAGCAGGGAGAAGAAGGAATGGCAGGGGTGGGACAAGTCTTTGATTATGTTGGCTGCTTCTCCGAGGCAGCGTAGTGTAGATGGCGTCAATGGTGAGAAATCTTGTCTGCGTGATCGACTGGGTTACATCCACAACTCACTGCAATTTGTTGTGGTCCTGGTCAGAGCTGATCCCAAACCAAGCTGTGATACAACCCGAAAGTATGCTTTCTCTGGTGCATCTACAGAAATTATTAAAAGTCATTGGAGACATGCCAAATTTCGTCCAGTCTCCTTGGGAGGTAGATATGGTTAGTCCATGGCTGATTATTAGTGATATTTACGCCTCGGAAGTTGAAGATCTGAACCATTTCCTCTTCGGCACCATTAATGTTGATTGGGGCATGTACTCTACCATGCTTCATCGGAGCAGAATTAAACCATTCAACCCATCAAGTCTACTCCGCCATTCAATCACGGCTGATATGTCTTTCCCTCTCAACCCCATTTTCCTGCCTTCTCCCCTGACATCCTTGCTAACGAAGAATCTCTGTAGTTCCTTCCTAGTAATTGTTTTCACTCCACAGAAAACTAACAAACTATCAATATTTGTATCTCGCACCATTTAGTGTGGTTCATTTATTTTATGATGTTTAATCATTTTATTTATTTATTTATTTATTTATTATATATTTAATCATTTGTATTTATCCCAATGTAGTGATGAAGACGTGCAAGGGTATGTAACAACAGGAAGAAAACTTGAATGTAATCTCCAGCAGCAACTGCAAATTTTTAGTCGGATTACGGTGAGTTTTGCCTAATACAGTGCAAACAAAAACCTTATTGGTGAAGTGCGATCACACAAAGACCAGCAGAGCTACAATCCGAAAGTTACAACATAACTAAATAAACTAATGGGAATATAAATCAATCTAGCCATTTATCTATCTGTCAAGTTATCTAGGTAGCTGCCTAAATTGCTATCAAGCTATCTAGTTTTCTGGCCAGCTACCTTTCTTCTAGATAGCTGGATATTTAGCAGTCCACCAGGCTATCCAGCTATCTACCTGTAGCTATTTCGCTTTCTAGCTTTCTAGCTATGTTGCTATCTATCTAGCTCACTACCTAGCTAACTTGCTATCTAGCTAGATCTCTCTCTCTCTCTCTCTCTCTCTCTCTCTCTCTCTCTCTCTCTCTCTCTCTCTCTCTCTCTCTCTCTCTCTCTCCTCCCTCCCTCCCTCCCTCCCTCCCTCCCTCCCTCCCTCCATCCCTCCTCCTCTCTCTCTCTCTCTCTCTCTCTCTCTCTCTCTCTCTCTCTCTCTCTCTCTCTGTCTCTCTCTCTCTCTCTCTCTCTCTCTCTCTCTCTCTCTCTCGCTCTCTCACTCTCTCTCTCTCTCTCTCCTCCCCCCCCCCTCCCTCCCTCCCTCTCCCTCTCCCCCCCCCCCTGCCCGGCAGCGTGAGCGGCAGAGAGAGCGGTCCGCTGAGAACTGCTAGCTTGTTATCTTGCTATCTAGGAACTGCAGATGGTGGTTTACATCGAAGTTGGACACAAAATGCTGGAGCAACTTAGCGAGACAGGCAGCATCTCTGGATAGAAAGAATGGGTGACGTTTCGGCTCGAGGCACTTCTTCAGACTGAGAATCATGGGAGAGGGAGACACAGAGATAATGAAGGGTAATGTGTGAAAATGAGAAATCAAAAGAGATGTGGATCAAGCAAAATGTAGAATAGATCATTGTTAGCTAGGAATCTGGGCACTGAAGCATTCACCGACTGTAAGGTGTTCTGCGTTTCAAAGTGTTTCACCAAGATGCAGTTACACAACGCTACAGATCCTTCTTTCCTGTGGCTATCAAACAGTACAACTTCTCCCCCTTCTGTCGTGCGGTAGATTGACTCCCCCCGCCCCGCCCCCCCCCCCCCCCCCCCCCCACCACCACCACCCACACCCCCTCCCAATCGGTGTACATCCCCAAACCTTTACACTCGTCACTTTAATCTAATGTTTCATGTATCTTTTGTTTTATGCCTGTTAGCAGATCAATTTCCCTCCTGGGATAAATAAGCTCCATCGCATCGTATCGTATCGCACATGCTCTCCCTCTGTGCAATAGCCACCACAGAGTAGGCGTTTGGGGTCGAGACCCTTCATCAGACAAAAAGCCTGATAACGGGCCTCGACACGAAACGTCACCTATTCCTTCTCCCAGAGATGCTGCCTGACCATCTGAGTTACTCCAACATTTGTGTCTATCTTCGGTGTAAACCAGTATCTGCAGTTCCTTCTTACACGTTTTGTCCGCCCCCTCAATAAAGTACGTTGCAAATGAGCAGGGGACGTCTGCAAGCGGCTTTAATGCACCGCGTTCACTCTGCCTGCATGTCTAACCGAGCAGACCCTCTCCCCAGACCCTTCACCACACCGCTGATACATGGCGCACCCCGGCCCGTCTCAGCTCAATGTCTCTGCTACGCTCTGCTCAGTGCGGCCGCGGCTGCAGGAGCAAAGGAACGTGTAGCGGCAATCGGGGCAACAGAGCAAGCATTCAATCGAGGGATAGAAGGAATGCGTGACGTTTCGGGTCGAGACCCATCAGACTAAGCGTCAGGGTAGCGGGAGAGACAGAGAGCATACACCCCCAGCGGTATGAATATTCACTTCTCTAACTTCACGTAACCCTTGCTTTCCCTCTCTCTCGGGGGACTATGGATCAGCGTTCTCGTCGCGCCCCCGTCAGTACCCAGGTTCGCCTGGGGAAGCCAATGATCCTTCCAGCAGACTAAATTTACAAGACGACGCCTGAGAGCCAAGTCAAAGAATCCTAGTCATTATCCCAAAGCCGAAAAGCAGCAACATCGACCAGCCTCAAGAGCACCTAGCAGTTGGACCTGCTCTCCGAATGAAGGCCTCAGCCAAGCGACGCCTCATCGAAGTCCTCGCCCACCAACACTATTCAGGACTGGACATGGCCCCTGCTTGGCCAGCCTTCACAAATGGGGCAGCAGCCCAACCCCACGGTGTGACTTAAAGGAGGACTTGGCTAAAGGACTTTGCATTCGCCTAAATAAACAAATCCCTCTCTCTCCACCCCCCACCCCCCTTCCCAGTTTCCGACCAGTCTGTCCTCCCTTATTACATTTCATCTCTGTTTGCTTTGTTATCCTTCTCCCGAGCTAACAATGATCGATTCTACATTTTCCGTGATCCACATCTCTTTTTGATGTTTCGTTTTCACTCCTTACCTTTCCTTATCTCTGTGTCTCCCTCTCCCCTGACTCTCAGTCTGAAGAAGGGTCTCGCCCCGAAACATCACCCGTACCTCCTATCCAGAGTTACTCCAGCTTTTTGTGTCTATCGTCAGTGTAAACCAGCATCTGCAGTTCCTTCCTACACAAGCAGTCAATCGATGTGGTGGTCTGGCTGACTGGGTTAAAACTATCAATCACCCGGCCCAGCGGCTGCAGCCTGAGCCAAAGATTTTGGCTGCATTGCTGCTTAAACGCCTCGGCTGCAGGGAACGTGATGCGCCAAATGCTTTTGTGTAGCAGTGGTGGAAGATCGAATTTCACGCAGGCATGCGTGATCTTGATGCACCCTGAGCAGGCATGGGCGCAATCGTTGCACTCCGTGCAGTGTGAGCCTTAAGAAGTGCCCGCTAAACCGACACATTCATTAATATGTAGGAAAGAAACTGCAGATAGACACAAAAACCTGCAGTAACTCAGCGGGACAGGCAGTACCTCTGGAGAAAAGGAATGGGTGACGTTTCGGGCCGAGACCCTTCTTCAGACTGGTTAGGGATTAGTGAAACAAGAGATATAGACGATGATGTAGGGATCAAGAACAATGAATGAAAGATATGCAAAGAAGTAACGATGATAAAGGAAACAGGCCATTGTTAGCTGTCTGTTGAGTGAAAACGAGAGCTAGTGCGACTTGGGTGGGAGGGATGGAGAGAGAGTGAATGCAGGGGCTACCTGAGGTTTCGAGAAATCCATATACATACCACCAGGCTGTAAGCTGCCCAAGCGAAATATGAGATGCTGTTCCTCCAATTTTCGTTTAGCCTCACTCTGACAACGGAGGAGGACCTGGGACCGAAAGGTCTGTGTGGGAATGGGAAGGGGAATGAAAGTGTTTTGCAACAGGGAGATCAGGTAGGTTTAAGGTGAACTAAGCGAAGGTGTTCAGCGAAACAATAGCCCAGTCTATGTTTGGTCTTGCCAGTGTATAAGAGTCTACATCTTGAACAACGGATACAGTAGATGAGGTTGGAGAAGGTGTAAGTCGGTGGGCGGCGCGACTCTCGTCAGCTGCTGCCTCTGCAGTCCGTCTGTCTTTTTATTATTTTTTGTCTTGTTTCTATGTAGTTTTTTTTTTGTCGGGGTATGTGTGTGGGGGGGGGGGTGGGGGTGGGGGTGGGGGGGGACTTTAATATCTTTCCCCTGCACGGGAGACCCGACCTTTTCTTTGTCGGGTCTCCGTTGTCGTTGGGGCTGGGCAACGTGGAGCGGCCTCCAGCAGGAACGACCTGGGGCTCCAGTTGCGGAGCTGCGGACTACTCACCGTCACGGGGCTGGCCGAGTCCGGAGCGGGTGGAGCTGTGGTGGAGCGCTGCTGCGACCCGACCCCCGGAAATTCGGAGGCTACAACCGCGGGCCTGGCGGACGGCAACACCGGAAGCCCGCGGGTCCCCTGGTGGGAGACCGCTTTTCGGGGCTTCCGCAGCGGCGACTTCTCCCGCCCGAGTTGCGGGGTTGAAGAGCACCTGGAGCGGGGCTTTACATCATCGCCCCGATGTAATGGCCGCGGGACTGTGCGAGCGCACGCCGGGGCTCTAACACCAAGACCGGTGCGGACCTTGCATCGCCCGGCGTGGCTTTAATGGCCGCGGAATAATCACCATCGCCCGCCGGGGCTTTGACTTTGACTCTGACATGGGGGGGGGGGGGGGGAGTGCAGTGGAGAGTTACGTTTTTTTTGCCTTCCATCACAGCGCTGTGATGGATGTATGTGTAAATTGTGTTGTGTCTCGGGTCTTTTTCGTTTTGTAATGTATGGCTGCAGAAACGACATTTCGTTTGGACCTCAACGGGGTCCAAATGACAAATAAATTGTATTGTATTGTATTGTATTGTATTGAAGTGAACCTCTGCCTAACCTGAAATAACTGTCGGGGTCCCTGGAGTGAGTCGACGGAGAAGGTGTAGTGACACGTGTTACATCTTCTGCAGTAGCAGGGGAAGATACATGGGGGGGGGCGGGTGGTTTGGGTGGGAAGGGATGGGTTATCCAGGAAATTGCAGAGAGAATGGTCTCTGCTGAAGGCGGAAAGGGGTGGAGATGGGAAAATGTGGCTAGTGGTGGGATCCCGTTGGAGGTGGCGGAAATTTCGGAGGATTATGTGTTGTATGCGACGGCTGAATGGGTGGAAGGTAAGGACTAGAAACATAGAACATAGAAAAATAGGTGAAGGGGTAGGCCATTCGGCCCTTCGAGCCAGCACCGCCATTGAATATGATAATGGCTGACCATCCAAAATCAGTACCTCATTCCTGCTTTTTCCCCATATGCCTTGATTCCTTTTGCCCTAAGAGCTAAATCTAACTCGCTTGAAAAAAAATCCAGTGAATAGGCCTCCCCTGCCTTCTGTGGCAGAGAATTCCACAGATTCACAACTCTCTGGCTGAAATAAAATCCTCATCTCAGTCCTAAATGGCCCACCCCTTATTCTTAAACTTTGACCCCTGGTTCTGGACTCGCCCAACAGCGGGAACATTTTTCCTGCATCTAGCCTGTCCAATCCTTTAAGAATTTTATATGTTTTTATAAGATCGCCTCTCATCCTTCTAAATTCCAGCGAATACTAGCGCAGTCGACCCATTCTTTTATCATATGTCTGTCCCGACATCCCGGGAATTAACCTGGTGAACCTACGCTGCACTCCCTCAATAGCAACAATGTCCTTCCTCGAATTAGGAGACTAAAATTGCACACAATACTCAATTGGCGTATGGATAGGCGTATAGGCTATCCATGATAGGCGTATCGTGGCCCTATCCCCGAACTCTACCTCAGCTACATGCAGAACTCACCGACTTTATCCACTTCACCACTAACTTCCATCAGGCACTCAAATTCACTTGGACCATTTCCGACATCTCCCTACCGTTTCTAGACCTCACTATCTCCATCGCAGATAACAGACTGACATCTACTACAAACCCACTGACTCTCATGGCTATTTGGACCACACTCCTTCCCACTCTGCTTCTTGTAAGGACTCTATTCCCAACTCCCAATTCCTCCATCTACGCTGCATCTGCACCCAGGATGAGGTGTTCCAAACCAGGGCATCGGAGATGTTCTCAATCTTTAGGGGAACGGGGGTTCCCCTCTTCGACTATAGATGAGACTCTCACCAGGGTCTCCTCCATATCCCGTAGCTCCGCTCTCACTCCCCATCCCCCCACTCGTAACAAGGACAGAGTCGCCCTTGTCTCACCATCCACCCCACCCAGCCGTCACATACCACAGATAATCCTCCGACATTTTCTCCACCTCCAACGGGATCCCACCGTTGGCTACATCTTCCCATCTCCTCCCCTTTCAGCTTTCCGCAGAGACCGCTCCCTCCGTAACTCGCTGGTCAATTCATCCCTTCCCACCCTTGCAACGGCAGGAAATGCTACACTTGTCGCTTTACCTCCCCCCTTGACTCCATCCAAGGACCAAAGCAGTCTTTCCGGGTGCGGCAGAGGTTCACCTGCACCTCCTCCAACCTCATCTATTGCACCCACTGCTCTAGGTGTCAGCTGCTCTGCATCGCTGAGACCAAGCGTAGGCGATCGCTTCGCCCAACACCTCCGCTCAGTTCGCATTAACCAACCTGATCTCCCGGTGGCTCACCACTTCAACTCCCCCTCCCATTCCGAATCCGACCTTTCTGTCCTGGGCCTCCTCCATGGCCAGCGCAAATTGGAGGAGCAGCACCTCATATTTCGCTTGGGCAGTTTACACCCCAGCGGTATGAACATTGACTTCTCCAATTTCAGGTAGTCCTTGCTTTCTCCCTCCTTCCCCTCCCCTTCCCAGCTCTCCCACAGCCTGCTGTCTCCGCTTTTTCATTTCTTCTTCCCATCCCCCCCTCCTCCACATCAGTCTGAAGAAAAGGTGTCGACCCGAAACGTCACATATTCCTTTGCTCCATAGATGCTGCCTCACCCGCTGAGTTTCTCCAGCATTTTTGTCCACACAATACTCCAGGTGCGGTCTCACCAGGGCCCTGTACAACTGCAGTAGGACCTCTTTGCTCCTAAACTCGAGGGACTCTGCCTCTGTTGCGATTAGGGGGAGGGGGAGCAAGAGCGGATCTGCGGGGGTACCGAGGAGACATGAGTGAGGGCCTCGTCTATGATGGTGGAGGGGAGCCTCCGTTCCCTGAAGAATGAGGACATCTCAGATGTCCAGGTATGGAACACCTCATCAAGTGCGCAGATCTACACCACAAGGTTTAAACCAGCATATTCAGTTCCTTCGTACACATTTTTGAAACAATTATGTTTTTTAAAAGTAGGCAGCTTTCGAGAGGAGATTCGCCTGAGAATCTCAGTTGATTGATTGACTGAAAGATACAGCATGGAAACAGGCCCTGCAAAGGTAAAACAGTTATAATGGGTGACTTCAATCTACATATAGATTGGCTGAATCAAATTGGCAGGGGTGCTGAGGAAGAGGATTTCTTGGAATGTATGCGGGATAGTTTTCTAAACCAACATGTAGAGGAACCAACGAGAGAGCAGACTATTCTAGACTGGGTATTGAGTAAAGACGAAGGGTTAGTTAGCAGTCTTGTTGTGCGTGGCCCCTTGGGCAAGAGTGACCATAATATGGTTGAGTTCTTCATTAGGAAGGAGAGTGACATAGTTAATTCAGAAACAAGGGTTCTGAACTTAAAGAAAGGTAACTTTGAGGGTATGAGACGTGAATTGGCCAAGATAGACTGGCAATTGATTCTTAAAGGGTTGACGGTGGATATGCAATGGAAGGCATTTAAAGACCGCATGGATGAACTAACACAAACATCCCAGTTTGGCAAAAGAATAAATCAGGGAATGTAGTGCATCCATGGATAACATGGGAAATCAGGGATAGTATCAAAACAAAAGATGAAGCATACAAATTAGCCAGAAAAAGCAGCCTACCAGAGGACTGGGAGAAATTCAGAGTCCAGCAGAAGAGGACAAAGGGCTTAATTAGGAAAGGGAAATAGATTATGAAAGAAAACTGGCCGGGAACATAAAATCTGACTGCAAACGCTTTTATAGATATGTGAAGAGAAAACGATTAGTTAAAACAAATGTGGGTCCCTTGCAGTAAGAAACCGGTGAATTGATCATGTGGAACAAGGACATGGCAGACCAATTGAATAACTACTTTGGTTCTGTCTTCACTAAGGAAGACATAAATAATTTGCCGGAAATAGCAGGGGACCGGGGGTCAACGAGATAGAGGAGCTGAGTGAATCCAGGTTAGTCGGGAAGTGGTGTTAGGTAAATTGAATGGATTAAAGGCCGATAAATCCCCAGGGCCAGGTAGGCTGCATCCCAGAGTGCTTAAGGAAGTAGCCCCAGAAATAGTGGATGCATTAGTGATAATCTTTCAAAACTCTTTAGATCCTGGAGAAAATGCTAGAGTCAGTTATTAAAGATGGGATAGCAGCACATTTGGAAAGTGGTGAAATCATTGGACAAAGTCAGCATGGATTTATGAAAGGTAAATCATGTCTGACGAATCTTATAACATTTTTCGAGGATGTAACTAGTAGAGTGGATAAGGGAGAACCAGTGGATGTGTTATATCTGGACTTTCAGAAGGCTTTCGACAAGGTCCCACATAAGAGATTAGTATGCAAACTTAAAGCACACGGTATGGGGGTTCAGTATTGATGTGGATAGCGAACTGGCTGGCAGACAGGAATCAAAGGGTAGGAGTAAACGGGTCCTTTTCAGAATGGCAGGCAGTGACTAGTGGGGTACCGCAAGGCTCAGTGCTGGGATCCCATCTATTTACAATATATATTAATGATTTGGACGAGGGAATTGAATGCAACATCTCCAAGTTTGCGGATGACACGAAGCTGGGGGGCAGTGTTAGCTGTGAGGGGGATGCTAGGAGGCTGCAAGGTGACTTGGATAGGTTGGGTGAGTGGGAAAATGCATGGCAGATGCAGTATAATGTGGATAAATGAGGATATCCACTTTGGTGGCAAGAACAGGAAAGTAGACTATTATCTGAATGGTGGCCGATTAGGAAAAGGGGAGATGCAACGAGACCTGTGTGTCATGGTACACCAGTCATTGAAAGTAGGCATGCAGGTGCAGCAGGGAGTGAAGAAAGCTAATGGTATGTTAGCATTCATAGCAAAAGTATAGGAGTATAGGAGCAGGAATGTTCTACTGCAGTTGTACAGGGCCTTGGCGAGACCACACCTGGGGTATTGCGTACAGTTTTGGTCTCCTAATCTGAGGAAAGACATCCTTGCCATAGAGGGAGTACAGAGAAGGTTCACCAGACTGATTCTGGGATGGCAGGTCTTTCATATGAAGAAAGATTGGATAGACTCGGCTTGTACTCGCTAGAATTTAGAAGATTGAGGGGGGATCTTACAGAAACTTACAACATTCTTAAGGGGTTGGGGAGGCTAGATGCAGGAAGATTGTTCCCGATGTTGGGGAAGTCCAGAACAAGGGGTCACAGTTTAAGGATAAGGGGGAAGTCTTTTAGGACCGAGATTAGAAACAAAAATTCACACAGAGAGTGGTGAATCTGTTGAACTATCTGCCACAGAAAGTAGTTGAAGCCAGTTCATTGGTTATATTTAAGAGGGAGTAGATGTGGCCCTTGTGGCTAAAGGGATCAGGAGGTATGGACAGAAGGGCAGGTACAGGATACTGAGATGGTTGATCAGCCATGATCATATTGAATGGTGGTGCAGGCTTGAAGGGCCGAATGGGCCTACTTCTGCACCTATTTTCTATGTTTCTATGTTTCTATGTTTCTATGACTCCTCAGCAACAGTAATGGGTTCAGCAGGACCTAAGGCCACCAGGGAGTCGAGGAATTTTTCATTCTCTCGGATTGTGTGTAGGACGGATAATCTGCCTTCCAACTCCGCGATTTTCTTACTCAGGGAGAAACATGGTGAAGTGGAGTGATCCGTTGATGTCCTGGCTCGGCCTCCACGCCGCTCCCGCTCACTCTCCGGGTCCACGGGTTCACCTTGGGCGACGGAGCCTCAACGAACTGCATCCTGCGGGCGCTGGCGGCCCATGGCTCTTCGGCGCCGTCCCCGGCCTGGCCCGTGGGCCCGGCGGGCGGGGGGCGGCTTGCTCCACAAGTCCACTTCGAGCGGCGGTGCTGCCATCAGGCCTTGCATGTCGGTGGGCTCTGGGGCCGGACCGGTGGCCACTCTGCGCTTGCTGCACCTGTTGCCGGGAGCGGATCCGGCCACTCCCTCTTCTCTGCTCTCCCATCAAACAAGAGGTATAGAAGTGTAAAAATCACACCTCCAGATTCAGGGACAGTTTCTTCCCAGCTGTTTTCAGGCAACTGAACCATCCGACCAACAACTGGAGAGCAGTCCAGAGCTGCGTTGCACCTCATTGGAGACCTTCGGACTATCTTTGATTGGACTTTACTGGACTTTATCTTGCACTAAATGTAATTCACATTATTCCTCTTATCATGCATCTGGACACTGTGAATGGCTCGATTGTAATCATGTATTATCTTTCCGTTGACTAAATAGCACGCAACAAAAGCGTTTCACTGTATCTTGGTACACTTGACTATAAACTAAACTTAACTTGTCACTTCCACCCTGGGTAAAACATTCTATCTCCCCTATCTCTCTCTCCCTCTCATAATTATATATACTCCTATCGGGTCTCCCTTCAGTCTCTGACGTTGCAGAGAAAACAATTCAACAATCCAAAAGGACACAAAGTGCTGGAGTAACTCAGCATCTCTGGAGAACATGGATAGGTGACATTTTGGGTAGAGACCCGGAATCAGTTCCGACCCGAAACGTCTCCTATCCATGTTTTCCAGAGATGCTGCGTGGCCCGCTGAGTTTTTTGTTTGTTTATTCAAAATAAACTTTATTCAGAATATAAAATACACACAAAACAAGAACTGTGCAACCATTCTTCTGACACTCTCAGTGGCTGTATATACATTCATTGGCATTGTATTTGGTAGTGTTCAGCGAACTATCATTGTACATATGAGAAACACAAAAAGCTGGAGTAAATCTGGGTCAGGCAGCATCTGTGGAGAGAAGGAATAGGTGATGTTTCGGGTCGAGACCTTTCTTCAGACTGAGAGTCAGGAGAAGGGAAAAGAAGAGATATGGACGGTGATGTAGGGAGATATAGAACAAATGAATGAAAGATAAGCATAAAAGTAACAATGATAAAGGAAACAGGCCATTGTTCTCTGTGAGCTAGGTGCAAACGAGTTACAGACAACGAGACTCAACGAGACGACGTTGAAGCTGGTATGACTTGGGTGGGGGAGGGATAGAGAGGGCATGCAAGGGTTACTTGAAGTTAGAGATATCAGTCATCATACCACTGGGTTGAAAGCTGTTCAAGCGAAATATGAGATGCTGTACCTCCAATTTTCGTTTGGCCTCACTCTAACAATGGAGGAGGTCTAGGACAGAGAGTTCAGTGTGGGAATGGGAATTAAAGTGTTTGGCAACCCGGAGATCAGGTAGCTCCAGGCGGACTGTGTGAAGGTGTACAATGAAACATTCACCCAGTCTAAATGGCGTCCCTCATGTGGCCCCCTGGGGTGATATCCCTTTCCTCGTTTGAGGGGTGTCTCCACCACACCCTTCCCCCTAATGCCCAGCAACAGAAGGTCCCAAGTCTGTGGCCCTCCCCAACAGAGCCTTGCGTTGGCTGCACCGAACTTCAGTGCGACCCTCAGCACATACTCCTGCAGTCTGGAGCAGGGCCAGTCGGCAACATTCCCCGATGGACACCTCGCTCTGCTGGCTGGTGACAACACTCGGGCAGTATTTTACCTAGTTGATGACCTTCCTGCAGCACTCGATGTCCGTCTCTGAATGCGTCCCTGGGAACAGCACATACATATCTGTTACAATGGCCAATGTCCTTTATCATCGTTACGTTTTTGCATATCAATCATTTACATGTTCTCTATTTCTCTACATCCCGGTCTATATCTCTCGTTTTCCTTTCCACTGACTTTGAAGAAGGGTCTCCACCCGAAACGTCACCTATTCTTTTTCTCCAGAGAAGCTGTCTGACCGGGGCCGGATTTGCGTATAAAAGGGCTGTCTCACTGTGCGAGTTGACCCACGAGTGACCCCGAGTTTAAAACAAATTTAACTCGTGGTAATCACGTACAATTAACGTAGCGGGAACTTTGAAACTCGTGGACGCAACTTAGCGACTCTTGGCGCTAACGGGAGGTACACGTGAAACTTGTTAACTCTTGCAAAAGTTCAAACATGTTTGTACTTTTCCACGAGTAAAATGTACTCTTGAGGTTAAAATTTGAAACATTTTAAACTCGTTGTAAGAACCTAGTGGCCCGTGCGTTTAACTTTGTGACTCGTGAGTCTACCGTGGGAACTCTTTTTAGAAACAATAATCAGGGACAGAAATATCAGCTACTTAGACTTTTTAAAGACAAATTCTGCTTAACAAAGTTAAGCAAGTTATTGATAAGGTGACAGAGTGGGTTGAAAAGAAAAAAATTGCTTGAAGTTTATATATAAATTTGTGTTGTGTTGTGTTGTGTTGAAAAGCTTCTTGCTGATCCGTTTGATTCTCACTGTTTGTTTACTTCATTGCACAATAAAAGAGAGTTATTTGCTATCAAGATCAAATTGATGCCTGGAATTCATTTTAATATCACTACAAAGTCTCATGACTTGAATGTAATATTCCTTTCATCATAAAATACAAAATAGAGGAAGGCAAAATATATTCACATCTTGATTCTCACAATCATTTGTGAGATTTAAGGACAGCTGCCTCATATGCTGTGCTTTTTAAATGTTTAAAATTGTCACCTCTCAGTAGATCAGAAAATAAGACAAAGTCTTATGTGAAACAAATGTCTTGAATGTGAAACAAAGTCTTTATTCTTGTTCAATATAAAAAACGCTTTTTTGCGCATATTGAGAAATATGCGTAATTTCCTGCAAACCCATATCACGGTGAAGCACCACAGCAAACAACACAGTGGTCTGAAAAAGGGCTTCTCATACATGAAAATCAACAAATGAAGCACAAATAAAAGTATTTCCACTATATACTAATTCAGCTGAGAAATGCACTAGTCTAAATTCAGGCAATAAAAGATACAATGCAATGCGCTAAATGACAAGTTTTGAGATCTACAATCAGATAAGCAGATGCATGATAACCACGTTTTAAAGGAAAGACAGATGCAATGAAATTACTTTTACACCACAATAAAAAATAAAATCCACACTTAAAGTTAAACAAAGAAAAGTCAGCAGGATTTAAACTAAACATGAAATTAACTGGATTTTTCTGCATGTGGGCTCTCCTCATGAGGTGATGTACCTGTGGTCGGCAGCCGCTCAAAATAAGCTGTCCTGCCACGGCACACTGCCCAATTCTGAATTATAGTAGGAGCAGAGATGGTCTCTCTGCTCTTTTGCACTGTTGGTCCCCGTGTTACCTCGAAAACACTGCAGTGGCACCAAAGTCTCGTCGTTTGTACCACTCCTCCACGCACCTAGTGTTATTCTCCCTGTTTGACTGTCCACTAAGTCACCGTCCTGCATGGCCGTTGCTGATCCTGAAGCTGCACCTCTGATACGGATCAGGTTGTGCAGAACACATGCAGCAAACACAATAGTCTCTACGTTCTTTGGCTGGCATGACATCATTTTTTTGAACATGTGATGATTTTTCAACACTTCGATATACATTGTTGCCTCAAGATTAACGGGAGAGGAACTTGGTACACTCGGGAGACGAACTTGGAACATCGCAGAAATGAGAAGTAAACGGGAAACGTAGACATACCCGTGGGAACTCGGTTAAACTCTGGATCATAAACTTGTAGTCTCGTACGCAACCACGAGTCTTTCACTCGGGGTCACTCGTGGGTCAATCTTTAGCTTAGGGCCTCGAGATCTAGGGGGGCCTCGGCCCGCTCCACCAAGCTGTATAAAACTTTTGACATAGTGGCGTTGTTACAAACCCTACCATCAGTGGCGCTGTGCTTGTGATTCCGGAGGCTTTGGTGGTGTGGGGGGGGGGAAGGGATCGGGATTAAAATGCAGGTCAGGTTTATATTCGTTGTTGAGAGGACCTCCCACGTTTTGCCCGCTGACCCTGGCCACTCCACCGCCCTCCAGCAGCCCTCAGCCGTCACCTTACCTGGACTCAGCACCGGGCCTGAAGTTTCCACGCTGCAGACTCCAACTCCCCTGAGTTTGACTGCGCTGGGTCCTAGTGGTAGTCGCGCTTACCCTGGTAACATCAGTGGCTGTTCCACTGGGTCTTCCCCATTCTCCTCAAACCATGTGACCCCAGCTCTTCCCCACCCACACTACAGTCCTCATACCCCCTACCCCCTGACCACCCACCAGCCCCCCCCCCACCAGACATCGCCTTGGCCTCAGTCCACTCACCTGCCTTCCTCGGGCCTCAACCCCCATCACTGCCGTGTGTTCACCATCCCCCCTGAGCTCCCCCTCTCAGGTACCGAACGGTCTGTCCTCAGTAGAGGCCTCACCTTTGTCCCCCTCCGTCTCCATCTCAATGAGTTCTGCGCCCGACGTGATTTAGAGCTCTTCTTCCGTCGCCTCCGCCTCACACCATTCTCCATGCGTTGGAGTCCTCGCCCCCATTGATGATCCCTTTTCCCGTCTCCAACGGCCCCCTCCTCTTGGACCCCCCCCTCATGGCCATTGGTACAATGAAATTTGGGAGTCAACGTCCGACGTCGGAACGGGAGAACATTCTCAGCGGCTTGGACTTCCGAATCGGCCACTTCCTACCGGAGACCGCGGCTCCCGAAGTCCATAGGCTGAGCTGGGCGGAGATTCACGCTGGCGGCCCTCGGCAAAGGGATCACAGGGCCCCGCGATATTGAAATCAGCGCGGCCCGAGGCTGGGAGCTCCGCAAACCACAGCTCCATGATGTTGAAGCAGCAGGCCCAGCACTCCAGAGCTTCAAACGGGGATCCAGGTAAGGCATCGCCCGCTCTGCGATGAATCCAATATGTATTTTTAAACCAATTGTTTAATGACAACATACAGTAGGATCTAAAAGTGTCACACTGTCACTGTCGGGTAGTCATGGTCCTCAGATGGAGTCACAGATGGAGCAGCAGGACACCAGACGCCTGTGGCAGGGGCCAAGGACTGTAACCAACTACCGGAGCAGCACCCCCTCAACCGGAAGGGCTGGCACCTCCCTAGCTGATGACCTGAACTCCTTCTATGCTCGCTTCGAGTCGGGCAACATCACCCCAGGTTTGCCGGCTAACGACAACACCGCCAGCGTGCTGGCTAACAAAGCTGAAGGGAGGTCCATCGCTGAGAATGGGTACACATTCTCGTTGTCCGGGCATGATTTGAGAAGGGCCCTGACACGGGTAAACACGAGGAAAGCTGTAGGCCCAGATGGCATCTCGGGGCCAGTACTTAAGTCTTGTGCTACGCAGCTAGCTCCGGTGCTCACTACAATATTCAACCTCTCCCTGGCCAAGTCCGTGGTCCCTGCCTGCTTCAAAAGATCCATCATTGTACCTGTACTAAAAAATGCCTCTCCAGCTTGTCTGAATGACTACTGTCCGGTGGCCCTCACCTCGGTAGTCATGAAATGCTTTGAGAGGCTGGTCAAGAAACACATCTGCGCCTTCGTCCCTCGCAACATGGACCCGCTACAATTCGCATACCGTCCAAACAGATCCACGGACGATGCGGTCTCCCAGGTTCTGCACACCTCTCTCTCTCACGTTGAGAGCCAGAAGGCGGGCTATGTGAGGATGCTGTTCATAGACCAGTTCAGCCTTCAACACGATAGTCCCCACCAGACTTGCTGAGAAGCTGCTGGAATTGGGGCTCAACACCCCCCTGTGTGCCTGGGTCCTGGACTTTCTCACCGCCAGGCCCCAGGTAGTCAAGATGGGAGGAAATACATCGAAGTCCCTCACCCTTACCATAGGACCCCCCCAGGGTTGCATCCTCAGCCCCCTACTGTACTCCCTGTACACACATGACTGTGTGGGTAGGTTCAGCTCCAACTCTATAATCAAGTTTGCTGATGACACTGTGGTGGTGGGCCTGATCTCCAATAACGATGAGAAGGCCTACTGGGAGGAGGTGGCTGATCTGGCACTCAGGTGTCAAGACAACAGCCTCCTCTTGAATGTCAAAAAAACTAAGGAGCTGATCGTGGACTTTAGGAGGGCACAACATCCGAGGACGTACACACCATTGAAGATAAATGGGGATACTGTGGATGGGGTGAGCTGCTTTAAATACCTTGGAGTCCAAATCTCAGAGGATCTGACATGGACATCACACGCTGCTGCAGTGGTGAGTAAGGCCACCTCAGGCAATTGAGGAAATTCAGAGTGTCTCTGATGATCCTCCAGCGCTTCTACTCAGCGGCGTGGAAAGCATCTTGTCCGGAAACATGACAATTTGGTTTGGGAACTGCTCTGCCCAGGACAAGAAGGCTCTGCAGAGAGTAATGCTTTCGGCCGAACGCACTATGGGAACTTCACTCGCCCCCCTGCAGGAACTATACATCAGAAGGTGCAAATCCAGGGCCAACAAGATCATGGGGGACCCCTTTGGGAGGGGGGTTCTCACAAGTGAAATAGCTTAGGGCCTCTCTTCATCTAAATCCGGCCGTGTGTCTGACACGCTGAGTTATTCTGGCTTTTTGAGCCTATCCTCTGCTGCAGAGCAGTTCGGGATAAATCATAGAAACATAGGAACATAGAAACATAGAAAAATAGAAAATTGGTGCAGGAGTATGCCATTCGGCCCTTCGAGCCTGTACCGCCATTCAATATGATCATGGCTCATCATCCAACTCAGTATCCTGTACCTGCCTTCTCTCCATACCCCCTGATCACTTTGGACACAAGGGCCACATCTAACTCCCTCTTAAATATAGCCAATGAACTGGCCTCAACTACCTTCTGTGGCAGATAATTCCACAGATTCACCACTCTCTGTGTGAAAAATGTTTTTCTCATCTCGGTCCTAAAAGACTTCCCCCTTATCCTTAAACTGTGACCCCTTGTTCTGGACTTCTCCAACATCGGGAACAAGTTTCTATAAGATCCCCCCTCAATCATCTAAATTCTAGTGAGTACAAGCCGAGTCTATCCAGTCTTTCTTCATATGAAAGTCCTGCCATCCCAGGAATCAGTCTGGTGAACCTTCTCTGTACTCCCTCTATGGCAAGAATGTCTTTCCTCAGATTACGAGACCAAAACTGTACACAATACTCCAGGTGTGGTCTCACCAAGGCCCTGTACAACTGCAGTAGAACCTCCCTGCTCCTATACTCAAATACTTTTGCTATGAATGCTAACATACCATTCACTTTCTTCACTGCCTGCTGCTCCTGCATGCCTACTTTCAATGACTGGTGTACCATGACACCCAGGTCTCGTTGCATCTCCCCTTTTCCTAATCGGCCACCATTCAGATAATAGTCTACTTTCCTGTTCTTGCCACCAAAGTGGATAACCTCACATTTATCCACATTATACTGCATCTGCCATGCATTTGCCCACTCACCCAACCTATCCAAATCACCTTGCAGCCTCCTAGCATCCTCTTCACAGCTAACACTGCCCCCCAGCTTCGTGTCATCCGCAAACTTGGAGATGTTGCATTCAATTCCCTCGTCCAAATCATTAATATATATTGTAAATAGCTGGGGTCCCAGCACTGAGCCTTGCGGTACCCCACTAGTCACTGCCTGCCATTCTGAAAAGGACCCGTTTACTCCTACTCTTTGCTTCCTGTCTGCCAGCCAGTTCTCTATCCACATCAATACTGAACCCCCAATACCATGTGCTTTAAGTTTGCATACTAATCTCTTATGTGGGACCTTGTCGAACGCCTTCTGAAAGTCCAGATATAACACACCCACTGGTTCTCCCTTATCCATACTAGTTACATCCTCGAAAAATTCTATAAGATTCGTCAGACATGATTTCCCTTTCATAAATCCATGCTGACTTTGTCCAATGATTTCACCGCTTTCCAAATGTGCTGCTATCCCATCTTTAATAACTGACTCTAGCATTTTCTCCACTACCGATGTTAGACTAACTGGACTGTAATTCCCCGTTTTCTCTCTCCCACTCTTTTTATAAAGTGGGGTTACATTAGCTACCCTCCAATCCTCAGGCACTACTCCAGAATCGAAAGAGTTTTGAAAAATTATCACTAATGCATCCACTATTTCTGGGGCTACTTCCTTAAGTACTCTGGGATGCAGCCTATCTGGCCCTGGGGATTTATCGGCCTTTAATCCATTCAATTTACCTAATACCACTTCCCGACAAACCTGGATTTCACTCAGTTGCTCCATCTCATTTGACCCCCGTTCTCCCGCTATTTCCGGCAGATTATTTATGTCTTCCTTAGTGAAGACAGAACCAAAGTAGTTATTCAATTGGTCTGCCATGTCCTTGTTCCCCATGATCAATTCACCTGTTTCTGACTGCAAGGGACCTACAATTATTTTAACTAATCTTTTTCTCTTCACATATCTATAAAAACCTTTGCAGTCAGTTTTTATGTTCCCTTCCAGTTTTCTTTCATAATCTATTTTCCCTTTCCTAATTAAGCCCTTTGTCCTCCTGGATTCTGAATTTCTCCCAGTCCTCTGGTAGGCTGCTTTTTCTGGCTAATTTGTATGCTTCATCTTGTAGTTTGATACAATCCCTGATTTCCCTTGTTATCCACGGATGCACTACCTTCCCTGATTCATTCTTTTGCCAAACTGGGATGAACAATTGTTGTAGTTCATCCATGCAGTCTTTAAATGCCTTCCATTGCATATCCACCGTCAACACTTTAAGAATCAATTGCCTTATAAGATTGGCAGATAATAATTTATTTAATTTAAATTTCAAAATTATTATTTTATTATGTTTAACTATTGATGGATCTTTAGCATTATCTATATCCATTTGTCTAATAAGTTCTTCTAACTGTCTTTGTTCATTCTTATTCTTTTTATTTTGAAAAGCTTGATATGAAATTATAATACCCCTAATGTATGCTTTAAAAGATTCCCATAATACAGTAGGCGATATATCTGGAGTATCATTTATTTGAAAAAAGACCTCCATTTGTTCTTTTAAATATATACTCGCTTGTGGATCTTTTAGAATTTGAGAATTAAATCTCCAAAACGATTTATTCTTAGACAATCCTTCTAGTTTTAAAAAGAAAGTTAGTGGAGAATGGTCTGAAATCGAATTTGTGTGGTATATTGCGTTAGATGTTTGGGGGATTAATTTTGTATCCAGCAGAAAGTAGTCTATACGTGAGTATGTCTTATGTACCATTGAATAAAATGAGTATTCCCTGCCAGTTGGATTAAGAATTCTCCAAACATCTGCTATATTAGTGTTGTTTATATAGGTATTGAGAAGTTCCGCGGTTTTCGATTTCATATTCCCACTCTGTTTGTGACTTGATTTATCTAAGTACGGATCTAAAACACAGTTAAAGTCTCCTCCTATTATAACATTTTGATAGTTAGACTCTGCAATTATGTTGAAAATTTTATTGAAAAAGTGGGGGTTATCAAAGTTAGGGGCATATATATTTACCAAGGTAAGTGGAGTATCATGGATTTCTCCATTAACTATTAGGTATCTCCCTTCCATATCTGTTATGATATTCTTTGCTTTAAATGGTATACCTTTTCTTATGATGATTGACGTGCCTCTAGATTTTGAAGTAAATGAAGAATGGTATGTTTGACCTATCCATTTCGCCCTCAACCTAACTTGATCCTGAGATTTTAGGTGTGTTTCTTGTAGGAAGGTAATGTCGGAGTTGTACAGTTTCAGCTGAGCTAGTATCTTACCCCTTTTAATAGGTTCGTTAATACCTCTTATATTCCAACTACAAAATGAGATTCCTCCTAGGTTCTTTTGTTTGGTGTCATGCATTTTGAATAATTATAGTACCTTTAAATCTTGTGGTGCATCCATATCCCAGGTCTTTGGGTATTGGGGGAGCTTTTGAGTTTTTAAGTTTTGTTGGTATGTCCATTTTATGCTTATCACTAAACACAAAACACAAACATGTGATTTTATGTGATAAAAAAAAAAAAAAAAAGTGAAAATACAGTGTCTGATATAATCGGCACTGTAGCGAGTGTCCCACCTGTTGGTGGGAAGAAACCTTGTTTTGACTTCCATTGCGTTGTTACACAAATAGCTCCGCTCTCTTGGTTAATCATAACATATTAAAATATTAAAATGGGGCCTCACATTCAGATATATAATACAATTTTACCCTGTATATTTCATTATAACATATATATTTATATATCGGAATTTTAACTACTAATTATTAAACCGATATTTTTGACTTCTATAAGAATCAACTGTTGGTTGAAGGGGTTAACGAGACGTGCCCCTGGGCCTAAGCCAGGTGCTCGTTTCTCATCCCCTCCTCCCACTTATAGATAAGGTTTCAATTTATTAAAAATTCATGTTAGTATGTTAGTTCAGTATTTTTTTGTTGTTGTTTTTGTTAGTATTCTAATCTAACATGCATAACTTATTAAGTTGTTAATAGGATAAGTTCTTACAATTGGTTATAATATTATAATCTAATAAGCAAGTATATGCTTCTGGTATATACCATTCTCATCTGTTCAGCTGTTTACTCGTTTTGAACAGAAAGTGTCCTTGATTCAACATTCCAAAGATAACAGTCTAACTATCCCCAGACAAAGCATTGCTTAGAATGGTTCAGATCTGCCAAACCTCCCTTTCATTTCTATTTTTCAACGATGGTTTGGGCATATTTAAACGCATCTTCAGGCTTAACAAATGTCTTTTCAAGACCCTTAAAGGAAATACGCATTTTCGCGGGGTAGAAAATCCCATATCTGATCCCTTCTCTCCCTCTTAAAAGATCCTTAACCTTCTCGAATTTGTTTCTTTTTTGCACAATTTCATACGGATAGTCCCTGAATATCTTAATAGTGTCATTGTCCAGCCGCAGTTGCACACCGTATTTGATTTTGCTCATAACATCTTCCAGTTCTAAAATATCCCGAAATTTCACAATAATATGTCGTGGATAAGTTTTTCCCGCACCAGATCTTTGTTTAAATCTTGGGACACGATGAGCCACTTCGATTTTCAGTTCTTTGGACAGATTCAGCAGTTGTTTAAACAAGCCCATGGCAAACTCACGTACATCCTCCCCCTCGGCTCCCTCTGAGACTCCAAGAATTCTCAAATTCTGGCGTCTAGAGCGAGCTTCCAGGTCCAGGCATTTGTCTGAGACTTTCTCCAGTTGAGTCACCATCTGTAGTGAAGTTTGTTCATTTTCTCGCCTCATTTGCTCATGTTCTTGCCTCATTTTCGCCATGTCTTCAACCACTCGAGCCGTGTTTCAAATTACAAAACAAGAGCACTTTGAATTTGGGGATAAACCGCATAAACTTTTGGCTCGCCAGCTAAAAAAATGAGAAAAGGAACATACTATACCAAAGATCAAATCAGATAAAGGGGAATTATTAACAACACCGAAGGATATTAATAAAAGATTTGCGCAATTTTATGAGAATTTGTATACATCTAAAACGACAATTGATTCCAATAATATCACAAAGTTTTTGGATACCTGTAACCTTCCAAAGTTAGAGCTGAAGGAACAAGAGGAACTGGGTGCACAAATCTCAATTAAGGAATTAGAAGATACAATAAACTCACTAAAGAATGGAAAAACACCAGGCCCTGACGAATTTACTAATGAATTTTATAAAAGCTTTTATGATAAAATAATACCAAGATTACAAAAAATGTACCAATATGCTTTTAAAAAACGAATACTACCTGATACATTAGCGGAATCAACGATTACTCTAATACCTAAGAAAAACAAAGATTTAGAAGAACCTGGTTCATATAGAGCTATAGCATTGTTAAACACAGATCAAAAAATATTAGCGAAAACATTAGCTAGAAGATTAAGTAAATATATTAGTAAATTAATAAACCCAGATCAGACGGGGTTTATCCCTAAGAGATACTCATCTAACAATATGAGACGTCTACTCAACATAATGCACTCACACAAATCTGAAGATCAAGAATTATCAATTATTTCGCTGGATGCTGAAAAAGCATTTGATCAAGTAGAATGGAATTATATGGACAAAGTATTACAAAAATTTCAACTGGGGGAGAATTTTATTCTATGGATCAAGTTACTATATAACAAACCTACAGCTAGAATACTAACTAATAACATATTATCCTCGAAATTCCAACTATCAAGGGGAAATAGACAAGGATGCTCATTATCACCACAGCTGTTTGCTCTCATTATTGAACCGCTAGCAGAAAAAATTAGAATACACCCTGATATCCATGGATATAATACTAAAGACATATAATAAAATATCTTTATACGCGGATGATATATTACTGTACATTACAAAACCTCAAATCACTATACCAAATATATTAAATTTAATTGAAGACTTTGGATCTTTTTCTGGATATAGAATGAATTGGAATAAAAGTGAAATTATGTCAATAAAACCGAAAGAGTCAACACATCTTTTAAAATTCCCTTTTAAAATAGCTACAGAAAAATTTAAATACTTAGGAATCGAAATTACCAGAACATATCAAGGTATGTTTAGGGCAAATTTTGACCCCCTACTTAATAAATTAAACACACTAATTAAATTCTGGAAAATGCTCCCGATGTCTTTAATAGGCCGAATAAACGCAATAAAAATGATCTTTCTACCACAAATTTTATACCTATTTCAATCGATTCCTATATACTTACCAAAGACGTTTTTTAAAAAACTCGACTCAGATATCACTAATTTTATATGGGACTATAAATCACATAGAATACAAAAAACTCATCTGAATAAACCTAAAGTATTAGGGGGTTTAGCACTACCTAATTTTATGTGTTATTATTGGTCAGTAAATATTAAAAATATGATTCAACTGATGGATAACTCCGCCCAGCAAGTGGACTGGATTGTAATGGAGAAAGAGGATTGCTCCTCTAGAAACATTGGAGCGATCCTCCTTTCTCCAATGAAATTGAATAACATAAATTATAATAAGAACCCAATTATTCATAGTACAATCCGAATTTGGAAACAAATAAAACAAAATTTAAAATTAAGAAATTTATCACTTTTATTACCTATAGTTAATAACCCTTCGTTTAATCCCTCTATTATAGATAAAGCTTTTACACATTGGGATAGACTAGGAATTAAAACGTTTGGTGACTTGTATGAAACTGGAAAATTACTTTCATTTCAACAATTACAAATAAAATATAAACTCGGAAATAATCAATATTTTAAATATTTTCAAATATGCGACTATTTGAAAAAATATACAAAAGATCATTATAATAACCCAGTAGATGTATTGGACGAGGCAATGCAGATAAAAGCTGAATCAGCAAACTTAATATCATATTTGTATAATATTATCTTAAATGTACAAATACCATCTACGGAGGGTATCAGAAGAGACTGGGAACAAGAGTTAGCTATTAAAATTTCAAAGGAAAGTTGGAATGAACACTTATTAAACGTGCATAAATGCTCGATTAATGTAAGACACACTTTAATACAATTTAAAATTGTACATAGATTATATTATTCGAAAACTAAAATTCATACAATTTTCCCAAATGTATCATCTATTTGTGATAAATGTCAATCCCAAGAAGCTACTATAGCGCACTCATTCGTTTTCTGTACAAAAATTCAAAAATTTTGGAATGAAATTTTTGAAATCTTTACAAAGTTATTTAAAACAAGACTGATACCCAAAGCAGAATGGATTATCTTCGGAATAACGGAAGATGGTCCAGAACTAAATGTGTTTCAAAAGAAACTAATGGACTATGGGTTAATAACTGGAAAAAAGCTAATTCTAAAATTTTGGAAGAAGGCTCCAATACCAACTATAAATATGTGGATTTCAAATATGTTTGAAACATTACACCTAGAAGAGATAAGACTCCTCCTAGCAGGTAAACCAGATCACTTCCACCTGACGTGGTCTGCATTTATAGAATTATTACAAATATAGGGTGCAAAAGTACTTTAAAAAAAAGGGGGGATGATATTTGAAGAGTTGGTATGTCCCATTTACGTAATGCTCATAAAAATATTTGTTTCTCTCTTTTTCCTCTTTCTCTTTCTCTTTCTTTTCTAGGGTCTATTCCTTAACTCTTTTTCTTTTGTTTTTAATTTTGCTCTTATAGGGTCTTCGTCCTTTTTTGTTGTCACATTTTCTACACTTTCACTTTTTCCTTCACTTTCTTCTTTCTTTCAATCTTTTCCTTTTCTAGTGTAAAAAATAAATGGAGTACATTAATTGTAAGAAGATATAAATGACGAGTACTAATGTATGTGGTTGTAATGTAATGTACTTCTAATAAATAAAAATTAAAATTTTTTAAAATAATCAATTGCCAGTCTATCTTGGCCAAATCACGTCTCATACCCTCAAAGTTACCTTTCTTTAAGTTCATAACCCTTGTTTCTGAATTAACTATGTCACTCTCCATCCTAATGAAGAACTCAACCATACTATGGTCACTCTTGCCCAAGGGGCCACGCAATACAAGACTGCTAACTAACCCTTCCTCTTTACTCAATACCCAGTCTAGAATAGTCTGCTCTCTCGTTGGTTCCTCTACATGTTGGTTTAGAAAACTATCCCGCATACATTCCAAGAAATCCTCTTCCTCAGCACTCCTGCCAATTTGATTCACCCAATCTATATGTAGATTGAAGTCACCCATTATAACTGTTTTACCTTTGTTGTACGCATTTCTAATTTCCTGTTTGATGCCATCCCCAACTCCACTACTACTGTTGGGTGGCCTGTACACAACTCCCACTAACGTTTTCTGCTCCTTGGTGTTTCGCGTGAATCGTGACAAGGATCCCTGTATCATTCTCCAGCGCTTTGTGTCCTTTTGTGCATTAACCAGCGTCTGCAGTTCCTTGTTTCTACATTTTCCCAGGTTTGCCGCGCCTCTTCTTCCAGCTAATAACTCTCTCATCCTAGTTAACTGAAAAGCCTGTGCCCCCTAATGTCCAGCATCGGAAGGAACTGCATATGCTGTATTAAAACAAAGTTGGACACAAAATGCTGGTATAACTCAGCGGGACAGGCAGCCTCTCTGGAGAGAAGGAACGGGTGATGTTTCGGGTCGAGACCCTTCTTGGCCTGTCCCGCTGAGTTACTCCAGCATTTTGTGTCGAACCTCTAAGCCTGATGTTGAAGGTGCGGTTTCTTGTTTTTTAAACTGTTTGAGTCTGGGCTGCCCGGTAACTGGTGAGCAGTTCCGGTGAAAATCTCTCATTGGCCACTTGTATCCGAGTGCCTAATCATTCACTTTCTCAGCTTCCGCATTGAATTCGAGGAAATGCCTGAAATGCAAACTACGCTATAATGTGTGGATAAACATTTGTTGTTTATTCTTATTTGGTCTCTTTGCCCCCTTGCCCTGCCCGGGGCATTTGTTTTGGGGAATGTTGCTGCTACTCGGTACCTTGTGTCTATGCCTTCCCTGGGTCTGTTCGGGTAAGTGGACTTCATTTCTCTAGTCTCACTTAGGAAAGACTAGAGGACAAAGGTACACAAAGTGCTGGAATCCATCTGCGGCTCAGGCAGCAAACCTGGAGACCATGGACAGGTGCCATTTCGGGTCGAGACCCTTGTAAAGACTGATTGTCATGGGGGCTGGGGTATGGAAAAGGGGAGAGAGCTAGGTCAATGCGTGCCAGGTAATAAATAGGTCAACATAAATTTGAGAAAGATATAATCATAGATTTATAGTATAAGAGCAGGCCCTATGGCCCACCCTGTCTATGCTGTCTATCTTTACTAGAGTCATACAGCAAAGAAACAGACCCTTCGGCTAACTCCTTCATTCCCCGAAGCTGCCCCATCTAAGTTAGTCCCATTTGCCCACGTTTGGCCCACATCCCGTTAAAATCTTCCTCTCCAAGTACCTGACTAAGTATCTTTTAAATGCAGTTATCATGCCTGCCTCAACTACCTCCTCCGGCAGCTGGTTCTATATACTACCACCATCTGAGTGAAAAAGATAGCCCTCAGGTCCGTATTAAATCTATCCCTTCTCACCTTGAACATATGTCCTCTTCTTTTTGATTCCCCTACCCTCGGTAAAAAACTGTATATGCATCGTGTCTATTCCCCTCATGATTTTATGCACTCCATAAGATCATCCCTCGCCCTGCAATCTGAAAAATAAATTAGAACATTTTGGAAGTACTCGGAGTTATACTGCATGGAAACAGGATCTTTGGCCCAACTTGCCCAAGGCGACCAACATGCACCATTTTCACTATTCCTACCTTCCTGCATTTGGCCAATGTCCCTCTGAACCTTTCCTATCTGTGTACCTGTCCAAAAGTATTTTAAATGTTGTTACAGTACCTGCCTCAAATACATCTTTTGGAAGCTTGTTCCATATAGCCATCACCTTCTGCATGAAAAAGTTGCCCCTCAGATTCCTACAAGCACAGTGGCGCAGAGGTAGAGTAGCTGCCTAACAGTGCCAGAGACCTGGGATCAATCCTCACTATGGGTGCTGTCTGTATGGAGTTTGTACATTCTCCCTGTGACTGTGTGGGGTTTTTTGGGGAGCTCTGGTTTCCTCCCACATTCCAAAGACGTACAGGGTTTTAGGTTATTTGGCTTTGGTTCAAATTGTAAATTGCCCCTAGTGTGTAGGATAGTGCTAGTGTACGTTGATTGCTGGTCGGCACGGACTCAGTGGGCCGAAGGGTCAGTTCCCACTCTGTATCTCTAACCTAAACTAAACTAAAGAAAGTTATTTCCCCTCTCACCTGAAAACTATGACCTCTGGTTCCTGATTCCTATTCTCTGGGTAAAGAACCTGTGCATTCACCCCATCTATTCCCCTCATGATCTAGTACCCCTCTTTAAGATCACCCCTCAACCTCCTGCGTTCAAGGAATAAAGTCCAACCTCTCCATGTAGCTCAGCCCCTCAAGTCTGAGCAACATCCTCATAAATCTTCTCCGTGGTCTTTACAACTTAATGACATCCTTCCTATAGCAGGGTGACCAAAAGTGAACACCAAACTCCAAGTATGTCTTCTCCAATGTCTTATATAACTGTTAATATAACATCCCAACTTCTATACTCAATATAGACAATTAAAGCTGCAGTTACTCAGCGGGTCAGACAGCCTAGACACAAAACGCTGGAGTAACTCAGCGGGACTGGCAGCATCTCTGGGTGATGTTTCGGGTGGAGACCCTTTTCCAGACTGAGAGTCAGGGGAAAGGGAAACGAGAGATATAGATGGTGATATAGGGAGATATAGAACAAATAAATTAAAGATATACTAAAAAGTAACAATGATAAAAGAAACAGACCATTGTTAGCTGTGTGCTGGGTGAAAACAAGTATCAACAATGAGACTCAACAAGCGGACTTTGATGCTGGTATGACTTGGGCGAGAGGGGGATGGAAAAAGAGAGGGGATGCAAGGGTTACTTGAAGTTAGAGAAATCAATAATCATACCACTGGGTTGTAAGCTGACCAAGCAAAATATGAGATGCTATACCTCCAATTTGCATTTGGCCTCACTCTGACAATCGAGGAGACCGAGGACAGAAAGCTCAGTGTAGGAATGGGAAGGGGAATTAAAGTGTTTGGCAACTGGGAGATCAGGTAACTCCAAGGGGACTGAGCGAAGGTGTTCAGTGAAACGATTGCCCAGTCTACATGGCGCCGTTGCACTCATGTGGCCCCAAAATGAGTTACAGGCAATGAGACACAACAAGACGACCTTGTCTTGTTGACAAGTCCGAAGAAGGGTCTCGACCCGAAACGTCACCCAATCCTTCTATCCAGAGATGCTGCCCGTCCTACTGAGTCACTCCAGCATTTTGTGTCTATCTTCGGTGTAAACCAGCACCTACAGTTCTTTCCTACACAAGACGATTTTGATACTAGTACAACGACTTGGGTGGGGGAGGGACAGAGAGGGAGAGGGGTTGCAAGGGTGACTTGAAGTTAGAGAAATCAATATTCATAACGCTGGGTTGTAAGCTGCCTCAATACTCAATACCTTGACTAGTGAAGGCCAATGTACCAAAAGCTTTTTTCACCACCCTATCTACCTGTAATGCCACTTTATGCGAACTATGTACCTGCACTCCTAGGCTCCTCTGCTCTACAACACTCCCCAGAGGCCTGTCATTCACCGTGAAGATCCTGCCATGATCTGACTTCTCAAAATGCAGCAAATTGCATTCTACTAATTTATTTACCAGCATTTGGTTCATTACTTTTTCTGCCTTGGCAATCTGGTTCTTTACCCAGATTTTCTTAAATGTTGGGAGAATCACCTCTCAGGCAGTGTCTTCCAGATTTCAAACACCAAATCCTCGATGAAGATCTTGCTCCTTATCTTAAACCTACGCCTCCTTATTTAGAGTCTTCCTTATGGGGAAATGTTTCTTACTCTCTATCCTATCTATGCCTCTCATAATGTTGTACGCGTCCATTAGGATTCCCCCTTCACATTCCACTGCTCAAAGGAAAGCAAACCCAGCCTCTCTGGTCTCTCTTCATAACAGCTTCATCCCAGGCAACATCCTGATGAATCTCCTCAGCGCCTTCTCCAGTGTAGCCACATTCTTCCTGTAATGTGGAGACTATAACTGTACACTTTCACCTCTCTGTTTTAATAATTTTCTTCCAACGGAGATGGAGTCGAAACAGGGTCCCGACCTGAAACTCGGCCTGCCCTCCACAGATACTGCCTGACCCACTGAGTTACTCCAGCATTTTGTTTATGCTCAGGATTACAGCATCTGCAGTTTCTTGTGTCTCCATTGAGATGACGGCGTTCATTTCTTGAGCTTTCTCTGCCCATTAGGTTGGATAAACTTGGATTGTTTTCTCTGAAACATTGGAGGTTGAAGGGTGGCTTGATAGAATATGAAATCATAATGCATAGACAGGGTAGATAGACAGAACCTTTTTCCGAGAGTTAAAATATCCAAAACTAGAGGGCATAGCTATAAGGTGAGCGGTGGAAAGTTTAATGAAGATATTCTGGGTGTGATTTTTACACAGAGGGTGGTAGGTGCCAGGAACGCACTGACAGGGGTGGTGGTGATGGAGGCAGATACCATAGTGCCATTTAAGAGGCTTTTAGGTAGGCACTTGTAAGTGAAAATAATAGAGGGATATGCCCCATGTACAGGCAGATTAGATCAGTTTAACTTGGTATCATGTTTGGCACAAACATTGTGGGTCCAAGGGCCTGGTCCTGTAATGTACTGTTCTATGTTCCATGTTCTTTTACTGGGGAGTGGCGGGCAGGAGATAGAGGAGAGGAGGTGTCTGAAAGGCCGGCACCATGTTATCTCATTCTGAGGTTGTGTTGTGTTGTGATTTACAGAGACACACTCACTGCAATATTACTACACCTCGATGGTCGGGAGTGTGGACCTTCCTGAGTTTGTGCACATCGGAGTTTTGGATGGCGTTCAGATAACCTACTTTGACAGCAAAACCGAGGAGGACATTGCCCGGCAGCCTTGGATGGAGAGAGCCCTGGGAAGTGACTACTGGGACAAGGAGACCCAGAGATTGATCAATCGACACAAGTTGTACATGGCCAATGTCCAGATCGTAATGCAACGATCTAACCGCAGCAAGATGGGTATGTGCATCCTCAGTGCTTGATTCACACGGCATGCCATGGGCAATGGTGTGCACAGACATGTTAGGAGTTCAGTTTGGTTTAGAGATTCAGCGTGAAAACAGGCCCTTCGGCCCACCAAGTCCGCACCGCCAATTGATCCATACACCTGTACGTCTTTGGGGTGTGGGAGGAAAACGAACATCGCGTAGAAAACCCACGCAGGTCACGGGGAGAACGTAAACCTTCTCTGCCCTATTCATCAGTTTATTAACTTCCTTCTAAGAGCAGGGTGACCAAAACTGAACACAACCCTCCAAATCAGCCATCCTAGGATTGCCAGCATAATGAAGGATGAGTCTCGCCCCAGTCACTCAATCTTCTCCCCTTTCCCGTTTGGCAAGAGGGATGGAAGTGTGAAAACACACATCTCCTGATTCAGGGACAGTTTCTTCAAAGGCTGTTTAGAGACAATTGAGCCATTCTATCACCAACTAGAAAGCTGGCTTGAGTCGCCACCTATCTCATTGGAGACCTTCGGACTATCTTTAATTGGACTTTATCTTGTACTAAACATTATTCCCTTTATCTGTACACTATCGCCTTTTTGCCTATTGGATAGCATGCAAGAAAAAGCTTTTTAATATACCTCAGTATTCTTGAGGTGTATAAAATCGTGAGAGGAATAGATCGGGTAGACTCACAGAGTCTCTTGATCAGAGCAGGGGAATCGAGAACCAGAGAACATAGGTTTAAGCTGAAGGGGGGAAAGATTCAATATGAATCTGAGGGGTAACTTTTCCACTCAAAGGGTGGTGGGTGTATGGAATGAGCTGCCAGAGGAGGTAGTTGATGTATGGACAATTGCAACGTTTAAGAAACAATGATATGGACAGATGGATAGGACAGGTTTAGAGGGATATGGACCAAACGCAGGCAGGTGGGGTTAGTGCAGATGGGAATATTTGTGGGTGTGGGCAAGTTGGGCCAAAGGGCTTGTTTCCATGCTGTATGAGTCTATGACGACAATAATAATAAACAAAACTAACACGTGGCTTCGCCAACATTTTGTACAACTGTTGGGAGTGTAACGGGATGTTGAGTTCCGTGCTGAATTGGGACAGTAATGGGCAGGTAATGGTGGGTAATATCCATCTTGTAGATGCCACCCCTGGGTTGGTGGATGTAGAGGATGTGTGTGAGTTTCGGACGGCTTTTGACGTTCTCTCCATGTCCAGAGCTGAACTACCTGCAGTACACGTCGGGCTGCAGCGTCACGGACAACGGGACGGTGAGCGGGGTGCGCCAGTATGCCTTCAACGGCCAGGATCTGATCAGCTTTGACTTCGAGCGGTCCATCTGGGTCACCGCCTCACCCTTGGCCTTGAGCACGAGGGACAAGTGGAACAGCGACACAGCCCACAACATCTACAAGAAGCATTACACCGAGACGATCTGCGTGGAATGGTTGAAGAAATACCTCGAGTACGGAGACTCCATGCTATCTCGCAAAGGTAGGTCACGCTGTGCCAGCCGTCGTTTGCCCCTCCGCCCGCCAATCCTATCCCCCTCTTGTCCCGCCACCTCTTCTATCAGTCTGAAGAAGGGTCTCGACCCGAAACGTCACCCATTCCTTCTCTCCAGAGATGCAGCCTGTCCCACTGAGTTACTCCAGCATTTGTCTTATCTCCTCTATCACCCTTGGTTTGGTCACCAGGATGGGAAGTCACACCTATTTCTGGTTGACCAAAGGCCACACTTGCTGTGTGGACCTGCATTATCTACCCCCCTTGCCGCTTGGCATGTAGCCCCTTATGAGGAAAGGTCCCAACCCAAAACGTTGCTGATCCATTCCCTGCACAGATGGTGCCTGACCTGTTGAGTTGCTCCAACACTTTGGGTTTTGCGCCGAACGCCAAACTGTGTTCATGGGTGAATCCATGCCATCCCGCTGTCTCCCCCATGGTATGGGAACCACTTCCCCACACCCACACACTCTGGGTGATGGGACCCCTCTCCCCTAACGCTAGCCCACTGAGTTGTAATGTGTGCTTAGCCTTCATCAGTCAGGGCATTGGGCATAAGAGTCAGGAAGTCATGACGCAGCTTTGTAAAACTTTGGTTACGCCGCATTTAGAGCATGGTGTGCTGTTCTCATCGCCCCATTACAGGAAGGATGTGGAGGCTTTGCAGAGGGTGCAGAAGGGGTTTACTAGAATGTTTTCTGAATTAGGGGTATTAGCTATAGGGAGAGGTTGGACAAAATTGGATTGTTTTCTCTGGAGCCCTGTTGGTTGAGGAAAGATGTGATAGAAGAATATAAAATTATGAGGGACATAGAGTAGAACATCAGAATCCTTTTTCCAGTTTGTAAATGCCAAAGACTGATGAAGGGTCCTGACTTTAAAAGTCTCCTGTAATAATAATAATAATAATAATAATAATATAATAATAATAAGCCTTTATTGTCATTGTACTTAGAAATACAATGACATTAGGAGAGCTGCTACTGATCAGTGCAACCAAAACAAGTCCAAACAAGACAAAAACACATCCAATACATTCAATGGACAAGGACTTTAAGACGTTTGCCTTCCATCACAGTGAGGAGGTGTCTGGTAGACTCACTGTGGTGAATGTTGAACTGTGTTCATTGTGCGTTCTGTTATTTTATTCTCTGTCATGACTGCAAGGCACGTAATTTCGATCAAACCAAAAGTTTGAATGACAATAAAGGATACTTTATACTTTTATAATATGTTATTTAACTGCATGAAATAGTAGATACATTATAATTATCACACCTAGGAACAACATTGCACTGGGAGAATATTACACTTTAAAATTTAATAAATACTTTAAAAGAATTTAAAAAAAGAAATATTAGCTGAGTGGTCTGTTTTATAGTGGAATGGATGACAGCATTCTCATGTCGTGTGGATATTTGAGGAATTTAGAGTTCTGATGGCCCAGGGAAAGAAACTGTTCTTGAGTCTGTTTGTCCGGCATTTGACGCACCTGTACCGCCTACCAGAGGGCAGGAGGTTGAACAGGGACTGTCCAGGATGGGAGGGGTCTTTGATTCTTTTCCTGGCTCTACAGAGGCACCGAGAGCTGGAGATGTCTTCCAGGGAAGACAGAGGGCAGCTGATGATTTTCTGGGCAGTTTTGATCACTCTCTGCAGTGCTCTCCTGTCTGCTGCTGAGCAGCCGGCATTGCCACACCGTGATACAATGTGCCAGCACACTGTCGATGGTGGAGCGGTAGAAGGCCACCAGCAGCTTCTCCTCTAGACTGTTCTTCCTCAGCACTCTCGGGAAGTGCAATCGCTGCTGAATCTTTTTTACCACCGCTGAAGTGTTGGCAGACCAGGAGAGGTCCTCCGCGATGTGCGTTCCCAGGAATTTGAAGGTGGAAACCCTCTCGACACAGTCCCCGTTGATGTAGAGCGGGCCTGGGTCCGTTCTGTGCCTTCTGTAGTCGATGACCATTTCCTTTGTTTTGCTGATATTAAGTGCCAGGTTGCTCGCAGAACACCACTCTGACAGCTTCAAGACCTCGTCTCTGTACGCTGCCTCGTCTCCTCCTGATATGAGTCCGACCACTGTGGTGTCATCCGCGAATTTAATAATGGAGTTTGTGGAGTGGATGGGAGTGCAGTCGTAAGTGTACAGAGCATAGAGGAGTGGACTCAGCACACAGCCCTGTGGAGAACCAGTGCTGAGTGCGAGGGTGGAGGAGCAGTGGGGGCCCATTTTGACTGTTTATGGGCGGTTAGTAAGGAAGTCCTTTATCCAGATGCAGGTGAGAGGGGGGAAGTCTAAAGGGCCTGTCCCACTTGCATGCGATTGCATGCGTCTGGCACGACCAAACGTGGTCGCTGGAGGCGTACGGGCTGCGCCGACCCGGTCCCACTTCCAAGCGCGGAGGCGGATGGAGTTGTGCAGGGCTGGTCCCGACATCGCGCGGGGCTCCGAAAATCCCGCACTGTCCGAAAATTCCGCGCGTCAACAGCCTGTCGGCCCGCAGGCACATTGAGGGCGTACGCAGCGTCTCGACGTCGTACGCAGCGTCTTAACGGCGTACGCCTAGCGCGTGGCGTTGCGCGATGATGTCACCGCCCGGCGTGCCGTTGCATGATGACGTCACCGCCCGACGCCGTGCGACACCCAAATTCAGTTGGCCCGCCTCCTGCCCAGCTGATTGGTAAGTATGACGCAGGTTACGTCACGCGCGAACTTAGCGCGTACTTACCGCGTACTTTACATAGTTCCCCGGGTGTTCCAGATGGCTCAGTGCAGTGTGGAGGGCAGTGGCGATGGCATCCTCCATCCATCTGTTTGCTCTATAAGCAAACTGATGAGGGTCAAGGTTTGGAGGGAGCGGCTTTCCTTGGGTTCACCGACTTGACCGCGCGCCTCACTTGGTGTTCCTGGAGAGTGAGCGAATGGGAGCTGGAGGTCGGTGGGAGCAGCGTGATTGCATGAGGCCTCTTTGCCTCAAAGCGAGCAAAGAAATGGTTTTGTTCCTCCACCAGCGAGGCATTAGCACCGTCAGTCACAGGTGAGTTTCCTTTGTAGTTGGTGATTTGCTGTACATAGATACATAGATACATAGAAAATAGGTGCAGGAGTAGGCCATTCGGCCCTTCGAGCCTGCACCGCCATTCAATATGATCATGGCTGATCATCCAACTCAGTATCCCGTACCTTACTTCTCTCCATACCCCCTGATCCCTTTAGCCACAAGGGCCACATCTAACTCCCTCTTAAATATAGCCAATGAACTGGCCTCAACTACCCTCTGTGGCAGAGAGTTCCAGAGATTCACCACTCTCTGTGTGAAAAAGTTTTCCCTCATCTCGGTCTTAAAGGATTTCCCCCTTATCCTTAAGCTGTGACCCCTTGTCCTGGACTTCCCCAACATCGGGAACAATCTTCCTGCATCTAGCCTGTCCAACCCCATAAGAATTTTGTACGTTTCTATAAGATCCCCTCTCAATCTCCTAAATTCTAGCGAGTATAAGCCAAGTCTATCCAGTCTTTCTTCATATGAAAGTCCTGACATCCCAGGAATCAGTCTGGTGAACCTTCTCTGCACTCCCTCTATGGCTATAATGTCCTTCCTCAGATTTGGAGACCAAAACTGTACGCAATACTCCAGGTGTGGTCTCACCAAGACCCTGTATAACTGCAGTAGAACCTCCCTGCTCCTATACTCAAATCCTCTTGCTATGAAGGCCAACATACCATTCGCTTTCTTCACTGCCTGCTGCACCTGCATGCCTACTTTCAATGACAGGTGTACCATGACACCCAGGTCTCGCTGCATCTCCCCATTTCCTAATCGGCCACCATTTAGATAATATTTAAATGTAATCCTTGCCACACCTGCCGTGGGTTATTGTGTGTGAGATGGTCCTCCACTTTTTTCTTGTAGGCTTCCTTTGCAGCTTTCATGCCTCTCCTCAGTTCTGCTCTTGCCATGCTGTATTGGGCCCTGTCACCCGATCTAAAGGCAGAGTTGCACTTTCTCAGGAGTGACTGTACTTCACTAGTCATCCAGAGTTTTTGGTTGGGATAAACCCGGATAGGTTTTTCAACCAGTGACATTATCGGTGCAGTTCTTTATGTAGGACAGTACAGTTTCTGTGTAGTCCTGTAAGTCCTGTTGTTGAAATATATTCCATGCTGTATGTGTAAAGCAACCCTGCAGCTGAGAGAGTGCTCCCTCAGGCCAGGTTTTTATGATCTTTATGTCCGGCTTGGTTTTCCTCCTGAGGGAAATATATGCTGGGATGAGGAGCAGTGAGAGATGGTCTGACAGGCCCAAATGTGGGAGGGGTACTGATCTATATGCATGCTTTATGTTGTGGTAGACGTGGTCCAGTATGTTTTACCCCCTGGTGGGACACTGTACGTATTGTACGAATTTAGGAAGCACTTGATTGAAATCCCCCGCAACAATGTAAACTCCCTCAGGATGAGCCTGCTGTTGTTTGTTTATGGTGTCATGCAGATGGACAAGAGTTGTGCTAACATTAGCATCTGGTGGGATATAAACAGCTGTCATCATTACTACTGTGAACTCTCTAGGCAAATGGAAGGGTCTGCAAATGGCAGTCATGACTTCTAAGTAAGGAGAGCAATGGGTGTATATGATCCTACTGTTTGTACACTTATCGTTATGTACATAGATGCAAAGACCACCTCTTCTCTTCTTCCCGGAGTCACTGTTTCTGTCTTGGCGATGGGTGGTACGTCAGTTGTACTGCAGCGTCCAGGATCAGCCAGGTTTCTGTTATGACCATCACACAGCATTCGTGAACATAGGTGTTTGCAGCAATTTGCAGTTCCAGTGCGTCTGTTATGTGGACGATGGATCTGGTGTTGGTGAGGAAGATGCTCGGTAACGGAAGTCTATGTGGCTGTTTATTTACCCTAGCAAGTAGGCCCGCCCGGCATCCTCGCTTCTGCTTCCGCTCCCTTCGCCGTCTGCGCTGCCTCCCAGTCCCGACAACAATCCAGGAAGAGCCCGGTGGGCTCGCTATGACCTGGGTATGTTGCGAGATCACTGGAAATCACTTCTAACGTCGGTGCATCATTTTAAACCGACGGTAAGTAACTCAGCGCGGTTGTAAACAAAGTTATCCCCGTAGCACATTTCTAGGACACACTAGACACTAAACACTAAACACTATACACAGTTACTCCTGCATTTCGCATCTATCTTTAAACTAAATAATGATTTGGGCAATAATTTGTGGCGGCATGGTGGCACAGCGGTAGAGTTGCCAGCGCCAGAGACCCTGGTTCAATCATGACTACGGGTGCTGTCTGTACAGAGTTTGTACATTCTCCCTGTGACCATGCGGGTTTCCTCAGGTTGCCCTGGTTTCCTCCCGAATTCCAAAGACGTACAAGTTTGTAGGTTTGGTAAAAATTGAGATTGTCCCAAGTGTGTAGGATAGTGCTAGTGTAAGGGGGTGATCGTTAGTTGGCACGGACTCGGTGGGCTGAAGGGCCTGTTTCCATGCTGTGTCTCCAAAGTATAAAGTGTTAAAGTCTAAATATAGGTGGGCTGAAGAGTAGGTTTGCACAGAACACATAATTTCTGTTGTTGAAAGCGAGAGAGGTTGTCAAAGAAATCAACTGGATATGGACCAGCTGGTGATGTGGGTAGAGAATTGGCAGATAATGTTTAATGCCATGATGAGCTGAAAAAATGTAAGACTCTATTCAAACTAAAAACACTTTTCAGAAACAAAAGATTGAATGGTTATGAGCTGGACCAGTGATTTTCTTTTCTGTTTGGTTATTTCTTGTTTGTGGACTGTTCAACAGATTTTGGGTCCATTTGTTCCCATTATTTTGTTTTTCCATGAAAATGTATGGAAAATAAGAGGGGGTAGGACCAGAAACGTTTTCGAACTTCTTCTTACCCCTTTTGAACATGAACGATATTATTTGTATTATTTGAGTTACTTATTTGTTTGTTTTCCTTTGTGTTTTGTTTTCCTTTTATTGCTTATAAGTTTATTTGTGTTTGTATTTTTTAACATGTACAATAAATAAATAAATATTTTTTTCTTTTTAATCTAAAAAAAAATCTGGAAAAGTGCAAATTGCTGCATTTTGGAAGGTCAAATGTAAGAGGAAAGATAAATGGCAAGGCTCCAGGGAGCAATGATGTACAGATGGATCTTGGGTGTGAATCCATAGTTCTTTGAAAGTAGCAACACAAGTAGATAGGGTGGTGAGGAGGGCCTATGATATATTAGCATTCATCAGTCAATATAAAAGATGGGAAGTCATATTGCAGTTGTAAAAGTTTGATTAGGTCTCATTTGGAGTATTGTGTGCCATTCTAGTCACCCTGTTAAAGAAAGGATGTGGTGAAGAGGTTGTATAAACACTCAGTTTAATATTTAAACACTCAGTTTAATATTAGTACCAAAGTGCAAAGTGTGTTAACGCGTTCACTGCCAAGGGAAGACTAGCTCCATCGTCAGTTGCACCCCGTCACCTGACCACCCAGTTCTGCGTCGATTGGTCGGCCCAGATCACGCGAGTTCACATAAGAGCTCGAGCTCGATGAACGACTGTTCAAGACCAAAGTGGGCCGGCCACAAGATGGTGCCACAGTGGAAGCTTTGGGCAGGGTGCAGAAGTGGTAGACCAGAATGATGCCTGGAATAGAGGCCATCAGCAAAAAGGAGATTTGCAAGACAAGTGATTGGTCCCCAGAACGTGATGCCAGGAGAAATGGTGGGGATAAACATGATAGCAACGTTTGAAAGACATTTAGACAGACATTTAAACAAGGAACAGAGGAATGGAGGGATTCAAACCCTGTGCAGGCAGATGTTATTAGTTAAGATTGGCATCATGATCAGCACAGACATGGTGGGCCGAAGGGCCTGTTTCCATGCTGTACTGTCCTATATTCTACACCAATCCCTTATTCCCATCTTGTTCCTCCAGATTCCACCACTCATCTTTACACTTGACACTATTAGGCCACTTAATTTTAGGATATGGGACGAAACCGAAGTACCTGGTGGCAACCCATGGACTCACAGGGAGAATTTGCAAACTCCATGCAGGCAGCAATGGGGTCAGGATCGAACCTGGGTCTCAGGAGCTCTCAATCTGTTGCGCTGTTGACCGCCACAGATTGTGCACTCGAGACCCTGGCCATGACTATCTTCCACAGTTTTTAGGTTAGTATTAGAGATACAGCGTGGAAACGGGCCACTTTGGTCCACCGAGTCCGTGCCGACCAGCGATCCGCATACACTAATACTATCCAATGCACAATAGGGACATTTTACTATTTTACCAAGCCAATTAACCTACAAACCCGTACATCTTTGGAGTGTGGGAAGAAACTGGAGCTCTTGGGGGAAACCCACGCAGGTTACGGGGAGAACGTGCAAACGCCATACATACAGCACCTGTAGTCGGGGTCAAACTCGAGTCTCTGGCGTTCTAAGGCAGCAAACGGTGCTAGAGGGGCTCGGTGGGACAGGCAGTATAATGGCAGTTTTTACAACATTCTCAAAGTCCAACTTCGATAGCCATTAATTATCGGAGATGATTCGGAGGTATAGCCTAACGCACTCACGACACACGACAGCAAAGATGAATCTTCCAGACTTTGTTTCTTGATTAATTGCTTTTTTATTGAAGTAATACAAAACAAAGAAATAACTCATAACTTTCTGTTCTTTATCGCTGTTCCATTCACATCATCTAAATCACATAAAAGCTTCTTATAAAGGTATGCCGTCTCATAACATGTGTGTGATCATGGTAGAAAACTGTTTCCCCTCATTCTCCGACACCAAACTGATACTTCTAATCTGAGAGTCTGCGCCAGACGCCTCTAACAAAAGAACACACCCCTACTATGTATCAAATCCCACCTACAAAAGTACAGGCAGATAAAAACTAAAACTAATAATATCAGACATGATGATAATAATACTGACAAGCTTAATGGCTCCGACAAGCAGCATCGGTGGTGGGAATGGACAGACGGCGTTTTGGTTCAGAGAGTGTTCCTGCCCATTGTCCTCCACAGATGCTGCCTGACCCTCTGGGTTTGTCCAGCACGGTGGCGCAGCGGTAGAATTGCTGCCTTACAGCACCAGAGATTCAGGTTTGATCCTGACTATGGGCGCTGAATGCACGGAGTTTGTACCGTCACCCTGTGACCGCGTGGGTTTCCTCCAGGTGCTCGAGTGTCCTCCCACACTCCAAAGACGTACAGGTCTATCGGTAAAATTGGCTCGGTAAAAATTGTAAATTGTCCCTAGTGTGTGTAGGATAGTGCTAGTGTTGATCGCTGGTTGGTTCGGACTCAGTGGGCGGAAGGGCCTGTTTTCGCGCTGTATCTCTAAAGTCTAATGAGCTTCTCCAATATTAACTCAAGATTCCAGTGTCTGTGGTTCCCTGTATCTCCATGTCTCTCTCTCTCTTTTCTCTCAGCTGTTCCAGATGTGAGGGTCTACTCCGGGAGGTCTCCCGATGGTCAGAAACTCGCTCTCCATTGCCTGGCCACTGGCTTTTTCCCGCAGACCATCAACGTAAGTTGGTTCAGGGATGGGCAACCTGTCCCTGCGAACAAAAACTCTGGCGTTCTACCCAACCACGATGGCACCTATCAGATGAGGGTAACTCTGCTGATGGAGCCTGCAGAGAGACGGGAGCATGTCTGCCGCGTGTGGCACAGCAGCAGGCCCGAAGGAATGGACGTTGTCTGGGGTAAGTGATGGATGAAGAACAACTTGTACAACCATAGCAACACGTCCCAACCTCAATGAAAGACGCAAAGTGCTAAAGCAAATCAGCTGGTCAGGCAGCATCTCCGGAGAACATGGATAGGTGACATTTTGGGTCGGGACCCTTTTTCACACTGAAGAAGCCCGACCCACAACATCACCCATCCTTTTTCTCCTGAGTTACTCCAGCACATTGTGCCTATTTTTGGTATAAACCAGCATCTGCAGCTCTTTGTTTTTCACATTAAGTGTTGGAGTAACTCAGTGGGTCAGGCAGCATCTCCCGGAGAACATGGATAGGCGACGTTTTGGATTAGGGCACTTTTTCAGTCTGAGGATGGATCCCAAACATAAACTTCGTCTAGCGTCTGAAGAAGGGATCCAACCCAAAACATCGTCTTTCCTTGTTCTCGAGAGATGCTGCCTGACCCATTCAGTTATCCAATACTTTGTGTCTTTTTTTTTGTAAACCAGAATCTGCAGTTCATTTTTTGTAAACCAGCATGTGCAGTTCCTCCATAGTAAATGCCCTTACAGATGAAAGTCAAAAGCCTTCTTCACCAACGTGACTACCTCTGATAGACACAAAAACCTGGAGTAACTCAGCGGGACAGGCAGCATCCCTGGAGAGAAGGAATGGGTGTCCTTTTGGGTCTAGACCCTTCTTCAGACGAGTCACTGGAAAGGGAAATGCAAGTCCTCGGACTTGTCTGAATTAAACTCCATTTCCCATTCCTCGGCTCACCTGCCCAGCTGATTAAGATCCCACTGTAATTCTTCATAACCAAAAGATTATTTTTAAAAATTGCAATAGGAAACTGAGGGGCAACTTTTTTACACACAGGGCGGTTGGCATATGGAACAAGCTGCTGGTGGAGGTGGTTGAGGCAGGTACTATCACAATGTATAAGAAACATTTAGACAGGCACATGGATAGGACAGGTTTAGAGGGATATGGGCCAAATGCTGACGGGTGGAACTAGTGTGATGGGGTGTGTTGGTCTGCATAGGAAAATTCGGCTGATGGGCCTGTTTACACGTTATATGACTATGACTCTAATCATCTTCCCTCTCTACAATACCAACTACTTTAGTGTCATCTGCAAACTTACTAGCCATGGCTTGTACATTCTCATCCAATGTGTAGGAAGGAACTGCAGATGCTGGTTTAAACTGAAGATAGACACAAAATGCTTGAGTAACTCAGCGGGACAGGCAGCATCTCTGGATAGAAGGAATGTGTGATGTTTCAGGTCGAGACCCTTCTTCAGACTCGACCCGAAACATCACCCATTCCTTCTATCCAGAGATGCTGCCTGTCCCGCTGAGTTACTCCACCATTATATGTTTACATTTTCATCCAAATCGTTAATAGCGATCAACATCGGCAATGGGCTCAGCACGATCCCCGACGCATACATAGATACATAGATACATAGAAAATAAGTGCAGGAGTAGGCCATTCGGCCCTTCGAGCCTGCACCGCCATTCAATATGATCATGGCTGATCATCCAACTCAGTATCCCGTACCTGCCTTCTCTCCATACCCCCTGATCCGTTTAGCCACAAGGGCCACATCTAACTCCCTCTTAAATATAGCCAATGAACTGGCATCAACTACCTTCTGTGGCAGAGAGTTCCAGAGATTCACCACTCTCTGTGTGAAAAAGTTTTTCCTCATCTCGGTCTTAAAGGATTTCCCCCTTATCCTTAAGCTGTGACCCCTTGTCCTGGACTTCCCCAACATCGGGAACAATCTTCCTGCATCTAGCCTGTCCAACCCCATAAGAATTTTGTACGTTTCTATAAGATCCCCTCTCAATCTCCTAAATTCTAGCGAGTATAAGCCAAGTCTATCCAGTCTTTCTTCATATGAAAGTCCACTGGTCACGGGCTCTAGTCCAAACAAGCAAAACTTACACCTTCTTCAGCTGCTTCCTACCATCAAGCTAATTGTGTATCCAGAGAGAGGGAGAGAGGTCAGGAGGGTGGGATTTAGTTTAGTGTAGAGATACAGCACGGAAACAGACCCTTCGGCCCAACGAATTCACGCTGACCACCTGTTCACATGTTCACAATAATTCGATGTTATCTCATATTCTCATTCACTCGATACATACCAGAGGGCCAATTAACCTACAAACCCGCACGTCTTTCTTGGGATGTGGGAGGAAAGTGGAGCACCGGAGGAAACCCACGTGGCCACATGGAGAATGTGCAACTCCACACACAGACAGCACCAGAGGTCGGGATCGACCCTGGGTCTCTGGTGGTGTGAGGCAGCAGCTCTACTTGCTGTGCCACTGTGGCGCCCTGTGGCCTTTGCCCACTCATCTGCCAATCAACCCCACTACCCCATTTCACCTGTATCCACCTATCACTTGCTCGGCTTTGTCCCGAGGTCGGGATTGAACCTGGGTCTCTGGTGTTGTGAGGCAGCAACTCTACCAGTTGCGCCACTGTGCCACCTCTGGGTAAGGGACGCTGGGTAAGGGTTGGGTACACTATGCGCTGACTGATAGTTCCTGTCCGTTGATAATACAATGACTTCTTGTTTAATTAGATCAAGGTGGCCGTGTTCTTATATGGCTGGTGATCCCAGCTATCCTGCTGTTTCTGTGCACACTGTGGGCTGTTTTCAACTTGTGGAAGAAGGGTTCAGGAGTGGTGAAAGACTACAGCTGTTTTGGCAAGGGTAAGACCGCATTGCACGATCTGTTTCGCATGCGACAGTCAGGGACAAGCCACCCACATTTGTTAACCTCAAGCACTTGGTTTAGTTTAGACATACACCAAGGAAACAGGCCCCTCAACCCACCAAGTCCACGCTGACCATCGATCATCCGTTCACACTAGCTGTATGTTATCCCGTTCCTCATCTATTCCCTACACACTAGGTGGGGCAATTTACAGAGGGACAATTAACCTACAGATCTGCACATCTTTGGGAAGTGGGAGGAAACCGGAGCACACAGAGCAAACCCACGCGGTCACAGGGAGAACGTGCAAACTCTGCACCCGTGGTCCGGATCGAACCCGGGGCTCTGGCACTGTGAGATAGCGCCTCTAACGGCTGCACCACTGGGCTGCCACAGCCTGTCTGTTGAGATTCTTTTAATTGCAATATACTGAGCCTCAAAAACGCACTGAAAATGAGCAATACTCCATCAAAGAGGCACAGAGCAAGCAAATAGAACATTTTTTTATACCAAAAAATAATTTAAATCAATTATTTACAAGAATAATATGTACAATACAAAACGATAACAACAAACCCACCACCACAGCACAAAGTAAAACAAATATTCTTAAATATACTGAAAATTAAACGACTATATTACAATCCTTGTCAAGGATGCATTCATCCCCCCGCCCCGCGATGCCCAGCGGTCCCGGAAATTCCCCAGGGCGCCCATGGACAGCGCCTAGTCCCTTTCTAAAACCAGCTGGGCGCGGACATATCCACGGAAAAGGGGCAGGCAGCCGGCTCAGGCAAAGGCCTCTTCCGCCTGGCTCCGTGACTTGCGGATGGCCAGCTTGGTCAGGCCTAGAAGCAACCCAACCAGGACATCCTCGGCCCTACCCTCTCACCTACGCATAGGGTGTCCAAAGATGAGGATGGTGGGTGTGAAGTGCAGCCAGAAGGCAAGGAGCAGCCGCTTTAGATATTGGAACAGGGGCTGCAACCTCACACACTGCACAGACACGTGGAACGCACTCGTCCAGCAGTTGTATGGGACTCCTCGGTTCACTCAGTTCTCTGTGCAGCCATGCAGCGCTCCCTCGGCTCTCTGTGCAACAATGCAGCACTCGATCAGTTCCCTCATTCCAACAGTGCAGCACTCCCTCCATTCCCTATGCTACAGTGCAGTGCTCCCTCTCTCCAATATCTCCAGCTGCAGTTTAACCTCAAGGAAGAATTGTCCCAGAATATGATGTGCTTGTTTTTGTGGAAGTAGTTTGATGCGGAGCCTGTGGCAGTGTTTCCGCAGTGACATTTCTCAGCAGCTGACTTGTGCCTTTTCATTTGTTTAGGATCCAGTGAGACTGACTCTTCCTCATCAGGTAAGTAACATTGTACGGACTTGTTGGACTAGGGCAGGACTTGGTGCTAAATTCAGCTCCCAGCATAGATCACAATAATGGAACATCGGACATAGAACAGTACAGCACATGAATGGGCCCTTCAGCCCACAGTGTCTGGGCCGAACATGATGCCATGACCATCACTTATCTGTCTGCCCATAATCCATATCCCTCCATTCCCATTGTATCCATATACCTATCCAAAAGTCTTTAAAATGCCACATTCCTATCTGCTTCAACCACCTTGGCAGTTCGTTCTAGGCAGTCACCCCCCTTGTGTGAGGAGGGTTGAGGGGAGGGTGGGGAATGTGGCGGTGGGGAGAGAGAAGGACGTAGGATGGTGTTTAGTTTTGGGATACAGCATGGAAACGGGCTCTTCAGCCCACCGGGTCCACGCCAACCATCGTGGATGTGTTCACGCTAGTTCTACATTACCCCACATTTGCACCCACTCCCTGACACTAGGGTCAATTAACCTACAAACCCACACGCCTTCGGGATGTGGGAGGAAACCAGGACAGCCGGAGGAAACCCACGTGGTCACAGGGAGAACGTGCAAACTCCACACATGCAGCACCCGAGGTCAGGATGGAACCTGGGTCTCTGTCGCTGTGCGGCAGCAGGTCTACCCACTGCGCCACTGTGCTGTCTAAATCTTGCCTGGAATTTCCACTCACCTTGTTACTCTCTATCTTAGGTTCCACCAGCAGTCAGTCTTTGCAGAAGGATGTAACAGCAGGAGGAGTTGACAGGAACGAGAAAGAGAAAATGCTTCCCAAGTCAGACTCCCCAATCATGAAGTCTGACTGCCCAGTCTGAATAAGGGTCTCGATCCGAAACGTCACCCATTCCTTCTCTCCAGAGATGCTGCCTGTCCCGCTGAGTTACTCCAGCATTTTGTGTCTATCCCCAATCATGGACCCTACTCGAGTGTACTGGTGCCCTCTCATTGGAATGGATGATTCGTTAGACTTTAGGGATACAGTGTGGAAACAGACCCCTCAGCCCACTGAGTCCGCGCCGACCAGCGATCACCCCGTACACTAGCACTATCCTACGCGCTAGGGGCAATTTATAATTTTGACTGAAGCCAATTAACCTACAAGCCCGCACGTCTTTGGAGTGTGGGAAGAAACCGGAGCACCCTGAAAAAACGCACACAGTCCCAGTGTGAACATGCAAACTCCATACCGAGAGCACTCCGAAATAAAAACGGGAACCACTCAGCAGGTCACGCAACATCCATGGATGTTGTAGATAGATAGCCCCCAAAATATATAGAAGACCAGAGATCACTGCTGCCCTGTGGACTGCAAGCTTTGTGCCAGGCCTGAGCTTTTCACAAGATCATGAGTCATTGGACCAGAATTAGGCCATTGAGTCCATCAAGTCTGCTCTGCCATACATTCAAAGCTGATCTATTTTCCCCTCTCAATCCCATTCTCCTTGCTTCTCCCTGTAACTTTTGACACCCTTACTAATCAAGAAACTATCAATCTACGCATTAAAAATATCCAATGACTTAGCCTCCACAGCCACCTGTGGTAATGGATTCTACAGATTCACCAGCATCAAGATTTCCTCTTCATCTCCATTCTAATGGCATGTCCTTTTATTCTGAGGCTGTGCCCTCTGGTCCTAGAATCTTCCACTACTGGAATCATCCTCTCCACAATCACTGTCCAGGCCTTTTGACCTGAGATATCACTTTTACTTTTCATATCTGTAAGTTTCCCTCCCTCCTGACTCTCGGTCTCGAGAATAGTCGGAACCCAAAGCGTCAGCTATTCCTTTCCCCCAGAGACGCTGCCTGACCAGCTGAGTAACTCCAGCATTTGTGATTAATGCTTTTTCTCAGTTCCACAATGCAGTAAAATACCGATTGTCCACTATCCAATTATTTGGAAATCTTGGTAGTTCACATGAGGCAGAAGCTGACTCCCACCCTCCCTCTCACACACTGGAGCCCAGTTCTACTGATCCTTTAAAATGCTGGGGTCTGTTATCCGCTCTCCCTTTAAACTCACCAGGGTCTGTGTCCTGTTGTCTTTTTAAGATCACCTGTTTTTGCTGTAAAAATTATCATACATTGTATAATATCTTTAATACAAATATATTAAATGGATGTCAAAATACTATTTTCTATTATACAATGGGTAATAAAAAGAAATTATAATAAAAATCAATTAAAAGGACGTCAGAATATTATTTGCTTATTATCTTCAGTTTCGAAGAGTGATCTGGTTAGCGTACAGAGAAGATTTACGAGGATGTTGCCAGGACTTGAGGGTCTGGGCTATCAGGTAGAGGTTGAGTAGGCTGGGACTCAATTCCTTGGAGAGCAGGTGGATGAAGGGTGATCTTATATGGTATAAAATCATGAGAGGAATACATCCGGTAGACGCACAGAGTCTCTTGCCCAGAGTAGGAGAATCGAGGTCCAGAGGATACACAAAAATGCTGGAGAAACTCAGCGGGTGCAGCAGCATCTATGGAGCGAAGGAAATAGGCAACGTTTTGGGCCAAAACCCTTCTTCAGACTGAAACGTTGCCCATTTCCTTCGCTCCATAGATGCTGCTGCACCCGCTGAGTTTCTCCAGCATTTTTGTGTACCTTCGATTTTCCAGCATCTGCAGTTCCTTCTTTAACACGAGGTCCAGAGGATATTGGTTTAAGGTGAAGAGAGGAATAGGAATCTGATGGGTAACTTGTTCCACACAAAGGGTGGTGGGTGTATGGAATGAGGTGCCAGAGGAGGTAGTTGAGGCAGGGACTATCCCAACATTTAAGAAACAGTTAGACAGGTAGATGGGACTAGTGTAGCTGGGACATGTTGGGCCGAAGGGCCTGTTTCCACTCTATATGATTCTAAAACATAAGGGACTTACAGAGGCACAAGGAAGGGCAGATGCTGGAATCTAGAGCAAAGCACAAAGTGGTTGTGGAACTCAATGGATTAGGTAGCATCTAATGGGAGGGAAATTAACAAGCAATGTTTCGGTTTGGGGCCTTCTTTGGTACAGAGTATGGCAAGTTAAACGTAATGATGATGTTTCCCCCAGGTGAGATCAGGCAACTGAATCATCCTACCACAACCAGTGAGCAGTGCTGAACTACTATCTACCTTTTTGATGTCCCTCGGACTATGCTGGCTTTACATTGCACTAAACGTTATACCCTTATCATGTGTCCATACACTGTAAATTGGTTGATTGTAATCACATATTGTCTTTCTGCTGACTGGTTAGCACGCAACAAACAGCTTTTCACTGTACCTTGGTACATGTGACAATAAACTAAACTGAACTGGCTGAGATGAATTATACATGAGGCTCGCAGACATAAAAATATATAACAATCGAACCTGCAGGAATGCGTTGAGAATAAATGCCTTCATGCATTACTGATGGTCCACTGTGGAACATCTGTGATGCCGAGAACATCATTTAGTGAACTAGTCACCCCACAATGATTGGTAGCACAGAGGGAAGAGCGATGGGTCAACACCAGGTACACCAGGGAGGTGATGGCGTCCGGATTAGTGACATAAATCAGAGCAGGGTTTGAATCCCACTGTAGCACATGGTGATCAATTCAAAAATCTGAAAAAATATTAGGGAGGCATGGTGGCGCAGTGGTAGAGTTGCTGCCTTACAGAGCTTGCAGCACCAGAGACTCCGGTTCAATCCCAACTACGGGTGCTGTCTGTTCATTAATCTTTTAGTAACCCTGTACCAGCACTCTCAAGTCCCTTTGCCTCTGATTTAAAAAAAAACAACTCTATTTTTGGTTTTCAAGTTATAAACACAAATTTACGCAGAACACCAACAAACAGTACAGAACAGTACAAAACTTATATACCCCTCCCTATCCCCAAGGCTCAAAAACGAGAAAGAGAAAATAAAAAAATTTGTTTAAAAGGCAGTCTTTGTGTTCAAATGTTACATGTTAACAACAGCAACATGCACATATAAATAAATGATTATGACTGTGTAGACAATATTTTCAGTTAAAGGAAAAATCTGTAATAAGATCTATAAAAGGGTTCCAGCTCAGAGCAAAGTTTCTGCGGGACTTGCACCGTTTATACCTGATCTTTTCCAAGGGCAAAAAGGAGAGCACCTCCTTTAACCACTGCAAAAAAGATGGAGCTTTTTTTTACTTCCAGTTGAAAAGAATAAGCCTGCGAGCAAGCAATGCTTGTAAATTTGTAAGCTTACAGTTTGGGGGTGGTATTCCAAAGATAGCTGCGTGCAAGTCAGGATTTATAGTCATGTCTGCAGATATGGGAGAATACCTCAAATATGTTTCCCCAGTGGCTGATGAGAGAGGGACATGTCCAAAACATGTGTCCTACAGAGGCTGGGCTATGGCCACATCTAGGGCAGCCAGGATCTGTGGTAGACAAGATTATGGCAAGTTTGTTTCTTGAATAATGAAGAGGGTGAAGGACTTTAAATTGGATCAACCCATGGCGTATACACAGCAATGTGCTGCTTTTGATACGGTGGACCACAACATACTGCTTGACAGACTGGAGAAGAGGGTGGGACTCTCTGGTTCTGTGCTGGACTGGTTCAAATCTTACTTGAAAGATCGGGATTATTTTGTTTCCCTTGGTAATTTTGAATCAGAACGTACAAAACTCACATGCGGGGTTCCTCAGGGCTCCATTCTTGGACCCATTTTGTTCAACATTTATATGCTCCCCCTAGCTCAGATCATAGAGCATTTTAACATATCCTACCACACTTATGCCGATGACACACAACTATATATCGCAGTGTCACCACATGACCATAGTCCCCTACACTCACTGAGCCAATGTGTCAAACATATCAATGAGTGGATGAACCAGAACTTCCTCCAGCTCAATGCAAATAAGACAGAAATTATTGTCTTTGGTCCCAATAAAACAAGGCTAGAGGTGAGTGCTCAACTCGACTCAATTGCACTGAAAACCACAGACAAAGCCAGAAACCTTGGTGTAGTTATGGACTCGGATTTGAATTTTATCAGCCATATAAAGACCATTACCAGATCTGCCTATTACCATCTAAAAAATATTGCAAGAATCAAGGGATTTCTGTCCAAAGAAGACACTGAAAAACTTGTTCATGCATATATTTTTAGTAGGTTAGATTATTGTAATGGCATCTTTACAGGTCTCAAATACAAAATCAATTAAACAACTGCAGCTTATCCAAAATGCCGCTTCCAGAGTCTTGACCAACACCAAGAAAATGGACCACATTACACCTGTCCTTAAATCTTTGCACTGGCTCCCTGTGTGTAAGAGGATAGATTTTAAAATTCTGTTACTGACCTACAAGGCACTGAATGGTCTAGGTCCAAAATACATCTCTGACCTACTTGTTGTATATGAGGCGCCTAGACTCCTCAGGTCTTCAGGGACAGGTTTACTCTGTGTTCCCAGGGTCAGAACTAAAAAGGTTGCAGCAGCATTGGGTTTTTATGCTCCACACCTGTGGAACAAGCTCCCTGAACACCTGAGGTGGGCACAGACTGTAAGCGCATTTAAATCAGGCCTTAAAACACTGTTGTTTACCAGAGCTTTTCCATAACCTGACATGCAGGTAATCTTAACCGTCTAATTTTAACCCTTTTATGTGCTTTTTAAAATTGTTTTATTGCTTCATTGACGTTGTTTTATTATTCATACGTTTGTCGTATTGCTTATTTTGCAATTTTTAATTATTGACTATTTTATTTTTTCTTTCCTGTAAAGCACCTTGAATTGCTGTTTGCACGAATGGTGCTATACAAATAAATTTGCCTTGCCTTGCCTATACGTTTAAGCCTCTCGCCACACCTCATCAGAAAGCTCTACACCCAGGTCCCTCTCCCATGACACTTTAGTTTTGTCCCAGGTTATCTGTTTTAATTCCTGTATTCATGTGTAAATTGCTGAAACACATTTCTTGTCAAAGGGGTCCAACTCCAGAATAGTGTCTAATTGGCTCTTAGTGGACAGATGAGGAAATGAGGGAAACACTGTTTTAGCAAAGCGACATATTTGAAGATCTCTGATTTCTGAATCCTCTTCCCATTTAGAAAATAATCTACACCATTATTCCTTTGCCACTTCTTTGCCCACTCTCCCAATTTGTCCAATTCCTTCTGCAGCCTCTCTGCTTCCTCGACACTACCTGCACCCCCAACTATCTTCGTATCATCTGCAAACATGGCCACAAAACCATTCATTTGGAGACACGAGGAACCGCAGATGCCAGTTTACAAAAGAAAAAACATACCAAGTGCTGGAGTAACTCAGCAGGCCGGGCAGCATCAGTGGAGGGAATGGATCCATGTTCGACAGAGATGCTGCCTAAATCGTGAGTTATTCCAGCACTTTGTCTTTAAACTAAGGTAGACAAAAATGCTGGAGAAACTCAGCGGGTGAGGCAGCATCTATGGAGCGAAGGAAATAGGCAACTTTGCGGGTCGAAACCCTTCTTCAGACCCGGTACCACAGCCAGGTTGTCTTTAAACTAATTTGGCAAGGGAATGGGGCACAGAGTGCTGGGGGGGGGGGGGGGGGGGAGGGGTTAACAGGAAGCACAGTCAGTAATTGCAGGGACACTAATTCAGTCCAGTCAGCAGAGCGAACGTGGGTGTGGTGAAGCAAGGGTGTGGGGAATGAAAGGCTAAATCGCAATCATTTTAATGCAAGGTGCCTGACAGGTAAGGTGATTATATTTGGGCGTCGATCAACACAAAGGACTATGACGACATTGCTATCAAGGAGACATGGCTGGGAGTCAGGCAGGACTGGCAGCGCGACATTCCAAGCTGCAGACTGTTCAGGCATGACGGGAGTGGGGGTGGAGGCAGATAATTACATTTAAGAGGCTTTTAGACAATTGCCTGATGAACATGCAATGAACAGGGAGAGATACAGAGCACTTGCAGACAGAGGGTGTAGGGACATAATACCATGATAAAATAAGGAAGTATTAGATGTTTTCGTAGGTTTACAGATGAATAGTCCCCCATGCCTTTTAAGATTTATCACCGGCTGCTTTAGATTTTAGACTTTAGAGATACTGCACAGAAACAGGCCCTTCAGCCAACCGAGTCCATGCCGACCAGCGATCATACCCTAGCACTATCCTACACACTAGAGACAATTTACAATTTTACCAAAGCCAATTAACCTACAAACTTGTGCGTCTTTGGCGTGTGGGAGGAAACCAGAGCACTCGGAGAAAACCCACGCGGTCACGGGGAGAAGGTACAAACTCCATACAAACAGAACCCGTAGTCGGAATCGTACGTGGGTTTCTGGCGGTTAAAGCAGCAACTCTACCGCTGAAGGTACACAAAAATGCTGGAGAAACTCAGCGGGTGCAGCAGCATCTATGGAGCGAAGGAAATAGGCAACGTTTCGGGCCGAAACCCTTCTTCAAACTGATAGGGGGTGGGGAGAAGAAAGGAAAAAAGGAAAAAAGGCGGAGGAGGAGCCCGAGGGCTGGGGGATGGGAGGAGACAACCAGAGGGCTGATGAAGGGGAGGGGACAGCAAGGGCTAGCAGAGTTGGGAGAATTCAATGTTCATACACTGCAAACTCTACCGCTGAGCCACTTGGCGGACCTTGCCTCCCATGTCCTGCTATGGGAGGCAAGGGAAGAGACAGTAATTTATAAATCTTTAAGAAACAAGGTATTGCAGTTGCTGGGTTACAATAAAAGAAATACAAAGCACTGGAGTAAATCAGCAGATCTGGCCACATCTCTCGAGAACACCTTTGCTGCCTAAGGTACCAAAGATTGGAAGATACACAAAAATGCTGGAGAAACTCAGCGGGTGCAGCAGCATCTATGGAGCAAAGGAAATAGGTAACGTTTCGGGCTGAAACCCTTCTTCAGATTGGAAGATGCCTCTCTCACCTGAAAGCCATGTCATAAGGTCATAAGTTGTAGGAGTAGAAGTAGTTCTGTGGCGATGAATTCCACAGATTCACCAACCTCTGAAATTGCTCCTCATCTCCTTCCTAAAGAACGTCCTTTAATTCTGAGGCCACGACCTCTAATCTTAAACTCTCCTACTAGTGGAAGCATCCTCTCCACATCCACTCTATCCAAGCCTTTCACTACTCTGTACCTTTCAATGAGGTACCCCCCTACCCCCTTCATTCTTCTAAACTCCAGCGAGTACAGGCCCACAATCGCTCATCATAGGTTAACTTACTCATTCGTGGGATCATTCTTGTCAACCTCCTCTGGACCCGCTCCAGAGCCAGCACATCCTTCCTCAGATATGGTGCCCAAAATTGCTCACAATATTCCAAATGCGTCCTGACCAGCACCTTATAGAGCCTCAGCATTACATCCCTGTTTTTGTATACAAGCCCTCTTGAGATAAATGTTAGCATTGAGTTTGCTTTCTTTACTACCGATGTCCTCTAGTGTTTGAAATTTCCACCCTGGGAAAAAGGTTTAGACTGTCTCCCCTATCTAGAACATAGAATAATACAGCAAAGTAACAGGCCCTTTGGCCCACAATGTCTGTGCTTAGCATGATGCCGGGGGTGGAAGACTGCAATCTTCACGTGGTCCGCCCTGTTTCGACGAATGCAATCAATAAGATCAAATAGAACAAGTTGTCCTACAGGGTACACAAAAATGCTGGAGAAACTCAGCGGGTGCAGCAGCATCTATGGAGCGAAGGAAATAGGCAACGTTTCGGGCCCGAAACCCTTCTTCAGACTTCACTTTAGGCTGTGCATGCCATACACAAGAAGAAGAAGAAGCATGATGCCAAGACCAAGCCTTATCTCCCTGCACATAATTCATAGCCTTCCATTCCATGCATATCCATGTACTGCATATCTCTTAAATGCCACTATCTTATCTGCCTTCACCCCCCCCCCCCCCCCCCCCCAGCAGCACATTCATGTTTATTAGTTCAGGGGACATAATTAGGCCACTCGGCCCATCAGGTCTACTCCCCATTCTCTTGCCTTCTCCCCGTAACACCTGACACCCTTACTAATCAATTTCTGGCACTCACCACACTTGCCCCTCTTACCTCTACCCTCCAGAATTTGATTTTTCCACCCTGGGGATTAGATTCTACCCCATCTATGCCTCTCATCATTTTATGTACTTCTATCAGGCCTCCCCTCAATCTCCAGCATTCCAGAGACCCCTTATAGCAAATACCCTCTAATCCAGGCAACATTCTGGTAAATTTCCCTCTGTACCCTCTCCAAAGTCTCCACATCCACCGTGTAATGAGGCGACCAGAACAGCATGCAATACTTCAAATGTTGCCCAACCAAAGCCCTATAAAGCTGCAGCATAACTGACCTGCCGTATTCTTCGGCTGTTGCTTGCTATCCCTTTCACCAGGTACCACTTTTGCATCTTGTTGGATTGAAAGCTACAACATGGAAACAGCCCTCCAGCCCACTGAGTCCACACCGACCATTGATTCCCATTCACACAAGTTCTATGTTATCCCACTTTGTCATCCATTCCCTGCAGTTTAGGGGCAATTTACAGAGGCCAATTAACCTGCAAACATTTATCACACACGAAGGACATTATTGCCATAGAGGGAGTGCAGAGAATGTTCACCAGACTGATTCCTGGGATGTCAGGACTGTCTTATGAAGAAAGACTGGATAGACTTGGTTTATACTCTCTAGAATTTAGGAGATTGAGAGGGGATCTAATAGAAACTTACAAAATTCTTAAGGGGTTGGACAGGCTAGATGCAGGAAGATTGCTCCCGATGTTGGGGAAGTCCAGGACAAGGGGTCACAGCTTAAGGATATGGGGGAAATCCTTTAAAACCAAGATGAGAAGAACTTTTTTCACACAGAGAGTGGTGAATCTCTGGAACTCTCTGCCACAGAGGGTAGTCGAGGCCAGTTCATTGGCTATATTTAAGAGGGAGTTAGATGTGGCCCTTGTGGCTAAAGGGATCAGAGGGTATGGAGAGAAGGCAGGTACGGGATACTGAGTTGGATGATCAGCCATGATCATATTGAATGGCGGTGCAGGCTCGAAGGGCCGAATGGCTTACTCCTGCACCTAATTTCTATGTTTCTATGTTTCTATTTCCCTCGCTCCCACTCCCTTGACCCCTAATTCACCTTTCATTGGTTTCTTCCCCCCCCCGCATCCCTTGAATTGGATCAATAATTAGCTACGTGAAAACAAATATTTTCATTAGAGGTACAGCAGGCCACCGAGTCCACACCGACCAGCGATCCCCGCACATTAACACTATCCTACACACACTAAGGACACTTACTCCAAGCCAATTAACCTACAAACCTGTACGTCTTTGGAGTGTGGAAGGAAACCGAAGATCTCGGAGAAATCCCACGTGGTCAAGGGGAGAACGTGCAAACTCCATACAGACAGCACCCGTGATCAGGATCAAACCCGGGTCTCTGGCACTGTAAGGCAGCAATTCTACCACTGCGCCACCGTGCCACCCCCTTTTCTAATCTTGGGTTTCGCAATTCGTAACTTTTTATCCTTTCTGGAATTACGCCATTCTTTTCGTCTCTGCCTATCAGACAACCCCCTCGCCTGTGATCACCCATTACTAAATTACCGGTCACAATCTTCCTTTTTTTCTACATTCTTACCCGCCCCCACTGCAATCAGTCTGAATAAGGAGTCCTAAACTGAAACATCACCTATCCATGATCTCCGGAGACACTACCTAATTTTAGTTTTAGTTTAGTTTAGAGATACAGCACGGAAATAGGCCTTTCTGCCCACCGAGTCCACACTGACCAGCGATCCCCGCACATTAACAGCACTCTACACGCATTAGGGGCAATTTTACATTTTATATCAAGTGAATTAACGTACAAATCTGTACATCTTTGGAGTGTGGGAGGAAACCGAAGATCTCAGCGAAAACCCACGCAGGTCACGGGGAGATCGTACAAACTCCGTACAGACAGCGCTCGTAGTCAGGATGGAACCCGAGTCTCTGGCCGCTACGCCACAGTGCCGCCCATAAAAATCCAGCATTTTGTGGAGTTACTCCAGCAATTTGTGTTTTTTTGGGGGTATAACCAGCATCTGCATTTCCTTGTTCCTGGTCTCTGGCACTGTGAGACAGTGGCATTTGAAATTGTTATGTCAGTTCTTGCATCTATAAGGGCCTGTCCCACTTGGGCATCATTTGCGCAGATGGGCACGCACTTGGGCACGTAGATGGCGCGCAAAGGTATTGTACATCCCAAAATCCTGGGGGGCTGCGCACAACCGCGTGTCACTGCCTACAATCTGAGGAAAGACATTCTTGCCATAGAGGGAGTACAGAGAAGGTTCACCAGACTGATTCCTGGGATGTCAGGACTTTCATATGAAGAAAGACTGGATAGACTCGGTTTGTACTCGCTAGAATTTAGAAGATTGAGGGGGGATCTTATAGAAACGTACAAAATTCTTAAGGAGTTGGACAGGCTAGATGCAGGAAGATTGTTCCCGATGTTGGGGAAGTCCAGAACAAGGGGTCACAGTTTAAGGATAAGGGGGAAATCTTTTAGGACCGAGATGAGGAAAACATTTTTCACACAGAGAGTGGTAAATCTCTTGAATTCTCTGCCACAGAATGTAGTTGAGGCCAGTTCATTGGCTATATTTAAGAGGGAGTTAGATGTGGCCCTTGTTGCTAAAGGGATCAGGGGGTATGGAGAGAAAGCAGGTACAGGATACTGAGTTGGATGATCAGCCATGATCATATTGAATGGCGGTGCAGGCTCGAAGGGCCGAATGGCCTACTCCTGCACCTATTTTCTATGTTTCTATGTTTCTATCACCACGCACCACACGCGCGTAATGCGCACCATGCGCGCATCACGTGCACGTCACGACACGTAAATTATGTCGCGTAAATGACGTGCAAATGACCCCCAAGTGGGACAGGCCCTTTAGTTAACGATATCATTTTTTGTTTGAACATCGGACTCCTATCCCTTTTGTCACTTGACGGTAAGTCACATTTTCGACTACCTCCCACTAGTTTAACAGGTTTACTCAGATTCCAGTGGTTGGTGAGAGTGAATTTGAGAGCAGAACGCAGAACAAGCAGACGCAAATAAATGAGGCAGATACTTGTTTCAGTCTGAAACAGGTACGACTCTGTGTATCTGTGAAGAGGGAGGCGTAGATGGGGCTCACGGGAGTTCCCATGGTGACGCCTTTGATTTGTAGAAAGGAAATGACAAAGGAAACTGTCCTTCAGGCTGCCCTGCTGTGGGACGGAAGGTTTAGAGGAATCAAACGGCACCAGGAGACTATGATAGAAGATATTCACAAGTCAGAAGTTGGGTTTATTGCCATTGGCACAAGTATGGTAGGACACAAAAAAGGACACAAAGTTGTGGAGGGAGCAACTCAGGGGGTCAGGCCACATGTCTGGAGAACATGTGTAGGAAGGAACTGCAGATGCTGGTTTAAACCGAAGATAGACACAAAAAGCTGGAGTAACTCAGCAGGACCGGCAGCATCTCTGGAGAGAAGGAATGGGTGACGTTTCGGGTGGAGACCCTTCTTCAGACTTTTGAATCTTTTCTGACTCTCAGTCTCGTGTCTGAAGAAGGGTCTCAACCAAAAAACGTCACCTATCCATGTTCTTCAGAGTTGCTGCCAGTGCTGTCTCTGTGGAGTTTGGTGACTGTGTGACCATGCAAACCCAACACAGATAACATTGAACACCTTGCCGCCTGTTTGGACAAGCGTGACTTCAATGCCAGGTGACAAAAACCTTCTGTAGAATTGGGCAGCACAGCGGCGCAGCAGTAGAGTTGCTACCTTACAGCGCCATTTACCCAGGCTCCATCCTGACTATGGCTACTGTCTGTATGGACTTTGCACATACCCCCTGTGACCGCATAGGCTTTCTCCAAGTGCTACAGCTTCCTCCCACACTGTAAAGATATGCAGGTTTGTAAGTTAATTGGTAAAAAAAATTGTAGATTGTCCCTAGTGTGTAGGACAGCGCTTGGGTACGGGGTGATCACTGGTCGGTGCAGACTCAATGGGCCAAAGGGCCTGTTTACGCACTGTATCTCTAAAGTCTAACGCAAAGTCTAAACTAGTCCCAAACCTATACAGCACCTTTACCCCAGGACCTTGAGGCAGGGACAATCCCATTAGACCACTGCTTCCACTATTCTCATTTTCTACAATTGATTTTTCTCCTCAGTTCTTCCGTCCCACTTACGACCATCTCACCTTGGTATCACAGAGAGATACCGCACAGAAACAGACCCTTCAGCCCACTAAGCTTGTGCTGACAATCAACCACCCACATGCACTAATCAATAGTAATCCTACTTTATTCTGCGTACAGTTCTGGTCGCCCCATCACGGGCAGCATGTGCAGATTTTGGAGAGGGTGCAGAAGGCTCCAACCCTCCCTCCCCCAAGAGAGGATCCATCCTTCCCTCACCCAAGTCACACCAGCTTCTCGTTCTCACCTGCAAACAGCAAACAGCCTGTTCCGGCGTTGTATTTCTAAAATAAACTAAACTAAAACAGGAAATGCAACCAAGCCAGGGGTTGGATGCAGGAAGTTTCTAATCACGTACAGTGGTTCTGCTTTCAATACCGTAATCCCAACCAAATGCATCTCGAAACTTGGAGTCAGCACTTCCCCGCTGCTTCTGGATCCTTGACATCCTGACCAACAGACCGCAATCAGTGAGGAGAGCTGACAAATCATCCTCTACGTACGATAACCTTCAACACTGCTGCCCCTCAAGAATGCATTCTCAGCCCCCTTCTTCTCTCCTTTTTCACTCATGACTCAGAGCCGTCTTCACAGCATTATAGGCCCCCGGGCAAAGCAGTGCCCTGGGGCCCCAACCCACACAACCACTCACAGGAATCAAAATGTAAATGGTCGATAAAATTAAACATTTCTTGGTACTTCCAACAAAATCAGTGTTTAATCATTAAAAAACATGCTGTACAGCAAAGATCAATCAACACAAACGTTTGAACAACGGGTGGCACCGTGAGCCAGCAGTCTCGCCAACAGCTGTTCATCCTTTCCACTTTTTTTTGTTTTTAGTATGTCTAAAAGTGTGTTTCAGTGTGTTTTAGTGTGGTGGGGTGGCGGCTGGAATTGGGGGAAACTGTTTTTTAGTCACTTAGCTCTTTTCTCCTAGTTGCATTTCAGCCTCCCTCGCGGCCTAACAGCTTGGTGCGGCCTTTCCCGAAGTCGGGTCCAGAGCTTCAGCAGCGCAGAGCCGGGCGATCCCTTGCCAAGGGCTGCTAGAAGAAGAGCTCCGTCCCCTGGCCCGCGGATCACGACATCCTGAAGATCGCTGGCCCGTGGACTATGACATCCTGAAGCCGCGGTCTGCGGAGCTTCTAACCGCGGGCGCGGCGTGGACTTTGCATCGCGTCGCAAGTCACAACATACGTAGATTAGCATGGGGCCCCTATGCTCGTGGGGCCCCGGGCAACTGCCCAGTGTGCCCATGCGTTACGCGGCCCTGTCATGACTGTGCAGTCTAATACCAATGCAACTCAATATACAAGCTCGCAGACGACACCACCGTAGTGGGCCGCATATCAAATAATGACGAAACAGAGTACATGAAGGAGATTGAGAACCCCCATACAAAAATGATCACAAAATGAGTAGGTTAACCTATGATGAGCGTTTGTCGGCACTGGGCCTGTACTCGCTGGAGATTAGAAGAATGAGGGGGGACCTCATTGAAACATACAGAATAATGAAAGGCATGGGTAGAGTGGATGTGGAGAGGATGTTTCCACGAGTGCGAGAGTCTAGGACAGTGGTTCTTAACCTGGGGGTCGTGACCCCCCTTTGGAGGTCATTTGGGGCTTTGCCAGGGGTAATAAAGGGAACACAAATAACATATCAATTTGTTGAGCCCATGTTTAGGAACCTAACAAAAGTACATACCACATACAGTATGCGTGTACTGGTGCCAAAAAGGTTAAGAACCACTGGTCTAGGACTAGAGGTCATAGCCTCAGAATTAAAGGACGTTCTTTTAAGAAGGAGATGAGGGGAAATTTCTATAGTCAGAGGTTGGTGAATCTGTGGGATTCTTTGCCGCAGAAGGCTGTGGAGGTCAAATCAGTGGATATTTTTAAGCTAGAGATAGATAGATTTTTGATTAGTACGGGTGTCAGAGGTTATGGGGAGAAGGCAGAAGAATGGAGTTAGGAGGGAGAGATAGATCAGCCATGATTGAATGGTGTAGACTTGATGGGCCGAATGGCCTAATTCTGCTCCTATCACTTACGACATGGTGCCAAGATTACAACCACTCCGCCAATATCAGCAAGACAAAGGAGATTGTGATTGGCTTCATGGAGCAAAGCAGTGCACACACCCCAGTATATTGAATGCACCGAAATAGAGATGGTCGAAAGCTTCCAGTTCTTAGAAATAATTCTCACGAGAAATTTGTCCTTGATCAGTCACATCGAGCAACGAGTAAGAAAGCACACCAACTTCCTTAGAAGGCTTAGGAAATTTGGCGTGTCTCCAACAATCCTCACCAACTTCTACAGATTTCTCATGGAAAGCATTTTATCAGGATGCATCGCAGTATGGTTGGAAGCAACTCTATCCAAGACGGCAAGAAATTATAGAGAGTTGTGGACGTAGCCCAGACCATCGCAGAATCAACCTCTCTTCCATTGACTCCATCTACACTTCACGCTGCCTCGGCAAGGCCGCCAACACAATAAAAAAAGTCTCACCCCGGACACTCCCTCTTCTCCCCTCTCCCATCGGGCAAGACGTACAGAATTCTGAAAATGCATACCTCCAGCTTCAGAGACGGTTTCTTCCCAGCTGTTATCAGGCAGCTGGATCATCCTCTGACCAACTCGAGAGCGGTCCTGACCTCCCGTCTACCTCATTGGAGACCATTGGACTATCTTTAATTGGACTTTGCACTGAACGTTATTCCCTTTTTCCTGTATCTGTACAATTGCAGATTGCGGCTTGATTGCAATCATGTATAGTCTTTTCTTTGACTGGATAGCACGCAACAAAAAGTTTTTCAGTGTACCACGGTACACGTGACAACAATAAAATAAAATAAACTAAATTAAACCACTGCTGCTCAGGATGCGGAGTTTTCACGTTCTCCCTGTGACCACGTGGGTTTCCTCCAGGTGCTCCGGTTTCCTCCCACATCCCAAAGAGGTGTGTGGGTCGGTGGGTGAATTAACCTCTGTAAATTGCCCCAAGTGAGGGGTGGGATCAGGCTGGACGGGATGGGAGAGCATGGGAAGTAAAATAGAAATGTAAGGGTTGTGTAACTGGGTACTCGTGGATAATATGGGCCTGATGGGCTGAAGGGCCTCTTTTCGTGCTGCATGACTCTATGACAAACTATAATGTGGGAGTGAGCTGCTGGAGGTGTGGGTCTGCATGAAGCAGTGAGGCAGTGTAGTAGTGAGGGTGAATGGTGCAGAAGTGAGTGTGAGGAGTGACAATAATAAACCTGAACTTAAAGGGCACACCTACGAGGTCGCAGTCAGTGTGATGCACATTGATATTTGGAATGGGGGATGTTTTTAGTTTAGTTTAAAGATACAGCGCAGAAACAGGCAAGTTCACGCCGACCAGCGATCCCCACACATTAATACTATCCTACACACACTTGGGATAATTTACAATTATTTCAAGTAAATGAGCCTACAAACCTGTACGCCTTTGGAGTGTGGGAGGAAACCGAAGATCTCGGAGAAAGCCCACGTAGGTCAGGGGGAGAACGTAAAACTCCGCACAGACAGCACCCGCAGTTAGAATCGAACCCGGGTCTCTGGCGCTGTGAGGCAGCAACTCTGCTGTTGCGCCACCGTGCCGCCCGTGTTAACAGAGTGACCGATGGGTCAGGACTACAAGGCAAGCAAACCCTTGGAGTGAAGGGTGGCTGAGTGGGTACTCCAGGAACAGCACTCCACACCAAAGTTTAGACTACATTTGAGACTCCTCTGTCACTTCCAACTCTTTTTGCAGAACAACCAGGGACAGGGTACTGATTGGGGATGATCAGCCATGATCACATTGAATGGCGGTGTTGGCTCGAAGGGCCGAATGGCCTGCTCCTGCACCTATTGTCCATTGTCTAATCTCACTGTACTTAGTATTTTTATGTGGGGGAGGTGGGCAGGGTAAGGGGGAATCTGTTTCCCAGCCACTTCGTGATGAGGATGCGACTATTCTCTGAGTCGCATCCTCGCCCCCCCCCCCTTCCCCCGCTGCCTACCAACTGGATTGGCGCGGTCTTTCTTGCCGGAGACCGGACCAGAGCTTCAGCGGCGGAGCAGCACTGGATTCATCGCGGAGCGGGCGATGCCTTACCTGGTATCGCCGTTTGAAGCTCCGGAGTGTTGGGCCTGCTGCTTCAACATCGTGTAGCTGTGGTTTGCGGAGCTTCTAGCGCTGACTTCAACATCGCAGAGGCCTGGGATCCCTTTGGCGAAGGCCGCCAGTGTGAATCTCCACCCAGCTCGGCCTGTGAACTTCGGGAGCCGTGGTAGGAAGTGGCCGATTCGGACCTCCAAGCCGCTGAGGATGTTCTCCCGTTCCGACGTCGGAGTTCCATCATCCCGGCGAGAGGGCTTGAACATTGGGCTTGCGGAGGGCTCGGGAGGCCCCAACCACGGGTGAACATCAAAGAACATCAGAGGAAGATGACTGAACTTTGGTGTCTTCCCTCACAGTGGGAAAACTTTGTTTCCACTGTGTGGGATGTTTTATGTTAAAGTCTATCGTGTGTTGTGTACTTCTTTTACTCGTATGGCTATATGGTGACCCCAAATGTCACTCTACGAATTGGTGCATGTGACAATAAATGTCTCTTGTCTTGTCTTGTCTTGTCAGTCTTCCCTTAAACCATCCAGCTGGCGTTGGAGAGGATCCAAAGGAGGTTTACGAGAATGACCCGGGTGGGATGATTGGGTTATTGGATGATTGTTACGAAGAGCATTTGACAGCTCTGGGCCTCTACTCGCTGGAGTTCAGAAGGATAAGGGGGAAACTCATTGAAACATACCAAATATTGAAAGGCCTGGATAGAGTGGATGTGCAGATGATGTTTCCACCAGTGGGAGAGTCCAGAAACAAATGGCACGGCCTCAGAATCAAAGGACGTACCTTTAGAATGGAGATGAGGAGGAATTTCTTTAGCCAGAGGGTGGTGAATCCATGGAATTAATTGCCATGGACGGAAGTGGAGCCCATTATTGGGTATTTTTAAAGCAGAGATTGATAGGTTCTTGATTAGTAAGGGCATCAAAAGGTACGGGGAGAATGGGATTATGTGGGCAAGGTAGATCAGGTATGACTCCATGGGCCGAATTGCCTAATTCTATTTCTATACCGTATGAACTTATCTACAAAAATCCACCTACCAGCTCCTGTTGGGGGGCACTTCCAAACACTCACTGCTCTTGCAGATAGTGAAGATGGCTGTGAAAGATTGCAGCAGGATCTTGATTGATTGGCTAGGTGGGCTGAAGAATAGTTGATGGAATTTAATAGAGAGAAATGTGTGATGTTGCATTTTGGGACGTCAAACAAGGGCAGGACCTACACAGTGAATGGTAGGACTCTGGGGAGTGTTGTGGAGCAGAGGGATCTAGGAGTACAGGTGCATGGTTCCTTGAAGGTTGAGACGCAGGTAGAGAAGGTTGTCAAACAGGCTTTTGGCACATTGGCCTTCATCAGTCAGAGTATTGAGTAGAGAAGTTGGGAGGTCATGTTGCAGTTGTATAAGACGATGGTGAGACCGCATCTAGAGTATTGTATTCAGTTCCGGCACCATGTTATAGGAAAGTTATTAATAGCTATTAATGATTATGATATAGTTGGGATCACGGAGACATGGCTCCAGGGTGACCAAGGCTTGGAGCTGAACATCTAGGGATATTCAATATTCAGGAGGGATAGAGAAAAGGAAAAGGAGGTGGGGTAGCGTTGCTGGTTAGAGAGGAGATTAACGCACTGGAAAGGAAGGACATTAGCTTGGAGGATGTGGAATCGGTATGGGTAGAGCTGCGAAACACTAAGGGGCAGAAAACGCTGGTGGGTGTTGTGTACACGCCACCTAACAGTAGTAGTGAAGTTGGGGATGGCATCAAACAGGAAATTAGAAATGCGTGCAACAAAGGCAAAACAGTTATAATGGGTGACTTCAATCTACATATAGATTGGGTGAATCAAATTGGCAGGGGTGCTGAGGAAGAGGATTTCTTGGAATGTATGTGGGATAGTTATCTAAACCAACATGTAGAGGAACCAACGAAAGAGCAGGCTATTCTAGACTAGGTATTGAGTAATGAGGAAGGGTTAGTTAGCAGTCTTGTTGTGCCTGCCCCTTGGGCAAGAGTGACCATAATATGGTTGAGTTCTTCATTAGGATGGAGAGTGACATTGTTAATTCAGAAACAACGGTTCTGAACTTAAAGAAAGGTAACTTTGAGGGTATGAGACGTGAATTGGCCAAGATAGACTGGCAATTGATTCTTAAAGGGTTGACGGTGGATATGCAATGGAAGGCATTTAAAGACTGCATGGATGAACTACAAAAATTGTTCATCCCAGTTTGGCAAAAGAATAAATCAGGGAAGGTAGTGCATCCGTGGATAACAAGGGAAATCAGGGATAGTATCAAAGCAAAAGATGATGCGTACAAATTAGCCAGAAAAAGCAGCATACCAGAGGACTGGGAGAAATTCAGAGACCAGCAGAGGAGGACAACGGGCTTAATTAGGAAAGGGAAAATAGATTAAGAAAGAAAACTGGCAGGGAACATAAAAACTGACTGCAAAAGTTTTTATAGATATGTGAAGAGAAAGAGATTAGTTAAAACAAATGTAGGTCCCTTGCAGTCAGAAACAGGTGAATTGATCTTGGGGAACAAGGCTATGGCGGACCAATTGAATAACTACTTTGGTTCCGTCTTCACTAAGGAAGACATAAATAATCTGCCGGAAATAGCAGGGGGCCGCGGGTCAAAGGAGATGGAGGAACTGAGTGAAATCCAGGTTAGTCGGGAAGTGGTGTTGGGTAAATTGAATGGATTAAAGGCCGATAAATCACCAGGGCCAGATAGGCTGCATCCCAGAGTAGTTAAGGAAGTAGCTCCAGAAATAGTGGATGCATTAGTGATAATTTTTCAAAACTCTTTAGATTCTGGAGTAGTTCCTGAGGATTGGAGGGTAGCAAACGTAACCCCACTTTTTAAGAAGGGAGGGAGAGAGAAAACGGAGAATTACAGACCAGTTAGTCTAACATCGGTAGTGGGGAAACTGCTAGAGTCAGTTATTAAAGATGGGATAGCAGCACATTTGGAAAGTGGTGAAATCATTGGACAAAGTCAGCATGGATTTACGAAAGGTAAATCATTGTCTGACGAATCTTATAGAATTTTTCGAGGATGTTACTAGTAGAGTGGATAGGGGAGAACCAGTGGATGTGTTGTATCTGGACTTTCAGAAGGCTTTCGACAAGGTCCCACATAAGAGATTAGTATACAAACTTAAAGCACACGGTATTGGGGGTTCAGTATTGATGTGGATAGAGAACTGGCTGGCAAACAGGATGCTAAGAGTAGGAGTAAGGTCCTTTTCACAATGGCAGGCAGTGACTAGTGGGGTACCGCAAGGCTCACTGCTGGGACCCCAGCTATTTACAATTTATATTAATGACCTGGATGAGGGAATTGAAGGCAACATCTCCAAGTTTGCGGATGACACTAAGCTGGGGGGCAGTGTTAGCTGTGAGGAGGATGCTAGGAGACTGCAAGGTGACTTGGATAGGCTGGGTGAGTGGGCAAATGTTTGGCAGATGCAGTATAATGTGGATAAATGTGAGGTTATCCACTTTGGTGGCAAAAACAGGAAAGCAGACTATTATCTAAATGGTGGCCGATTAGGAAAAGGGGAGATGCAGCGAGACCTGGGTGTCATGGTACACCAGTCATTGAAAGTAGGCATGCAGGTGCAGCAGGCAGTGAAGAAAGCGAATGGTATGTTAGCTTTCATAGCAAAAGGATTTGAGTATAGGAGCAGGGATGTTCTACTGCAGTTGTACAGGGTCTTGGTGAGACCACACCTGGAGTATTGCGTACAGTTTTGGTCTCCAAATCTGAGGAAGGACATTATAGCCATAGAGGGAGTGCAGAGAAGGTTCAGCCGACTGATTCCTGGGATGTCAGGACTTTCATATGAAGAAAGACTGGATAGACTTGGCTTATACTCGCTAGAATTTAGGAGATTGAGAGGGGATCTTATAGAAACTTACAAAATTCTAATGGGGTTGGACAGGCTAGATGGAGGAAGATTGTTCTCGATGTTGGGGAAGTCCAGGACAAGGGGTCACAGCTTAAGGATAAGGGGGAAATCCTTTAAGACCGAGATGAGAAAAAACTTTTTCACACAGAGAGTGGTGAATCTCTGGAACTCTCTGCCACAGAGGGTAGTTGAGGCCAGTTCATTGGCAATATTTAAGAGGGAGTTAGATGTGGCCCTTGTGGCTAAAGGGATCAGGGGGTATGGAGAGAAGGCAGGTACGGGATACTGAGTTGGATGATCAGCCATGATCATATTGAATGGCTGTGCAGGCTTGAAGGGCCGAATGGCCTACTCCTGCACCTATTTTCTATGTATCTATAAGCTTGAAAGGGTTCAAAGAAGATTTACGAGGATGTTGCCAGGACTAGAGGGTGTGAGCTATAGGGAGAGGTTGAGTAGGCTGGGTCTCTATTCCTTGGAGCGCAGGAGGATGAGGGGTGATCTTATTGAGGTGTATAAAATCATGAGAGGAATAGATCGGGTAAATGCACAGAGTCTCTTGCCCAGAGTAGGGGAATCGAGGACCAGAGGACATAGGCTCAAGGTGAAGGGGAAAGGATTCAATAGGAATCTGAGGGGTAACTTTTTCACACAGTGGGTGGTGGGTGTATGGAACAAACTACCAGAGAAGATAGTTGAGGCTGGGACTATCCCAACGTTTAAGAAATAGTTATACAGGTACATGGATAGGACAAGTTTGGAGGTATATGGACCAAGCGCAGGCAGATGGGACCAGTGTAGCTAGGGCATGTTGGGCAGTGTGGGCGAGTTGGGCCGAAGGGCCTGTTTCCACACTGTATCACTCTTTGACTCTTGTGGGTTGAAGGATTTCTGCTAAATTTGCAACCGCATTTGCTGCTGAATGTGATTTAGTGACGGCTTCTATTTATACGCTTCTCATAAATGGAAACCACTCTGTGAAAGCATTTAATTTTATTTGAATTTAGAGATACAACGCGGAAGCAGGCCCTTCCTCATCTCAGTCCTAAATGGCCTACCCGTTATTCTTAATCCGTGACCCCTGGTTCTGGACTCCCCAAACATCGGGAACATGTTTCATGCATCTAGCCTGTCCAATCCTTTAAGAATTTTATATGTTTCTATAAGATGCCCTCTCATCCTTCTAAATTTCAGTGAATACAAGCCCAGTCAACCCATTCTTTCATCATATGTCAGTGCCGCCATCCTGGGAATTAACATGGTAAACCTATGCTGCACTTCCTCAATAGCAATAATGTCCTTCCTCAAATTATGAGACCAAAATTGCACACAATATTCAAGGTGTGGTCTCACCAGGGCCCTGTACAACTGCAGTAGGACCTCCTTGCTCCTAAACTCAAAACCTCTTGTAATGAAGGCAACATACAATTAGCTTTCTTCACTGCCTGCTGCGCCTGCATACTTATTTCCAGTGTTAAAGAAGGAACTGCAGATGCTGGAAAATCGAAGGTAAAACTGATGTAAAAGGACACCCAGGTCTCGTGCACTTCCCCTTTTCCTAATCTGACACCATTCAGATAATAATCTGCCTTGTTCTTGCCACCAAAGTGGATAACCTCACATGTATCCACATTATACTGCATCTGCCATGCATCTGCTCCCTCACCCAACCTATCCAAGTCGCCCTGCAGCCTCATAGCATCCTCCTCACAGCTCACACTGCCACCCAGCTTTGTTTCATCCACAAACTTGGAGATGTTAGATTTAATTCCTTAGTCTAAATCGTTAATATATATTGTAAATAACTGTGGTCCCAGCACTGCGCCTTGCGGCACCACACTAGTCACTGCCTGCGATCCTGTATAGGACCCGTTAATTCCTACTCTTTACTTCCTGTCTGCCAACCAGTTCTCTATCCATGTCAATACCCTACCGCCAATAACATGTGCTCTAATTTTGCACACTAATCTCTTGTGTGGGACCTGGTCAAAGGGTTTTTGAAAGTCCAGATACACCACGTCCACTGGCTCTCACTTATCCATTCTATTTGTTACATCCTCAAAACATTCCAGAAGGAGAGTCAAGCATGACTTCCCCTTCATAAATCCTTCCTGTCACTGCTTTCCAAATGCACTGCTATAACAGTGTAGCAGTGGGGGTGAATGGTGCAGAAATGAGGGTGAGAATAACAAACCTGAACTTCAAGGGCACACCTACGAGGTCGCAGTGAGGGTGATGCACATTGATATTTCAAATGGGGGATGATTTTAGTTTAATTTAAAGATACAGCGCAGAAACAAGCAAGTCCACGCCGACCAGCGATCCCCGCACATTAATACTATCCTACACACACTAGGGATAATTTACAATTATTTCAAGCAAATGAGCCTACAAACCTGTATGCCTTTGGAGTGTGGGAAGAAACCGAAGATCTCGGAGAAAGCCCACGTAGGTCACGGGGAGAACGTACAAACTCCATACAGACAGCACCCGCAGTTAGAATCGAACCTGGGTCTCTGGCGCTGTAAAGCAGCAACTCTGCTGTTGCGCCACCGTGCCGCCCAAGTTAACAGAGTGACCGATGGGTCAGGACTACAAGGCAAGTAAACCCTTGGAGTGAAGGGTGGCTGAGTGGGTACTCCAGGAACAGCACTCCACACCAAAGTTTAGACTACATTTGAGACTCCTCTGTCACTTCCAACTCATTTTGCAGAACAACCAGGAACGGGGTACTGATTGGGGATGATCAGCCATGATCAAATTGAATGGCGGTGCTGGCTCGAAGGGCCGAATGGCCTACTCCTGCACCAATTGTCCATTGTCTATTGTCTAATCTCACTGTACTTAGTATTTTTATGTGGGGGAGGTGGGCAGGGTAAGGGGGAATCTGTTTTCCAGCCACTTCCTGGTGAGGATGCGACTATTCTGAGTCGCATCCTCGCCTCCCCCCCTCCCCCCCCCGCGTCCTACCAACTGGATTGGCGCGGTCTTTCTTGCCGGAGACCGAACCAGAGCTTCAGCGGCGGAGCAGCACTGGATTCATCGCGGAGCGGGCGATGCCTTACCTGGTATCGCCGTTTGAAGCTCCGGAGTGTTGAGCCTGCTGCTTCAACATCGTGTAGCTGTGGTTTGCAGAGCTTCTAGCCGCGGGCGGCGATGACTTCAACATCGCAGAGGCCTGGGATCCCTTTGGCGAGGGCCACCAGTGTGAATCTCCACCCAGCTCGGCCTGTGGTCTCTGGTAGGAAGTGGCCGATTCATAAGTCCAAGCTGCTGAGGATGTTCTTCCGTTCCCACGTCGGAGTACCATTATCCCGGCGAGAGGGCCTGAACATTGGGCTTGTGGAGGGCTCGGGAGGCCACAACCACGGGTGAACATCAAAGAACATCAGGGGAAGATGACTGAACTTTGGTGTCTTCCCTCAGTGGGAAAACTTTGTTTCCACTGTGTGGGATGTTTTATGTTAAAGTCTATCGTGTGTTGTGTTCTTCTTTTATTCGTATGGCTGTATGGTGACCCCAAATTTCACTGTACCAATTGGTGCATGTGACAATAAATGTCTCTTGTCTTGTCTTGTCTTGTCAGTCTTCCCTTAAACCATCCAGCTGGCGTTGGAGAGGATCCAAAGGAGGTTTACGAGAATGACCCGGGTGGGATGATTGGGTTATTGGATGATTGTTATGAAGAGCATTTGACAGCTCTGGGCCTCTACTTGCTGGAGTTCAGAAGGATAAGGATACTCATTGAAACATACCAAATAATGAAAGGCCTGGATAGAGTGGATGTGCAGATGATGTTTCCACCAGTGGGAGAGTCCAGAAACAAATGGCACGGCCTCAGAATCAAAGGACGTACCTTTAGAATGGAGATGAGGAGGAATTTCTTTATCCAGAGGGTGGTGAATCCATGGAATTATTTGCCATGGACAGAAGTGGAGCCCATTTTTGGGTATTTTTAAAGCAGATAGGTTCTTGATTAGTAAGGGCATCAAAAGTTACGGGGAGAATGGGATTATGTGGGCAAGGTAGATCAGTTATGACTCGATGGGCCGAATTGCCTAATTCTATTTCTATACCGTATGAACTTATCTACAAAAATCCACCTACCAGCACCTGTTGGGGGGCACTTCCAAACACTCACTGCTCTTGCAGATAGTGAAGATGGCTGTGAAAGATTGCAGCAGGATCTTGATTGATAGGCTATGTGGGCTGAAGAATGGTTGATGGAATTTAATACAGAGAATTGTGAGATGTTGCATTTTGGAACGTCACACAAGGGCCGGACCTACACAGTGAATGGTAGGACTCTGGAGAGTGTTGTGGAGCAGAGGGATCTTGGAGTACAGGTGCATGGTTCCTTCAAGGTTGAGTCCCAGGTAGATAAGGTGGTCAAAAAGGCTTTTGGCACATTGGCCTTCATCAGGGAGAGTATTGAGTAGAGAAGTTGGGTGGTCATGTTGCAGTTGTATAAGACGTTGGTGAGACCGCATTTAGAGTATTGTATTCAGTTCTGGCACCATTTTATAGGAAAGGTATTGTCAAGGTTGAGAGGGTTCAAAGAAGATTTACGAGGATGTTGCCAGGAATAGTGGGTGTGAGCTATAGGGAGAGATTGAGTAGGCTGGGTCTCTATTCCTTGGAGCGCAGGAGGATGAGGGGTGGTCTTATTGAGGTGTATAAAATCATGAGAGGAATAGATTGGGTAAATGCAGAGTCTCTTGCTCAGAGTGGGGGAATCAAGGACCAGAGGACAGAGGCTCAAGGTGAAGGGGAAAGGATTCAATAGGAATCTGAGGGGTAACTTTTTCACACAGCGGGTGATGGGTGTATGGAACAAGATGCCAGAGGAGGTAGTTGAGGCCGGGACTATCCCAACGTTTAAGAAATAGTTATACAGGTACGTGGATAGGACAAGTTTGGAGGGATATGGACCAAGCGCAGGCAGGTGGGACTGTGTAGCTGGGACATGTTGGCTGGTGTGGGCGAGTTGGGCCGAAGGGCCTGTTTCCACACTGTTTTATTTTTATTTATTTATCATTACACTTATAGGGCGCCTTTCAAAGACTCTCAAGGACGCCTTGCAGATAAGCAAAATTACAAAACATATAAGCAGAATAAAAAATAAAAAATAATAGGGACATCAACAACATCACAATACACAAATTAAGGATAGAATTCATTTCAAAGGGACAAAAAAGAAAATCAGAAACACAATTTGACTGTATCACTCTGTGACACTTTGATTCTTGTGGGTTGAAGGATTTCTGCTAAATGTGCAACCGCATTTGCTGCTGAACGTGATTTAGTGACGGCTTCTATTTATACGCTTCTCACAAATGGAAACCACTCTGTCAAAGCATTTAATTTTAGTTTAGGTTAGAGATATAGTGTGGAAGCAGGCCCTTCCTCATCTCAATCCTAAATGGCCTACCCGCTATTCTTAAACTGTGACCACTGGTTCTGGACTCCCCCAATATCAGGAACATGTTTCATGCATCTAGCCTGTCCAATCCTTTAAGAATTTTATATGTTTCTATAAGATACCCTCTCATCCTTCTAAATTGCACTGAATACAAGCCCAGTCGACTCATTCTTTCATCATATGTCAGTGCCACCATCCTGGGAATTAACATGGTAAACGTATGCTGCACTTCCTCAATAGCAATAATGTCCTCACCAGGGCCCTGTACAACTGCAGTAGGACCTCCTTGTTCCTAAACTCAAAACCTCTTGCAATGAAGCCAACATTCAATTAGCTTTCTTCACTGCCTGCTGCGACTTATTTTCAGTGACTGATGTAAAAGGACACCCAGGTCTCGTGCACTTCCCCTTTTCCTAATCTGACACCATTCAGATAATAATCTGCCTTGTTCTTACCACCTCACATTTATCCACATTATTCTGCATCTGCCATGCATCTTCCCCCTCACCCAACCTATCCAAGTCACCCTGCAGCCTCATAGCATTCTCCTCACCCTACCACCCAGCTTTGTTTCATCCACAAACTTGGAGATGTTACATTTAATTCCTTCGTCTAAAATTTAGACGAAGGAATTAAATGTAACATCTCCAAGCCACCGTACCTCAGTGTGAAGTAAAAGTCTCACATGGTCTGCATTGTTATCTTCATAAAATTGCTTGAAAAGACGCCCACATTTGGCATTAGCTTTGATAGCATTGATAGATTTTATAACTGATTTCAGTACCTCATTAAGTACAGGAGAAATATTTTTCAACACTAAGTTCCCTCTATGAATAACACAGTGCACAAGAAGCATTTCCGGATTCTCATCTTTCATCAATTTTAAGCAACCATTTTTCTTGCCCATCATAACAGGAGCACCATCAGCTGCACAAGATGTTATGTTTTCCATTGGTATATTATTGACATCTAAGTAGTGTTTTAGTTTATTATATATATCAGTGGCGGTAGTGGTGGTCTCTAACGATTTGCAGAATAACATTTCTTCAGCAAATTCACCTTTATCAATATATCTTACATAGGTTAGCAATAAGGCCTCACTGTCTCTCACAGTTGATTCATCCATTTGTACTGAGAATTTTCTTGATTTCAGCTTTTCAACAAGTTGTGTTTCAATATCTTCACTCATTTCATCTGTTCTTCTCCTAACAGTGTTGTTACTGAGTGGCATGGCTTTAACATCTTTGTCATCTTTTTACAGAACTGTTTTAAGAAATGCTGATATTGATGGTTTAATTAAATCCTCCCCTATAGTATGATTTTTTCCAGATTTAGCAATGAGTAAAGAAATTTCATAACTAGCCTCAAGAGTACGACTGACAGTAACAGTTTGTGCAGTAAACAGACTTTATTGTTGATCTTTTTTCAAACTTATCCTTTAAAGATTTGAAGTAATTCAAATCTGAATTTACATACGCACTATGTTTCGCCTTCAAATGCGCCTCAAGACGACCTGGTTTCATTGATTCGTTGGTCAAGCATTGTTGGCATAAGAGGCAGAAAGGTGACCGTTCATCATGGACAGCGGGTATGAAACCAAGTTTTAAATATTCCTCTGAATACTGACAAACTTTCTTCTTGCTTGTACTACTCATTTTAGCACGAGCAGTCAAAGAAATAATTCTCAGAAAATGGATTGCTTTCCCTTGAGAGAAAACGGAGGAAATAGATATTATAAGGGTAACTTAGCAAAAGCTCTTTGAATCGCATTTCTAAATCCAATTCAATAAATAAGGTTCTCCCATGACCTCGCGCGCTTCGTGCGACGTGCATGAAGAGCGATGGCGCGGTGATTATGTAATAACTACACAATAAAGACCTTTTTTACCCCCCAAAAATTATTTACTCAAAATAACATCTGAAACATAAACTACATATGTTTACCTGATGGAAAATCCAAAAAAATAAAAATTGAAAATTTGGACCCAGACCTCCTCAGTCGCGCTCAATTGCCCCCCTTAAAAATCAAATTGCCCCCTTGTGCGGCGTACGCCCCATGTTGGGAACCACTAGTCTAAATCGTTAATATATATTGTAAATAACTGGTGTCCCAGCACTGCGCCTTGCGGCACCACACTAGTCACTGCCTGCGATCCTTTATAGGACCCGTTAATTCCTACTCTTTACTTCCTGTCTGCCAACCAGTTCTCTATCCATGTCAATACCCTACCGCCAATAACATGTGCTCTAATTTTGCACACTAATCTCTTGTGTGGGACCTGGTCAAAGGGTTTTTGAAAGTCCAGATACACCACGTCCACTGGCTCTCACTTATCCATTCTATTTGTTACATCCTCAAAAAATTCCACATGGATAGTCAAGCATGACTTCCCCTTCATAAATCCTTCCTGTCACTGCTTTCTAAATGCACTGCTATAACGTCTTTAACGATCGACTCAAGCATCTTCCTCACTACCGATGTAAGGCTAACTGGCCTATAATTCCCAGTTTTCTCCCTTCCTCCTTCCTTAAAAAGTGGAGTTACATTGGCTACTCTCCAGTCCACAGGAACTGATCAAAGAATCGAGAGAATATTGGAAAATGATCATCAATGCATCCACAATTTCTAGGGCCACCTCCTTGAGTTCTCTGGGATCAGACCCTGGGGATTTATCAGCCTTCAGTCCCAACAGTTTACCTAACACCATTTCCTGACTAATGTGGATTCCCTTCAGTTCCTCCCTCCCACTAGATCCTCGATCCCCATGTATTCTGTGTGCCTAAACACAGTCATAACAGAAGTCTCCAATTTCAGTGTTTGTCCCTCTATAAATAAACCTAAGTACTTGGTTTGATTTTCTTCCAACATATTTGTTAAACTGCAGGGCGTCTTTGGATTGGTGGGTGACTTTTCTCCTCTAATGCATGCGGCCTTTCACTTGCCAAGTTATACAGATGTTCCATGGTTCCTCTCGCCAGCATGCACTGTGGAAGGAACCGAATCAGAAGAGGAAATGAGAACTGGAGTACATCAGCTCTTTTAGGATTAGAAACACAGAAAATAGGTGCAGGAGGAGGCCATTCGGCCCTTCGAGCCAGCACCGCCATTCATTGTGATCATGGCTGATCGTCCCCTATCAATAACCCGTGCCTGCCTTCTCCCCAAATACCTTGACTCCACTAGCCCCTAGAGCTCTATCTAACTCTCTCTTAAATCCATCCAGTGATTTGGCCTCCACTGCCCTCTGTGGCAGGGAATTCCATAAATTCACAACTCTCTGGGTGGAAAAGACCTCCCCTTTATTCTAAGACTGTGGCCCCTGGTTCTGGACTCGCCCAACATTGGGAACATTTTTCCTGCATCTAAATTGTCCAGTCCTTTTATAATTTTATATGTTTCTATAAGATCCCCCCTCATCCTTCTAAACTCCAGTGAATACAAGCCTAGTCTTTTCAATCTATCCTCATATGACAGTCCCGCCATCCCAGGGATCAATCTCGTGAACCTACACTGCACTGGCTCAATCACAAGGATGTCCTTCCTCAAATTAGGAGACCAAAACTGTACACAATACTCCAGATGTGGTCTCACCAGAGCCCTATTCAACTGCAGAAGAATCTCTTTACTCCTATACTGAAATCCTCTTGTTATGAGCTGAAATCCTCTTGTTATGAAACTGAAATCCTCTTGTTATGAAATGGATTGAATGGCGAGACAAGCTTGAGGGGCCGAGTGGCCTACCTCTGCTGCCATTTGCAGGGACTGAAGAAGTGTCCCGACCCGAACCATCATCTGCCCATCCCCTTCCACAGATTCTACCCGACCCTCCAGCACTTTGTGTTTTGCTCAAGGTTCCAGCATCTGCAGTTCCTTGTGTTTCCTGCTACCATTTCCTCAATGTGTGTGGAGAACCTAGTGTGGGGAGATGGGTGAGGGTGCTGTACAGATGGGCGTTAGGGGGTACAAAAGCAAGGGCAGGGTTAGGGGAAGTCTACACCGCTCGATATGCGGGCATGTCCTGAGGATTTACTAACAGAACAGTGAGTGGCACAATGGTAGAGCTGCTGCCTCACAGCGCCAGAGACCTGGGTTCGATCCTGACCTCGGGTGTTGTCTGAGTGTGTTGAATTTGCATGGTCTCACTGTTACTCCATGGGCTTCCTCCAGGTCCTCCGGTTTTCACCCACATCCCAAAGACGTGCGGGTTTGCAGGTGAATTGACCTCTGTAAAACGCACCCAGTGTGTAAGTTGAGTAAATTGCCCCACGTGTGATGAGAAAGTAGAATAACTTAGAACTAGTGTTAACGGTTGGCATGGACTCAGTGGACCAAAGGGCTTGTTTCCATGCTGTAACTCTAAACTCAAATCCAGTTGGGGCAAGCAGCGATTTCAGACTCATCAGCAGTTAACGATCCAGGGGAAAAAATTCTTGTGATATATTCATGAGGAATTTTGAAACGGTACCAACAAAATGGGCCGTGGTTTGACCCAGGGCAAGAGAGATGGGAGACATGTCGGGTGAGTGGGAAGGACGTGGGCAGGGGAGAGGAAAGGGGAAGAGGAAGAATTAGAGGGAGCCCACCCTGGGTGTGGGAGAGCACATGGTGGGCGAGTGACAGAGTGGTACAGCATGGAAACAGGCCGTTCGGCCCACCACGTTCATGTTGATCGGTGGCCACCAATTAGAATTAATCCCATTCCCCCAGCAATCGGTCCCAAGCTTTCAAGGTGATTCAAGAGCATGTCCATACACTTCTTAAACGCTGTCAGTGAATCTGCTTCCACCTCCCCACTGCCGTGGTGTGTTCCAGGTACTCACCACACTCTGGCTGAGAAAGGTCCCTCCGATCACCTGCAAATCTCTTCCCCATTACCCTAAATCTACATCCTCTTGTGTTTTCTCACTTTGATTTAGTTTAGTCTTTATTTTAGAGATACAGCGTGGAAACAGGCCCTTCGGCCCACCGAGTCCGCGCTGACCATTGAACGCCCATTCACACTACCTCTATCCTACACACTAGGGACAATTTACAGAAGCCAATTGACCTGCAAACCTGCTCTTCTTTGGGATGTGAGCGGAAACCGGAGCACCAGGGGAAAGCCCACGTCATCACAGGGAGAATGTGCAAATACTATACAGACAGCACCCGTGGTCAGGATCTCAAACCCGGGTCTCTGGCGCCGTAAGGCAGCAGCTCTACCGCTGCCCCACTGTGGGGAAAGACATTTGGACTGTTGCATGTATAGGAAGAGAGAGTGTGGAAGAGAGTGCAGGGGGAGTAAGAGAGAGTGCAGGGGGAGTGTGGGAGAGAGTGCAGGGAGTGTGGATGGAGTGTGAGAGAGAGCACGGGGAGTGAGAGGTCATTCAGGGCAGTGAGAGGGAGTGCATGGGCAGGATAGGGAGTGCCTAGTGAAATGTAGAGTACAGAGTACAGAGGGAGTGGGATAGTGGGGATTAGGGTGGAGGGGATTGAGGGGATTGGGATGGAGGGGAGTGGGATGGAGCGGAGTGGGATGGAGGGGATTGAGGGGAGTGGGATGGAGGGGATTGGGATGGAGGGGATTGAGGGGTGTGGGATGGTGGGGATTGGGATGGAGGGGATTGAGGGGAGTGGGATGGAGAGGATTGGGATGGAGGGGATTGAGCGGATGGAGGGGATTGGGATGGAGGGAATGGAGGGGAGTGGGATGGAGGGGATTGGGATGGAGGGGATTGAGGGGTGGTATGGTGGGGATTGGGATGGAGGGGAGTGGGATTGAGGGGAATGGGATGGAGGGGATTGGGATGGAGGGGATTGGGATGGAGGGGATGGAGGGGATTGGGATGGAGGGGATTGAGGGGAGTGGGATGGAGGGGATTGAGGGGAGTGGGATGGTGGGGATTGGGATGGAGGGGATTGGGATGGACGGGATTGAGGGGAGTGGGATGGAGGGGATTGGGATGGAGGGGAGTGGGATGGAGGGGAGTGGGATTGAGGGGAATGGGATGGTGGGGATGGCGGGGAGTGGGATGGAGGGGTTCGTGCTGTACGAATGTGGGGCAGGGGAGTGGGGTGTGGGCAGTTGGGTAAAGGGGAGTGGGATAGAATGGGAGGGGAGTGGGATTGAAGGGGTGAGGTGTAGGGCGTACGATGCATGGGCAGAATGATTTCTCAGGTGTACACGAGTGAGGGGTGGGGGAAGCTGGGACCAGGTGTCGAGCGGATAGAGACTGTCCGCGGGGTCACTGGGAGGATCCTGGAAGTCTGGCCGGCGCCGCCCTGCCACCCGCTCGCCGCACATTGATGCAATCTGACCTGATCGACCCGCACTCTCTCTCGCTGGAAGCGTTTGGGCTCCGCGTCAGCTGCACACAGCGTGAACGGCAGACGTGTTTGCGTTTCCTCTACTCACCCTCCCACTACTACACTCCCCGAGCGGGGGGTGGCGAGCACTGCAGAAGAATTTGGTTCTAGGTCCGACTTTCTCCTGCTGGCTGCTTCCTGTTGAGAACTCTGCTCATTACCCACCCAGTCAATCTTAATTCCGCCCTCAGTACTTCACGGAACAGCAGAGACGGTTCAGTCGGTGTGAGGAGCCGCCAAGATGGAAAGTTACAATGTACCTGTATCACTCCTGATCGCCGTCTTGTCTCTGTGCTCTGTATCGGGAGACCACGCAGGTAAGACAGTGGTTGTGTGGCAGCGAATGTTTCTCCTGTTACTTCGAGAAAGTAACAGGAGAAACTCAGCGGGTCGGGCAGCAGCCGTGGAGGGACACAAAAATGCTGGAGAAACTCAGCGGGTGCAGCAGCATCTATGGAGCGAAGGAAATAAGCAACGTTTCGGGCCGAAACCCTTCTTCAGACTGCGGAGGTAGATGAGGCAGACTGCGGAGGTAGAAATCGGGAACCAGAAGTCATAAGGTGAGAGGGGAAAGATTTAATAGGAACCTGAGGGGCAACATTTTCACTCAGATGGTGGTGGGTGCACGGAATGAGTTGCCAGAGGAAGTATGTAGGAAGAAACTGCAGATGCCGGTTTAAACTGTGGACGCAAAATGCTGGAGTAACTCAGCGGGACAGGCAGCATCGCTGGAGAGAAGGAACGGGTGACGTTTTGGGTCGAGACCCTTCTTCAGACTGCGGAGGTAGGTGAGGCAGAATCAGTAACAGCATTTAAAAGAGATATGGACAGATGCGAGGGTAGGATAGGTTGAGAGGGATATGGATCAAATGCGGGCAAATGGGAATAGCTTAGATGGCTCATCTTGGTCGTCATGGCATGGACGAGTTTGGTCGAATGGTCTGTTTCTGTGCAGTATGATTCTAAGAAGGGTCCCAATCCGAAACATTGCCTGTCCATTCTCTTATCTTTGTTTTTTAGACACCAAAGACGTGCGGGTTTGTAGGTTAATTGGTTAAGTGGTTGAGAAAGTGGGATAACATAGAACTACTGTAAACGGATGATCAATGGACAGTATCAACTCGATGGGCCGAATAACTAGCTTTCAATTCAATTCAGAGTATGAGGGATGAGGAAGAAGGGGCTAGACTAGAGTGTAGGGAGGAACTGCAGTTGCTGGTTTAAACCGAAGATAGACACAAAATGCTGGAGTAACTCAGCGGGACAGGCAGCATCTCTGAATGGGTGATGTTTCGGGTGTGAAGATGGATCTTGACTCAAAATGTCACCCATTCCTTCTCTCCAGAGATGCTGCCTGTCCCGCTGAGTTATTCCAGCATTTTGTGTCTATCTAAGGGGCTAGAGTGGGTGGTTCGGGCAGGTTATGACCTTGTGTTGTGTTGTGGCTGAGTATTGAGGGAGCTTTACACTGCCCAGTGTCTGATGTGGGAGCGTAACATGGTCAGATCGGGATCGAGGGATTGCTGCACTGTTAGTGGGCTGTGCATTTTCGAGAGGTTGGTCAGAGGTTATGGTGCACTGACTGACAGAGATTAAGTGTTCAGTCAGTGTGTCAGTGTGAGACCTAGACGCTGTCAGTGGGATGAACTGGGCAAGCAGTGCTCTGCATGCACTGGGGGGAGGACTCTATTCACACTGGGATGCAACATACTAACAGTTTCATCACATCTCCCGGGGCACGGATGGTTCATTTTATCCATGATCCTGTCTGGGCCTAATTACCAATTTAATTTAACATGGTAGCATGGCTGGTCATTTCTTCAAAAGAGACACAAAAAGCTGGAGTAACTCAGCGGGACAGGTAACATTTCTGGAGAGAATGGGTGACATTTTGGGTCAAGACCATTCTTAACTCTAACCCTAACCCATTTCTTAAAATGCTTCCTTTAGAGTCAAAGAGTCAAACAGCACAGAAACAGGTCCTTCAGTCCAACTGGTCCATGTCAACTCAGATGTCCCATCTAAGTTAGTCCCACCTGCCCGCATTTGGCCTATATGCCTCTAAACCTTTCCTATCATGATCAGCCACGATCACAGTGAATGGCGGTGCTGGCTCGATGGGGCGAATGGCCTACTCCTGCACCTATTGTCTATTGTTGACGACAGATGGCGCAATGGGCTAAGTGTTCGGCTGGCAACTGGAAGGTAGCCGGTTCGAATCCCGCTTGGAGTGCATACTGTCGTTGTGTCCTTGGGCAAGACACTTCACCCACCTTTGCCTGCGTGTGAATGTGTGTGAATGTGTGTGAGTGATTGGTGGTGGTCGGAGGGGCCGTAGGCGCAGATTAGCAGCCACGCTTCCGTCAGTCTGCCCCAGGGCAGCTGTGGCTACAGAAGTAGCTCACCACCACCGAGTGTGACTGAGGAGTGAATGAATAATGTGATGTAAAGCGCCTTGAGTATTAGAAAGGCGCTATATAAATCCAATCCATTATTATTATTATTATTATTGTCTATCTATGTATCTGTCTATGTGTCTTCAGGGAGATTGCTTTGTGGACTGCACCTGTGATGGTTGCTTATGGTGAATGGAATATTTCCTGGTCTGTTATGAAATTTTCGCAGTGGGAGACTTGCTGCCTTACAGCGCCAGAGACCCGGGATCGATCCTGAGTACGGGTGCTGCCTGTCCAGAGTTTGTACGTTCTCCCCGTGACCTGTGTGGGTTTACTCCGGGTGCTCCGGTTTCCTCCCACACTCCAAAGACGTATAGGTTTGTGGGCCAATTGGCTTGATAAAATTGTACATTTCCCTAATATGTGTAGGGTAGTGTTAGTGCTCGGGGATCGCTTATCGGCATGGACTTATTGGGCCAAAGGGCCTGTTTCTGTGCCGAACTAAACTAAGACCTGTTGATACAGATGGGCAGTGTGAATGTTATTGTGAAATGCTGGTCCTTGCCAGACATTTCACAATAACAGCTGATTTCTCTTCCTCTCTAAGGAAATGAAGTCAAGTTTTCAAAAAAAGAAAAATGTGTATTGTGCAATTTTCATATATTTCCTCATTATGTAGAGGAGGCCATTTGGCCCATCAAATCTTTACTAGCTACTCCACCAAATCTGAGGAAGGACATTATAGCCATAGAGGGAGTGCAGAGAAGGTTCACCAGACTGATTCCTGGGATGTCAGGACTTTCATATGAAGAAAGACTGGATAGACTTGGCTTATACTCGCTAGAATTTAGGAGATTGAGAGGGGATCTTATAGAAACGTACAAAATTCTTATGGGGTTGGACAGGCTAGATGCAGGAAGATTGTTCCCGATGTTGGGGAAATCCAGGACAAGGGGTCACAGCTTAAGGATAAGGGGGAAATCCTTTAAGACCGAGATGAGGAAAAACTTTTTCACACAGAGAGTGATGAATCTCTGGAACTCTCTGCCACAGAGGGTAGTTGAGGCCAGTTCATTGGCTATATTTAAGAGGGAGTTAGATGTGGCCCTTGTGGCTAAAGGGATCAGGGGGTATGGAGAGAAGGCAGGTACGGGATACTGAGTTGGATGATCAGCCATGATCATATTGAATGGCGGTGCAGGCTCGAAGGGCCGAATGGCCTACTCCTGCACCTATTTTCTATGTATGTGTGAAATTTTTTAAAAAATCAATTCATGGAAATTTTAAATAAACACGGTAAGTGCTGGATACACCGAAGAAAGGTCACAACCTAGGGCAGGACCTACAAAGTGAAGGGTTGGGCACTGGGGAGTGTTATAGAGCAGAGGGATCAATGAGTGCAGTCACATACTTCCTCAAAAGTGACTTCATAGGTAGATAAAGTGGTCAAGAAGACTTTTGGAACACTGGCCTTCATCAGTCAGGGTTTTGAGTACAGAGGTTGTGATGTTATGTTACAGCTGTACAAGGCGCAGGTGTGGCGACATTGGAGTATTATGTTCAGTTTTGGTCACCCTTTTGCGTGGAATGTTTTAGTTTATTTAGAGATACAGTATGGAAATGGGTCCTTCAGACCACACTGAGTCCCCTAGCGCTATAAACCTGCTGTGCCGGCCCAGCTTGTACTGCTTCTTTAACAAGGGCTGTTAGTGATAGTGGGGCACAGAAAGCAAACACGGGGTGGGGGGTTTATTCTGGGATGGTGTCTGTAGGTTGGAGGTGCGCTCATTCTGCCAGAGGAGGTAGTTGATGCAGGAACAACAACATATAAAATACATTTGGATAGGAACGTTGGTGAGACCACATTTAGAGTATTGTGTTCAGTTCTGGGCACCATGTTATCGGAAAGATATTGTCAAGCTTGAAAGGGTTCAGAGAAGATTTACGAGGATGTTGCCAGGACTAGAGGGCCTGAGCTATAGGGAGAGGTTGAGTAGGCTGGATCTCTATTCCTTGGAGCGCAGGAGGATGAGGGGTGATCTTATAGAGGTGTACAAAATCATGAGGGGGAATAGATGAGGCAGAGTCTCTTGACCAGAGTGGGGGAATCAAGGACCAGAGGGCTTAGGTTCAAGGTGAAGGGGAAAAGATTTAATAGGAATCTGAGGGGTAACCTTTTCACACAAAAGGTGGTGGTGTATGGAACAAGCTGCCATAGGAAGCAGTTGAGGCTGGGACTATCCCAATGTTTAAGAAACAGTTAGACAGGTATATGGATAGGACAAATTTGGAGGGATATGGACCAAGCGGAGGTAGGTGGGACTAGTGCAGCTGGGACATGCTGGCCGGTGTGGGCAAGCTGGGCCGAAGGGCCAGTTTCCACACTGTATCACTCAATGACTATGAAAGGTTTGGTAGGATATGGGCCAAACGCGGGCAGGTGGGACTATTGTAAATGGGGAACCTTGGTCAGCATGGGCAAGCTGGGCTGATGGACCTGTTTCTGTGCTGTGCTATGACTATTTGGGGAAAATGCAGGCAAATGGAACTAGCTTTTATGGGGCATCTTGGTTTGCATGGACAAGTTGGGCCGAAGGGCCTGTTTCCGTGCTGAATGACTCGAAGACTCTAAGTGGAGAGTATTCGACATCTACACCTCAGAGTGCCTTGGAAAATCAGCCATCATTATCACAGACATCCTGCCCGATCAAACCTTTCATATCCTCCTTCTCCCAGCTCCCATCTGGCAGAAGGTACAAAAGTTTGAAAGCGCGCATCACCAGGCTCAGGAACAGCTTCATCCCCAATGTTATCAGGTTTCTGAGCGGTCCTTCCATAAGCTAGGGTACTGTCCGATTCACCTTTATCACATTGCATACGTTGAACTTTGTTCATGAAACTGTTACACTTACAAGAGAGTCAAGAGTCAAGAGAGTTTTATTGTCACGTGTCCCAGATAGGACAATGAAATTCTTGCTTGTCAATGCCAAGAACTAAAGATAGACCATTCTTGCCAACATTTGGCCTATCAGGGAACCACCCTGCCTGAGGTCATATGTTTAAGAAGGAACTGCAGATGCTGGAAAATCGAAGGTAGACAAAAGTGCTGGAGAAACTCAGCGGGTGCAGCAGCATCTATGGAGCGAAGGAAATAGGCAACGTTTCGGGCCGAAACCCTTCTTCAGACTCCCGCTGAAGCTCAACGTCTGAAGAAGGGTTCCGGCCCGAAACGTTGCCTATTTCCTTCGCTCCATAGATGCTGCTGCACTCGCTGAGTTTCTCCAGCACTTTTGTATACCTGAGGTCATATGTTGCCAGCCCTGATTTGTCCTGGTGTTTTCTTTCTTCCAGTCCCCCCCCCCCCCACTCCACTTACAATCAGTCTAAAGAAGGGTCCCAACCCGAAACATCACCATCCATTTTCTCCAGAGATGCTCCCTGATATGCTGAGTTACTCCAGCAATTTTCTGTCTATCTTTGGTATAAACCAGCATTTGCAGTTCCTTTTTATTACATCAATGCTGGGAAGAGTGGCGAAGCGGTAGAGCTGCTGCCTTGCAGCGCCAGAGACTGACTACGGGTGCTGTCTGTACAGAGTTTGTACGTTCTCCCTGAAAACACGTGGGTATTTTTCGGGTGCTTCAGTTTGTCAGTTAATTGGCTTTGGTAAAATTGAAAATAGGATACTGTCATGTAGGGTACTGCTAGTGTATGGGGTGATTGCTGGTCGGCACAGACACAGTGGGCCGAAGGGACTGTTTCCTAAAAGGGCTATATCTCTAAAACGTAAAGTCTAAACCATATTTTCAGCATTTTCCCCTATGCTCTATCTGTTGTACTCAACTTGAATTAATTTTATTTATCTATAGTATGTCTGGTCTGTTTGCATAGCATACAAAACAAAACTTTTTGCTGTACCTTGGTACACGTGACGATGATAAATCTAAACCCTAACCTATTCCATCAGGCTCTGGAGGTTTAGTTTAGTTTAGAGATACAGCGTAGAAACAGGCCCTTCGAGGCACCGGGTCTGCACCGACCAGCGATTCCCCGTACATTAAGACTACCCTACACACACTAGGGATCATTTTATATTTATACCAAGCCAATTAACCTACAAACCTGTCCGTCTTTGGATGGTGGGACCAAACCGAGGATATCGGAGAAAACCCACGCAGGTCACGGGGTGAACGTACAAATTCCGTACAGACAGGATTGGACCTGGGTCTCTGGCGCTGTAAAGCAGTAGCTCTACTGCTACACCACCGTGCCGCCCTTCAGCCGTTGGGTATTCTCTGGGCATTCGACCTTTTTGTTTGGTCTGTTTCTAACACTCTTCCCTTGTGTCCTTTGCTCAGATTCCCACAGCTTGATATATTTCGGCACCTACTCCCTCAGTGTTCCTGACCTGCCAGCCTTCGCCAGGGTTGGGATGTTGGATGATCTGCAGATAGATTACTACGACAACTCCCTCGAAGAAGTGGCATCCAGGCAGCAGTGGATTGCGAACGGCTTCACGGCTGAGTACTGGATACGGCAGAAGGAGATCGCAGACACCATTCACACGATTGTGTCTAAACAATTTAGTTTATTTGGCCTAATGCTTGGTAGGTGTTTGTCCTCCTCTCACCTCTCAGGCTCACAGTAAATTTCACGTTGCCAAAATAACCGCTATCAGATGGATCTGATGAAGCAGCAGAAATTCCTTTCCCTGCTTTGGAATATGGGAGGAAACCGGAGGCACCCGGAGAAAACCCGCGTGGTCATAGTGAGCATGTACAAATTCTGTACAGTGTACCCATTGCACTCATTGTCAGGATCAAACCCGGGTCTCTGACACTGTAAAAGGCAGCAACTCTGCCGCTGTGCCGACAACTTCGGTCTCAATGCGATCGCCCTGCTCTATACACACACTGATGCACACTACACCATCTCTCACTGTGATTCCCCTGCACTGTAGAAACAGATGCACAGTACACTATCTCTCTGTGATCCCCTGCAGTATAAACTGATCCACAGTACACCATCTCTCACTGTGATTCCCTTCTCTGCCCACGATGATGCACAGTACACTCTCTCTCACTATCGCCTGCACAGTACATCATCGCTCACTGTAATCCCTGCTCTATGCACACTGATGCACAGTAAACCATCTCACTGATCCCCTGCTTTGCCCACACTGATGCACAGTAAACCATCTCACTGTGATCCCCTGCTTTGCCCATACTGATCCACAGTAAACCATCTCACTGTGATCCCCTGCTTTGCCCATACTGATCCACAGTACACCATCTCTCACTATCCCCTGCACTGTATAAACTGATCCACAGTACACCATCTCTCACTATCCCCTGCATTATACACGCAATGGATTAACGATGTACGATGGCAGCCTTGCCACGTCTGTGTTGTCCTTTTCTTCTTTTGTTGTTTTTAGTCCGTTGTGTAAATTATGTGGGGGGTGGGGGAAACATTTATTGTCTCTTTCCTCGTCGGAGATGCAACTTTTTCCGTATCGTAAATCCGTCCACACTGCGGCCTAACATCGTGCAGCTGACGGTCTCTTGGTTAGGGATCGACTTCGGGAGCTCAAACCACAGGAGTTTCAATCGCTCCGACGCGGGAGCTTCGATCACCCCGACTGCGGATGGTTCGACTGCCCCGACCGCGAGAGAAAAGCAGGAAAGAAGATAATACGCTATTGCCTTCCATCCCATCACAGTGGTGGATGTTTATGTTACTTTTTATGTTGTTTTATGTGTCTTGTTGCTTTTTTGGTATGACTGAATGGCAAATCAAATTCTTTGCATGTTTTTACATACTTGGCGAATAAATTAATTACAATTAGAATTTCAATGATGCAATGCACATCATCTCACTGTAATCCCCTCCTCTATACACACCCTGATCCACAGTACACCACCTCACTGTTATCCCCTACTCTGTCCACAATGATGCACGGTACACCCTCTCCTATTTGATCCCCTGCTCTGCATACAAGGATGTGAGTGCACACACAGCCCCTCGCCATGATCATTCCCCTGTGTACCCACTCACCCTGACTGTACACATTTGCTCACCGTGATCACAGATTGTTTGAGACACTGTGTGCTGTACCACCACCGACAATGCTGCATTCACTCCATCCTCAGCCCCTGCTCTAGCATCATTCCATCACTACAGTCTGCTGCTCCCTGCATCTCGTGGTCACACAGTGCATGTCGCATTTCCGTGTTTGGTAGGTGTAAATGATTATGTTACACATATGATTAAGTCATCTTTAATTGCAACACATAGTATAGCGGTACAGCAGGTTGTTAGTTGTTAATTCATCACTACCGCTTCCAAGACTACTTAATGTAGGAAGTGGGTGTTAATATAAATCATACAGTAAGGTGGGGTTAGTGATGCTACTCTACTATGATTGGTTCACATGCAATAACCAATCTACAGTAGGCAATGGCTTCTCATTAATGACAATTGCTTCTTTACAGGTATCAGCTACTTCCAGGGGCTTTGGGGCTGCACACAGTCTGAAAATATGACCCATCTGTTTGTAAAGTTTGCCATCCAAGACCTCGGTGAGATTGACTGTGATCTGGTCGCAGTGAACTGTTCTGCCACTGGTATCCTTAAATTATTGAACGATCCAATCAACCAACAGATTTTCTTTAATAATGCTGCAGTTCAAGCAGTGAACAACAGCTGCATTCCAGACTTACAGAAAGCTCTTCGGCTTGGTGACGCAGCACTCGAGAGGAGAGGTAGGTAGGGCTTCTCAGTACTTAAGCCCCTGTGTGTGACGGAGCGGGAGCTCTGATCCAGGGAGGTGAGGGAGCTCCGATATAGTGTGGTGAGGGAGCTTCCACTCTGGGACTGTGAGGTGTCTCTTGACCCAGACAACAAAGGAGCTCCCATCCATGATGGTGAGGGAGCACTGATCTGGGATGATTTCCCAATCGCGGATGGTGAGGGAGCTTCTGATCAAGATCATCAGTGATAGGAGCAGAATTAGGCCATTCGGCCCATCAAGTCTACTCTACCACTCAATCATGGCTGATCTATCTTTCTCTGCTAACCCCATTCTGCTGCCTTCTCCCCATAACCTCTGACACCCATACTAATTAAGAATCTATCACTGGTAGACAAAAGTACTGGAAAAAACTCAGCGGGTGCGGCAGCATCTATGGAGCGAAGGAAATAGGCAACATTTCGGGCCGAGACCCTTCTTCAGAATTCAGAACCCTTTCTTCCGAAACGTTGCCTACTTCCTTCGCTCCATGGATGCTGCCGCAACCGCTGAGTTTCTCCAGCACTTTTGTCTACCTTCGATTTTCCAGCATTTGCAGTTCCTTCTTGAACATCTATCTATCACTTCCTTAAATATATCCACTGACTTGGTGGTGAGAGATCTCCTGGTCTGGACAGCGAAGAATCTCCCGGTCTGGACAGTAAATTATATCGTGATCCAGAATTGTCAGAGGCCTTCTGATCTGGGGCAATGAGGGATCTATGATCTAGGACGGTGAGGGAGCTTATGATCTGATGGTGAGAGATCTCCTTCTCTGGACAGTGAATGATAACCTGGTCCAGGATTGTAATGGTTCCTGATCTGGGTTGGTGAGGGATTTCTGGGGCAATGCTGATCAGGGGCAAAAAGGGAATTTTTGACCTGGGATGGCAAGCGATTTGCTGATCAATTGTGAGCAATTTTGGGCATGTGTTGGCTCTTGAGAGGGTCCAGAGGAGGTTGACAAAATTGATCCCAGGAGTGAGTGGGTTAATCGATGATGACCATTTGCCGGCACTGGGCCTGTACTCGCTGGAGTTTAGAAGAATGAGGAGGGACCTCATTTAAACATGCAGAACAGTGAAAGGCATGGATAGAGTGGACATGGAGAGGATGTTTCCACTGGTGGGAGAGTCTAGGACTAGTCATCGCTTCCTAGGATGTTCTTTTGGGAAGGAGATGAGGAGAAATGTATTTAATCAGAGGGTGATGATCAGAGGAATTCTTTGCCACAGACGGCTGTAGAAGCCAATTCAGTGGATTTTTTAAAAATGCAGAGATAGACAGTTTTTTGATTAGAATCATAGAAAATAGGTGCCCTTTGAGCCAGCACCGCCATTCATTGTGATCATGGCTGATCATCCACAATCAGTAACGCGTGCCTGCCTTCTCCCTATACCCCTTGATTCCGCTAGCCCCTAGAGCTCTATCTAACTCTCTTTTAAATTCATCCAGTGAATTGGCCTCTACTGCCTTCTGTGGCAGAGAATTCCACAAATTCATAACTCTCTGGGTGACAAAGTTTTTTCTCATCTCAGTTTTAAATGGCCTCCCCTTTATTCTTAGACTGTGGCCCCTGGTTCTGGACTCCCTTGCATCTAGCTTGTCCAGTCCTTTTATAATTTTATATGTTTCTACATGATCCCCTCTCATCCTTCTAAATTCCAGTGATTAGTACGGGTGTCTGAGGTTATGGGGAGAAGGCAGGAGAATGGGGTGAGGAGGGAGAGATAGATCAGATTATACTGGACATAAATATAATAAAGTTAAACTCAAGTACAATAGATAGTGCTAAGGGGAAGATACAGTTCATCAGTCCAATAGACAGAATCCAATGGGGTAGAGGTGAATTGGACAGTACCCTAGCTTATGGAAGGACCGCTCAGAAGCCTGGTAGCAGAGGTGGTGGTGGTGCTAGCTTTCAAGCTTCTGTACCATTTGCCCGACGGGAGCAGGGAGAAGATGGAATGACCGGGGGTGGGACAAGTCTTTGATTGTGTTGGCTGCTTTTCTGTGGCAGCGTGAAATGTAGGTGGAGTCAGTGATGGGGAGTCTGGTCTGTGTGATGGTCTGGGCTACATCTACAATTTTTGTGGTCTTGGGTAGAGCTGTTCCCAATCCAAGCAGTGACAGTATGGAGCTTCTGCAGAGGATTGTAAGAATCATTGGAGTCATGCCAAATTTCCTGAGTCTCCTAAGGTAGTAGAGGCGTTGGTGTGCCTCCTTGGCTGCCGTATCAATGTGGTTGGTCTGTGATAGATCGTTGGTAATATTAATGCCAAGGAACTTGAAGATCTGAACCATTTCTACTTTGGCACCATTGATACTGAGTGGGGCATGTACTCCACTATGTTTCCTGAACGAGCTAACTAGTTTGTGAGTGAAACGGTGAGACAGCAAGGCTGGTGTGCATAATCTCCATCTGTAAGATAATGTCCTCTGGTTTAAATTAGTGACGTTACTCTCCATTCTTCCCCAGTTGTTCCAGGGGTGACAGTGTTGAAAAGGGAGCCGATGGCTGACAAAGGCGAGAGTCTCCGGTGTGTCATCACTCCCTTTTACCCCCGCGCCATCAACGCCACTTGGCTGAGGAATGGGCAGGCCGTCTCCAATGACATAAACGAGACCCTTCTACCAAACCACGATGACACGTACAGGATGGAACTGCTCATCGAGCTACACGGCCAAGATCTGAATATGTACAGCTGTCAGGTCCAGCACAGCAGCCTGTCAGAGATTCTGACAATGACACTGAGGGGAGGTAAGTCACTGCATGTTGTCCACAATCTGCTTCACTCCTGCTTGTAGAAAGGAGATGAGGAATTTCTTTAGTCGGAGGGTGGTTATTTATTTATTTAGCGAATGCAAAGTCCTTTAGCCAAGCAGTTGCCTCTTGATAAGGCTGGCCAAGCAGGGGCCATGTCCAGTCCTGAATCTATTCAGCGTCGTCCACTGCTTCCTTGGGAGATTGGTGCCAGGGACCGGTAGTGTTGGGTCTGACACCAGATGTTTATTTGGGACGTCCTTGGACTCCCATTCCTTTATTCAAGCTGATTGGGTGGTGAAATCAGCTGGTGGTGGGTTCTTCCAAATTGGTCGTCTAGATGGAAGTCGAGCAGTGGGTGGGTTGAAGATGTCTGCAGAGAGGCCTTCAATATTCAGCTGTAGTATTCGGAGAGCAGGTCCAACTGCTAGGTGCTCTTGAGGCTGGTCGTTGTTGCTGCTTTCGGCTTTGGGATAATGACTAGGATTCTTTGACTTGGCTCTCAGGCATCGTCTTGTAGAATTTAGTCTGCTGGAAGGATCATTGGCTTCCCCAGGCGAACCTGGGTACTGACGGGGGGCGCGACGAGAACGCTGAGGGTGGTGAATCTGTGGAATTCATTGACACAGAAGGCTGTGGAGGCCGTCAATGGATATTTTTAAGGAAACATCCCTTCCTCTGAAGAAGGATGTGCTGGCATTGGAGAGGGTCCAGAAGAGGATTACAAGAATGATTCTAGGAATGATTGGGTTCACATATGATGACTGTTTGAAGGCACTGGGCCTGTACTCGCTGGAGTTTAGATGGATGCGGGGGGACCACATTGAAACTTACTGAATTATGAAAGGTCTGGATAGAGTGAATGTGGAGAGGATGTTTCCACTAGTGGGAGAGTTGAGGACCAGAGGCCATACTCTCAGAATAAAAGGACGTGCCTTTAGGAAGGAGATGAGGAGGAATGTCTTTAGTCAGAGGGTGGTGAATCTGTGGAATTCATTGCCACAAACGGCTGTGGAAGTCGTCAATGGATATTTTTAAGGCGGAGATTGACAGATTCTTGATCAGTAAGCGTATCAGGGGTTATGGGGAGAAGGCAGGAGACTGGGGTTAAGAGGGAAAGATAGATTAGCCATGATTGAATGACAGAGTTGACTTGGTAGGCCAATGGCCTAATTCTGCTCCTAGGACTTATGAGCTTAGTGTGAACGGGTGACCGATGGTCGGCGTGGACTCGGAGCATCTTTCATGGAAATCTGGCAGAGTATTGGGGAATTCACCGTAATTTATGGGGAAGGAACAAATGGGGTTTGAATGACATGTAACATAAAACAGTACAGTACAGGAACAGGCCCTCAGCCCTCAATGTCCATGCTGAACATGATGCTCTTTCAACGTCTGTAGTAAGATGCTGCAGATGTTCTACCAATCGGTGGTGGCCAGTGCCGTCTTGTTCGCTGCCGTGTGCTGGGAAGGCTGGCTCCGTCCTTGGGACGGAGTTGGATTCGTGAGAAGTGGTCTTGGAGGGATGTTCCTCAAATTGCGAAGCATCTTGGACAGTACAGCTCATCCCCTCCATGACACACTGGTCAACCTGAGAAGTACCTTCAGCAACAGACTAGTTCCACCAAGATGCAGTACAGAACACCACAGATCCTTTTTTCCTGTGGCTTCCAAACCATAACTTCTCCCCCTTCTATCGTAAGGTAGACTGACTCAACCTCCCCCATCCCCCCTCCCTCCATCCCCAGTTTTTTAACATCCCCAATCCTTTCCACTCGTCACTTCCATGTTTCATGTATCTTGTTGTGTTTTATGACTGTCGGCCATCCCATTTCTCTCCTGGGATAAATAAACTTCTATCGTATCGTATACCACCGTATATTTCAGCAACTGAAAGATGTCTTAACAGACATTTTTAACATCTCACTCAGCCAGGCAGTAGTGCCCAACTGTCTTAAGAGTGCCACCATCGTCCCTGTCCCGAAGAAACCAAACCCAGCCTGCCATAATGACTTTCGACCAGTGGCTCTAACACCCATAGTAATGAAGTGTTTTGAGCGACTGGTTATGCAGCATATCAAAAATAGTCTACCTGCCGACCTAGACCCACTGCAGTTCGCCTACAGAGCCAACCGATCCACAGAGGACGCAGTCTCAACAACACTGAACCTCGTACTGTCACACCTTGATCGGAAAAATACTTATGCCAGGATCCTCTTCATAGACTTCAGCACTGCTTTTAATACAATCATTCCGCAGCAGCTGGTGGAGAAGTTGGAGCTATTGGGGGTTGATGCTGGCACATGTAACTGGGTCCTGAACTTCCTATCACAACGGCAGCAGACAGTCAGGGTGGGCAGTAGGACATCAAAAACCATAGCCGTGAGCACTGGCTCGCCCCAAGGCTGTGTCCTAAGCCCCCTGCTGTTTAGTCTGCTAACACACGACTGTACTGCTAGACTCAACAACAACTTCATCAACAAGTTCGCTGATGACACAACAGTGGTGGGTCTCATCAGTGACAATGATGAGTCGGCATACAGGATGGAGGTGGAGCTGCTCACAGGATGGTGCAAATCCCACAACCTCATTCTCAACGTGGGAAAAACTAAGGAGATGGTGGTTGACTTCAGGAGGGCGGGAAAACAACACCATACACCTCTGCACATCGATGGAGCTGATGTGGAAAGGGTCAACAGCGTGAAGTTCCTAGGACTCCACCTGTCAGATGACCTGACGTCCACGACCAACACCACAGCACTGGTCAAGAGAGTCCAGCAGCGACTACACCCTCTCCGAAGACTACGTAAAGCAGGTCTCCCCACTACACACCTACGAACTTTTTATAGGGGGACAATCGAGAGCACATTAACCTACAGCATCACTTCCTGGTTCGGGAGCTGCAAGGCGTACGAACGGCACCAACTAGACAGGATTGTGAAGACCGCCAGCAGGATTATTGGTGCTCCACTCCCTTTCCTGCTGGACATATACAGGAAGAGATGTATCAGCAGAGCCATCTCCATCATCAAAGACCCCTACCACCCATCGCATCACATATTCTTCATCCTGCCATCTGGGAAGAGGTACCGGAGCATTAGGTGCAAAACCAGCAGGATGCTCCTCAGCTTCTTCCCGCAGGTTATAAGACTGATAAACGGACTTTGTCCCCTGCCAAAGTATCGTGCACCAACCACCAACCTGGACACACTGCAGCAGAGCCACTGTCGTGCCGCTGCCGATCGGAACGCCTGTTGATGTTTAGTAGAGTAGAGTGTTAATTTGTTCATGATATATGTATTTTTACTTCTATTTATTTTTTACTGCACACTGAAATGGACACTGGTTGAGGAACCTTTTTTTGTTTCCTCTGGGTATGCGAATACTCAGGAAATGACAATAAAGATATACAATACAATACCAGTTAAACTCCTCTGCCTGCATGTGAACCACAGAGCTCCATTTTCTGCATATCCATGTGCTGATACAAAAGCCTCCTAAATGCCTCTATCACATCTGCCTCACCACCACAGCCCCTGGCAGTGCATTCCAGGCACCCACCACTCCCCTATGTTTAAAAAAAAATACATGCTCCGCACATCTCCTTTAAAGCCTGTCCCTCTCACCTTTAAGATATGCCCTCGAGTCTTTGTCATTTCCATGCTGGAAAAAAAAAAATATTCTCACTCTCCACCAAATCTATGTCTGTCATAATTTTAGAAACTGGTATCATGTCTACACACAGCCTCTGACGTTCCAGAGAAAACAATCCAAGTTTGTCCAACCTCTCATTACAGTTAATACCCTCGAATCCAGGAGCATTATGGCACATGAAACATGTGGGCAATCTAGTTTAGAGATACAGCATGGCAACAGGCCCTTCGGCCCACGCCGACCAGCAATGCCCGCACATTAATACTATCCTACACCCACTAGGGACAATTTTTACATTTACCAAGCCAATTAACCTACATGTACGTCTTTGGAATGTGGGAGGAAACCGAAGATCTCGGAGAAAACCTACACAGGTCACGGGGAGAACGTACAAACTCTGTACTGACAGCCCCCTTAATCGGGATCGAACCTGGGTCTCTGGCGCTGCATTCGCTACAAGGCAGCAACTCTACCAATGCGCCACCGCAACTGTGTTGAAAGGGCTGGAAGAAACTGCAGATGCTGGTTTAAACCGAAGATAGACACAAAAAGCTGCAGTAACTCAGACAGCATCTCTGGAGAGAAGGAATGGGTCGAGACCCTTCTTCAGACGGAGTCTGATGCTTGGGCCAAACAGAAGGAACCTGGATGATAAAGGGGAAATCCCATCTTCAAAAAGGATAGTGCATTGTGAAATAAAATGTCCTTGCTGCTCCTCAGCCTGGGGCTACAACTACTGGGGAGGGGCAGAATGCAATTTACATGGTAGCTCAGTGAGTCCTTACAATGGGATGCTCTGTTTCCCGGCATTGACTTTCCTTAGAGTCCCAGAATTAACTTTCCTTTGAGCTGTCGGTCAAATATACAGCCCAAAAATAAGAAATATTTTTGACAAAAATTTGATGAAGTGTCTCGACCCAAAACATCACCTATTACTTTTTCCAGAGATGCTGCCTGACCCGCTGAGTTACTCTAGCGTTTTGTGTCTATCTTCAGTGTAAACCAGCATCTGCAGTTAATTCTTACACTTAACATTTTTAATTGATTGACAGATCCAGCATGCAAACAGGCCCTTTGCCTACCCAGTCCACGCTGACCACTGATCATTCATTCCTCCAATCCTTGGACTATCTTTAATCAGACTTTATCATGCATCAAAAAGCTTTTCATTCACTGTATCTCAGACAATATACTAAACACCACTAAGCCAAGCTCAACTAAACTCACTCACGTTGGTTCTGTGTTATCCCACTTTCTCATCCACTCCCTACACACTGGGGGCAATCCCACATGTCTTTGGGGTGTTCGACAAAACCGGAGCACCCGGAGAAACCCCACTCAGTCACAGGATGAATGTGCAAACGCCACACAGATGGCACCAGGTATCAGGATAGAACCCGGGTCTCTGGTGCAGTGAGACAGCAGCTCCACCCCATTACCCTGCTATAGGAAGGGTGTCATTAAGCTGGAATGAGTACTGAGAAGATTGATGAGCATGTTGCTAGGACTTTGGGGCCTGAGTTATAGGGAGAGGTGTGGCAGGTTAGGACTTTATTCCTTAGAGCGCAGGACTCAGAGGGGTGATCTTACAGCGGTGTATAAGATCATGAGGGGAATAGATAAGGCAAATGCATAGTCTTTTAACCAGAGTAAGGGAATCAAGAACAAATGGTTCCAAGGTGAGAGAGATTTAATAGAAATTGAGGAGCAACTTTTTTACACAGAGGATGTTAGCTCTATGGAAAGAACTACCAGAAGAGGTAGTGGGGGCAGGTGCCATAACAGATCTTTAGATAGCCACATGGGTAGGAAAGGGTTATGTGCCATACTTGGGCAGGTGGGACGGGTGTAGATGGGGCATCTTGGTTGGCAAAGGCAAGTTGGGCTGAAGGGCCTGTTTCTTTGCTCTACGACTATGACTCTACCAGCTGCAGCAGAGCCGAATAGTAAGATTAAACGAGAACTTACCTAAGTTTGAAGTTTGATCTTTATTTTATGAGGAGTTACGTAGGTGATTACGTGAAGAACCCCTCCAGTGCACCTGCGCGTCAATCTTCAAAGCAGCGGTGTGAAATCACAAAAAACAACAACCGAAGTAATATAGTCTCATAATAAAACGAGTAATACAAGAACTTCCATCTGACCTTTATGATAGAGGGTAGGGTCGTGGTGGGCACGTAATCACCTACGTAACTCCTCATAAATAAAGATCAAACTTCAAACTTAGGTAAGTTCTCGTTTAATCTTACTATTTTACTTCGGAGTCACGTGAGTGACTACGTGAAGATTTTAAAGCTTTGTGATTTCATGCCGTAGATCAATCCCGGCTTCTCACTGCATTGATTGACTCGGAACGAGAATAATCAATCATGCATTCATAATAACATTTGTACCACAAATGCAGTAATTCATTTCAATAATGAAATGAATCAGATCCCCTTTAAACCAGAGGAATTTACACAGAACTTAAAATAGTTTCTGCAAACAATCCCGCATTTAACAATAGGCCGATGGTAAAAATGTTGAAACATCAACTCATTGGACCACCCGGCGGCTGCGAGGATATGGTCGACAGGGGACGTCTTTCGCCCTGGCCGCCGACGTTTCTGCTGCCCTAGGCAAGTGAGACGTAAAAACATCAGTGTTAATACCAGCAGCTGTTAAGACTTCATTTATCCATCTGGAAATAGTCTGTACTGAAACTCTCTTGTGTGGTTTCTTGTGTGTGATCAACAACCCAGTTTCCGTATTTCTCAAATTCTTTGTGACCTCCATGTATTGTAACAAATATGTCTTAACACAGAGACAAGGATCATTTGGATATGCTGCCAGCACAATTTTAAATCATTGTCACACCTGGCCTACTTTGCTTTAGTAGGTCATAGATATAGAATGTAACCTTGTCTTCAGTTACTTCCATCCTGTCTATTTGTAATTTTCCAAGTGTTTGCACTCGTTGTGCTGTCACTAATGCCATAAGCATGACTACTTTCATACTGAGCTTGGCCAAAAGTAAAGACACACTTGGTGACTATTCACGAAGTAGTTTCAGTACCACACTTACATCCCAGATTGTTATGTACCTAGGTTTCGGTGGTTTGGAATTAAAGATTCCTTTCATTAGTCTGGAAACAAGTGGGTGTGACCCGTGAGTTTCTTTCTGAATCCAGAACGAAATATGAGGACAATGCACTTCTGGCTGGATTAATTGCACTACAACTCAGACCTTCATCATAATAAAGTTATGACAGAAATTCTAAACATTTGAAATATCTGCAGTACTATATTCCACATTCTTTTGTACACAGAACTCTTCCCATTTCTTAATATAAGAAAGGTACTGTTTTTGAGTGCTCTTCCTCCAGGCTGCCGTAAGCATGTCCACAGGACGCTCAGACAGTCCTCGCCCCAGAAAAGGCCTTCTTAAAACCTGCAAATCAACAAATCCAAACGATCATATAATGGATGTTGTTCCCCTGTTACAGGGTGCAGCAATAAATTACTCCTTTTTGGGACTTTCATCAACATTTGTGTTGTTAATTCTAATATCAACGGGTACCATGGCTGTGTAGGCCAATCTGGTACTACCAATACCCCTGAAGCAGCATCTTGCCTGATTTTAAGCAAACATCAGCTTATGAGGCAAAAAGGTGGAAATATATATGAAAACATACCACCCCAATGTAGCGAGAAAGCATCAATCGCCACTGCTCCTGGATCTGATTCCCATGAGACATATCTCGATAGTTGATGATTCAGTCTAGATGCGAACAAGTCGATGTCGGGCATTCCAAATCTGATTACTATATCATTGAATACCTCTCGATTCAACATCCATTCTTATTATCATGGAACTTTCGTGACCTGGTGTCTGCTATCGTGTTCATTCTACCTGGTAGATAGATAGCTGAAATCCAAATGTTCTTTTCAATACACCCAGACCAAAGTTGATTAGCCATTTTGTCACATGACCCCGACTTGATTCCACCCATATCATTAATATAGGCAACTGCTGTTGTGTTTATCAATTTGAACTTGAACATGCCTTTTAGTTGTGTTAGAACAATAAGCTTGGAGTCCATAGAAACATCATAAAACTCCAAATAGTGAACTCCCCATGTCTGCAGTAACAATGACTCTTCCTGATTCCATCTGCCTCCGCAGCTAGATGCTAAGTCAGTTGCACCCCATCCTAGTGCACTGGCATCAGTTTGTAATATCATGGAAGGTTGTTCAATCAGCACTTTGCTGGAACTGCTTGAGACATGTAGAATCCACCACTGCAGATCAGAAACAGCATTCTTCATCTTCTTCTTCTTGTAGGATTCCGGCAGTGTAGACGCTGCTAAGCGTATTACTGCCCTCCACAGGTCAAAGTTTGAACTAAATTCTTACATACAGTCCTGTAACTTGCAGGAATTGAAGAACAGCCCTGGATATCAGTTGATGTTTCTCATTGTGTCCAAACAAAGATAAAACAGAAAAAGCCTCAACTCCAAGTCCTGTCAGTCTAACAAACAATACTTTTCTTTCTACCCTATACTTTTTACATTCTAGGAAAACATGCTTAACTGTCTCATTACTCAGAAACAGCATTTGTTGTTAGTTGCATGGTTATATCAAAATGACCAGTATGCATTCTCAGTGCCTGTTCTTTAACTCTCTGCAGCTGTTGATAATGTAATGGTCCGTATTGGACTGCTGGGAATGCTGCTACTAATTTTCCCAGTACTCGAGCCACCTGTCTGATTGAGGGTTTTTGCTGGTTTAACAGATTACTGCAATCTTTAATCAACTCCACCCTTTTTTCACTGGGCAAAGTAATTTTTATTTGGACTGAATCAATTGTGAACCCCAAATAATCAATCGAGGTACATGGTGTTAACCTTGATTTCTTTGGATGAATTGGAAACCCCAAACTTTCAAAAGTTGATTTCACAACTGCAACAGATGCTTCTGTTGACTGTTTTGTCCTTCCTATAATCAGGACATCATCCAAGTATGCCATTAGTACATGCCCCTAGCTTCTCAGCAACCCCAGAATTGGTTTTAACAATTTTGTGAATATTCTGGGAGCGGACGTTAACCCATTAGGCAAAGCTTTGAACTGCCATAACTGGTTCATCCATGTAAATTTAAGATACTTCCTATCTTCTGAGTAAACAGACACTGAATAATATGTATCTTTTAAATCTATAGTTGCCATATGACATGCTTCTGAAATAAGTGGTTTGGCAGTCACAAATGTCTCCCTTTTAAAATGTTTAAATTAAACAAAAGGATTCAGACTTGTCAAGTCTAGAATAATCCTACATCCTCCATCCTTTTTTGATCGAGGGAATATATTTGACACAAATTGGTGAATTTGGTAGACTGATTCTTCAATAACACCTTTTATATATAGGGTTTGAAATGCAGCTTGAACCTCCATCACTTCTTTTTGTGCAAAGTGGAGAGTTCTGCTAGGAACATGCTGGACAGGCAAATCATAATTTGGATTGAATTCAATTTGAAATCCTTGTATACTATTCAGAATTATCACATCTGAAGTAATCTTCTTCCAATTGTTATAGAAGAGACATAATCTGCCTCCAACCTTTGGACTTAATCCGGTTTAGTATGTTCCCATGGGAACCAGGGCCACCTACCTCTTGAGTCATTTGAGTACTCTGAGATCCATGGATTCTCCCGGAAGCACCCCCACCGGTTCTTGCTCCCGCTGCAGGCCGCCATCTACGTCCCTGCGTTAATGAGCGACTTGGTCCTGGTCCAGGATCCGTATGACGTCTGAAAGGATACTTCCTCTTTACAGACTTTACAACCATTGATGTTTTCATCAATCCTGTTTTCGCTTCATCTTCCAACTCTTTAATACGTCTCCCGAGATCCTCTCCAAAGAGTAAGTTGGGTAATTGTACATTACTTGGTTTGCAGAGTGCTGCGAATTTCGGATTCATAGTAGGCCGTATAGCACCTTTCCTCAGACAATTAATCTCGACGTGGGTGCTGCATAGCAACCCCAGTGCTTCCTGATGCAACTCCATCATATCTTGGCTTTTATCCGCTATTCTGGCAAAAGCAGTTATTCCAGAACCCAGCAGCTTTAATATTCTCTGCAATTTCAATTCTTGAGTTCTCATAGTCATACTCAACTCATATTTTCTTGCATTCTCATCCATCTCCTGCTGTTCCAGCTGATGGGAAACCAAGTAATTTATTAGGGAGGCCAATTCTTCTCCTAATGGCTCTCCTGACCCTGACGGGGTAGCGAATCGTACTGCCAGGGGTGGAACATCTAGCAGCTGCCGTTCTTCGCCTTGTACAGCCTCACCATCAGAGTCGGGGTCTGAAATCTCATGACCCGTGGCACGCTCCTCATCCCTGAGGGTGCATTCTATCAGCCCGGTACCAGGAGCTGTTGAGCTGCTTCCAGCAGCTTGGATTTCAGTACACTCTTACCTGAGTGTGCTTCGCTCCAACAGCCTATGTAGCAGGCTTTCCATTTGGGCAATACGCTTAAAAGCAGTATCTAGCCCTGGAGCTTCTTCCATTTCCATTTCCTGGGACTCCTCCTCCATGGCCCGTTTCGATTCGAACTTGGCCTTGCGCCCGACAGGCGTTGACTGCCCCAGGTCCACAGTCGCTATGCTAACCGCTGGCGATTGTACCGGGGTTAGAGGCGGTTGGTCGCTAACCGCTGACTCCCGACTTTCCCGACTTTCTGTCGGCTGAGTCGCTCGCCTCTTCCCCCTGCCCGTTTTTTCCATGGCGTCTGTGGAATAAATCCCCACAGTAAACGGACCTGAAAATACTGAAAAAAGTTTTTACTTACCTTGTAGTTAAAAAACTACAAATCCATTAGAGGAGCTCTGCTCCTCATGTCCGTTTGCGACAAGGCGTCTGACGTAAATGACGCGCAGGCGCACTGGCGGGGTTCTTCACGTAGTCACTCACGTGACTCCGAAGTAAAATTAGAAATCGATAACTTTTTCAAAACTGGTATGCTAAATGAGTTTGCCCATTATATTAGTTCATTCTGGAGCCCAAAAATTGTATTTAAAGATCCCATTGTATTTTCCTGGCGTTACTTACATACATCAACAATGTTCTTTCTTACACATGTGGTGGTACCTGTTCAACAGATTTCAAAATCAATTAAATACAACTGCAGATGCTGGAAATCTAAAATAAAAGCAGAATATGCTGCAAACATTCAGAAGGTTAGGTTTCATTTGTGGTAAGAGAAACAGAGTAACTAGATCAAATATCCTTTATCAGTGTTCTGATGCCAGCTGCAAAACCAGTTTGACTATTTTACTGGAATCCCCCGTCTGATGCAACTTGGAAGCTATTTTTGTTCAAAGGATGGAAGGGTTCATGAAGTAAGAATGGAAGATGCGTTGGTTGCCATGCAGTAAGACATAGATACAATATGGGCATAGTTACAACATCATTAGTCTCGGATGGTCTGTGGTAACACTTGAGCAACCTTGCGTAGGAAGGAAATGCAGATGCTGGTTTAAATCGAAGATAGACACAAAATGCTGGAGTAACTCAGTGGGACAGGCAGCATCTCTGGAGAGAATGGGTGATGTTTCGGGTCGAGACCTTTCTTCAGCAACCTTGCTTTGAGAACAGTCCAACATGTATAGCAGACCTTGTTCATGTCCACAGTTACAGTCATAGAACCATAAAGCACGGAAACAGGCCCTTCGGTCCAGCTTGCCCATGCCAGCCAAGGTGCGCCAGCAACTCCATCCCCACCTGCTCATGTTTGGTCCTTATACCTCTAAACATTTCCTGTCCACGTACCTATCCAAATGTCTTTTAAAAGCTGTGATAATTTCTGCCTAACTACCCCCTCTGGCAGCTCATTTCATAACCACCACCTGCTGTCGGAAAAAGTTGCCCCTCAAATTGCTATTAAATATTTCCCCTCTCACCTTAAACTGATCTCCTCTGGTTCTTGATTCTCCTACTCTGGGTAAAAGACTGTGCTTCTTCACTTCCTGAAGCCCATCACGATCTCCTTTGTTTGCAGTCAAACACAAGAAACCCCAAATGCTGGGATGTTGAGCAAAACAGAAAGCGCTGGAGAGACTCAGATGGTCAGGTTGCCGCTGTGGAGGGAAATGGAACAGGTGGTGTTTGGGGTCGGACACAAGGAAGTACAGCGGAATCCTGAACAAAACACAATGTGCTGGAGTAACTCAGCGGATCAGGCAGCACTTGTGGAGGGAATGGACACAAATAACTTCAGATGCTGTAATCCGAAGCATGAGTTTCGACTTGAAGTATTGCCTGTCCATTTCCCTCCACAGATGCTGACCGACCCGCTGAGTTCTTCCCATACTCATTTCATAGGTAATAGGAGCAGAATTAGGCCATTCAGCCCATCAAGTCTACTCCACCTTTCAATCATGGCTGATCTATCTCTCCCTCCTAATCCCATTCTACTGCCTTCACCCCATAACCCCTGACAGCCTTACTAATCAAGAATCTATCTATCTCTGTCATACAATTATCCACTGACTTGGCCTCCACATCATTATGTGGCAAAGAATTCCACGGATTCACCACCATCTGACTAAAGAAATTCCTTCTCATCTCCTTCCTAAAAGAACGTCCTTTAATTCTGAGGCTGTGACCTCTTCTGTTGTGGGGTAGACTGAGACAGACTCTCCACTCCCCCCCACCCTCCCCCCTCCCCAATCTTTGCACAGTCTCAATCCTTTCCACTAGTCACTTTAATTTCATGTTTCATATATTTTGTGTTTTTATTACTGTTGGCAGATCAATTTCCCTCCTGGGATGAATAAAGTTCTATCGTATCTTATCATTCATCCCATCTTCGAGCACTGGGTTCATAGCTCGGCAATTCAAGTACATATTTAGCCAGTTTAAATGTGGTCAGTATTTCTGTCTCCATCACACTCTACTGGCAATGATTTCCTGACCCCTCCCACCATTTGTGGAAAATGTTTCAATCTCCTCCGAATCCTACCGATCACATCCAATCTTTCATTTTGTTTTGACTGCTCTATTAAGGACAGTAGGTCTTCCCTATTACTCTGTTCAGGTCCCATATTAATCCAACCCTCACCTTCCTGAGAGGAACGGTGGTGCAGCGGGAGAGTTGCTGCCTTACAGCGCCCGAGACCCAGGTTCGATTCCGACTATGGGAGTTGTCTGTATGGAGTTTGTACGCTCTCCCCGTGACCGCATGGGTTTTCTCCGAGATCTTCGATTTCCTCCCACACTCCTAAGACGTAAAAGTTTGTACATTAATTGGCTGGTTTAAGTGTAAAATTGTAAATTGCATCTCGTGTATGTGTAGGATAGCGTTAATGTGCGGATGGCTGTATCTCTAAACTAAAAATAAACTAAAGAACCATAGCCTATTGAAATATTCCTGACATGGGCAACTGGGTCATCTTGGTCAGCAAGAACGAATTGGGCCAAAGGGCCTTTTTCTGTTCTGGATGACTCTATGGCTAATTTACTCAGTCTCTGTAAATCTCACCTGCATCCCCTCCAGTGCCATCATTGGTATGGCCCTGGAGTGTGTTATAGAGCAGAGGAATCTGGGAGTACTTTAGGTATTTAGGGCAGTAAAGAAGGCTTTTGGTATATTGGGCTTCATCAGACAGTATTGAGGATAGAAGTTGAGATGTTACGTTACATTTGTACAAGATGTTGGTGAGGCCACAGTTGGAGTATTGTGTTCAGGTTTAGTCACCCTGCCATAACAAGGATGTCATTAAGATGGAAAAAGCGCAGAGAAGATAAACAAGGATGTTGCTAGGACTCAAGAGACTGAGCATAGGGATATCTGAATTAGGGTCTTGACCCGAAGCATCACTTTTTCCTTTTCTCCAGAGATGCTGCCTGACCCGCGATGTTAGTCCAGCTTTTTCTTTGTATATTTTGAGCATCGGGAGAAGTTAGGCAGGCTAGAACTTCTTAGAGCACAGGAGGCTGAGGGGTGATCTTATAGAGGTGAATAAATCATGAGGAGAATAGATAGGGTGAATGCCCAGTCTTTTATCCAGGATAGGGGAATCAAGAACCAGAGGGTATATGTTTAAGGTGAGAGTGACAAGATGTAATAGGAAGCTGAGGGACTTTGAGGGTGGTGGGTATATAGAACGAAATGCCAGGGGAGGTAGTTGAGGCAGGTACTATAACAGCATTTAAGATACTTGGACTGATACATGGACAAATAGGATTAGCTGAGATGGGACATCATGGTTGGCAAGGATGAGTTTTCACTTTACCTCAGTACACGTGACAATAAACCACACTAACTATACCAAAGAGTTGGGAAAGGTAGCTGTTTTCCATGCCGTATGACTCTAAGACATATAAAGAGGGTGGCAAATCTGAGGAATGTTTTGCCACAGAAGGTTGTGGAGGCCGTCAGTGGATATATTTAAGGCAGATAAATAGATTCTTGATTAGTACAGGTTTCAGAGGTTATGGGGAGAAGGCAGGAGAATTGGGTTAGGAGGGAGAGATAGAGCAACCATGGCAGTAGACTTGATGGGCCGAATGGCCTAATTCTGCTCCTATCGCTTATGACCTTATGATCTATGTACTTCACCTAATGTCTACTATATTTGATTGCTGGGCAGGTGTTGGTGGGTCACATGAGGCATTTGGAGCTAGTTCCATGCTGGTGCTCATGGCTACGCTTGTGATGATCATTGGAGCATTGTAAAGAGGAGCAATGAGGAGAGAGGCCAGGTGTGATAACAGGCGAGTGAGCGCATAGACTCCTTCACTAAGACTCGATGATGTGACAAACTCTCTTCTCATTTCTGATCCAATCTCTTCTCATTTCTCCTTTCCAGATGAACATCCGGTCCTAATCTGAAAACTGGATGAAGCTTCTACCTGTTACAATGATGAGTGGCTGTATACCTCATCAAGAAGGGTCTCCACCCGAAATGTCGCCTATTCATTTTCTCCAGAGATGTTGCCTGACCAGCTGAGTTACTCCAGCTGTTTGTGTCTATCTTCAGTTTAAACCATCATTTGCAGTTCCTTCCTATTCATCAAGCTTAGTGTTGCCTCCATTGTAGTGACTGGTTGCTGAGTCTTCTGCTACTTTGTTACAAACTCTTTTAGCAATGTTTCAACTTTGTGTTACATTTTACTCAGAATTTAATTTTGATGTTTGAGGTTTTCATCTTAGTCATACAGCACAGTAACAGGCCCTGCGGCCCATCTCGTCCATTCTGGCCAAGATGTTCCATCTGAACTAGTCCCATTTGCTTGCGTTTGGCCCTTATCCCTCAGAACGGCGCAATGGGCTAAGTGTTCGGCTGGCAACCGGAAGGTAGCCGGTTCGAATCCCGCTTGGAGTGCATACTGTCGTTGTGTCCTTGGGCAAGACACTTCACCCACCTTTGCCTGCATGTGAATGTGTGTGAGTGATTGGTGGTGGTCGGAGGGGCCGTGGGCGCAGATTAGCAGCCACGCTTCCGTCAGTCTGCCCCAGGGCAGCTGTGGCTACAAAAGTAGCTCACCACCACCGAGTGTGACTGAGGAGTGAATGAATAATGCGATGTAAAGCACCTTGAGTATTAGAAAGGCACTATATAAATCCCATCCATTATTATTATTATTAGAACCTTTCCCACTGAACTACCTGTCCAGTGTCATTTAAATGCTGAAATGATACTTGCCTCAACCAGCTCTTTTACTTAACTTTAGTTAGCGTGAAAACAGGATCTTCGTCCCATCGAGTCCATGCCGACCAGTGATCACCCCATACACTAGCACTACATACACACTGGGGTCAATTTACAAAAGCCAATTAATCTACAAACATGTACGTCTTTGGTGTGTGGGTGGAAACCAGAGCACCCGGAGAAAATCCACATGGTCACAGGGAGAATGTAAAAACTCTCTTTAGACAGCACCCATATTCAGGATCGAACTTGGGTATTTATCTGGCACTGCAAGGCAGCAACTCTATCATTGTGCCACTGTGCTGCCCAGTGCCCATACTCCGGCAGCTTGGTCCATATACCCACCACCCTCTGAGGGAGGAAGGTTCCCACAGGTTTCTATTAAATCTTGCCCCTCTCACCTTAAATCTAAGTCCATGGTTCTTAATTCCCTTTCAATGACTGCTTGAGATGAGCTGCTCCTCCCCAATTTGGCAACAGCATTAGGAGTACTCCATTGCCGGTGCGGTGTGTGTCAGACCATTGCTGCCAAATTTGTGCCCACAAGGCAATGTGATGTGACAGAGCAGAGAAAGCTTTACTGGGCATTTGGAAATGCCTCATTGGAAGTGGGAATGCAGAATGAGAACGCTTTCTACTCAAGAAGAACTCAATCCCCAATGGGAGACTGCCAGTGTGGAGCATGTTGTTTAAAATGTGAGTGGAACCCGGTAGATATTTGCTCAAAGATAGACACAAAATGCTGAACTAACTCAGCGGGACAGGCAGCATCTCCGGAGAAAAGGAATGGGTGACGTTTCGGGTCGAGGCCTTCTGAAGGCTGAACTGAATTGCATCGTAGAGATGGAGAGGAGGAGATGTGAAGATGAACTGCAGTTATAGAATCAAAGTTGACTTCACTGTCGCAAAAACTAAAACAATAACCTGAAGTGCTGTCATACCCCAGAGTCAGATGTACCATTTGATGATGTTGGGTGGTCCACATATAACACAATTATATTTGCAGTGACAGAGAAGACACTCGTTGCTGTTGCCCTGTCAACATCACTGGTCCACAGAGAGAGAGCAGTCATTTCCTTAGACCATAAGACATAGGTGCAGAATTAGCCATTCAGTTCATTGAATCTGCTCCACCATTCGATCATGGCCAATCTATTTTACCCCCACAACCTTCTCCCCGTAACCTTTGATGCTTTTACTAATCAAGAACCTATCAACCTCCGCTTTAGAACAACCCACAGGAGTAACCGTTGAGCGCTGTAAGGCGGCAACTCTACTGCTGCGCCACCATGCTTCCAACATATGTCATTCCTTGGATGCTATCAAGCTTCTTCAGTGTTGATGGAGTTGTACTCTCAGCCCCCAGATCCCATAGGCTTATCACTTCTACAACTGCTACAAGCTACTAGCAGCTACCCCCCACCCCCTTAATCTGATCTCAATCTTCAATAAAACCCTTCACCATTACCCCACCAACACCCAACCATTTATTACACCCCGCCAAGTTTGACAAAGCTTTCAAATGTTGCTCCCCGGTGTCTCTGAAGGGGCTTTCACATGTTCCACGGTGTGCTATGTAACAGCTATCGTCGAGATCTACTGTGCGTTGAGAGTGCTGTCCATTTGCACGGGATCCTGGTGATTCCTGCAGCAGCAGATTGCGAAGGAGGCTGACTCCCAACTGGCAGCAGGAAGACAGACCCCGCCCTGCTTGACGGCTTGAGTTTCTCATCGTTTTACATACTTTTTCATGGAAAATAGACACAAAATGCTGGCGTAAATTTTGGTTGGCGCAGCGGTAAAGTTGCTGCTTTACAGCGATTGCAGCGCCGGAGACCCAGGATTGATCCTGACTACAGGTGCTGTCTGTACAGAGTTTGTATGTTTTGTAAGGGCCTGTTTCCACGCTGTATCTCTAAACTAAACTCAACGGGTCAGGTGGCATCTCTGGAGAAAAGGAATAGGTGACATTTTGGGTCCATACCCTTCTTCAGACTGAGCCAGGGGAGAGGGAGAATAGAGGACTAGTTTGCATCTACCCTGACTCTCGTCCAAAGAAGGGTCTAAACCGAAAATGTCATCTATTATTCCTTTTCTCCAGAATGCTGCCTGACCCAATGAGTTACTTCAGCATTTTATGTCTACCTTCGGTGTAAACCAGCGTCTGCAGTTCCTTCCTACACATGTCTTTTATCAAACTTGTGTACATTGGAAATCATTTGGCACTGATTAAAAAGTTAAATATGATAAAACCCCAATAACGTGACACCCAATTATTCAGAATGCAGATCTGGTATCTGGCTAGATATGAGCTGGGGGTCGAGAATGTAGGTGGAGGGGTCCTGACTCTCAAGAATCAAGAGACATAAGTGTTTAATAGTCATATGTACATAACATGGAACAATTAAATCCTTACTTGCAGCAGCGTAACAGGCCAGTAAACAGTAATCAAAGATAACATAATAAACAAAAATGATTCAAAACATTGAAAACCCCCCAATATTATTGCGAAGATCCTGAAGTCCTTAGTGCACCTGAGACACTTTGTAGTTCATCGTTTATTTGGTGTTTGTAGATCTCAAGTGGTTGATGTTTGTTGGGATGAAGTTATTCTTGAACCTTGAGGTCACGGTTTTCAAACTCTAATACCTTCTTCCCGATGGTAGGAGTGCAATGGGAGCAATGGGTGAGGGCCACATATCCTCCTTTACATCAGTTATACCAAAGAAGGCTAAGTAACTGTTTTGCCGAACACTTGTGTCTGTCTGCCAAGGCCTGCTGGATCACCCGGTTGCCAGCCATTTTAACTCCCCATCCCATAACCAGACCGAACTTTGTGTCTTGGGCCTCCTCCATTGCCAGAGGGAGGCCACACGCAAATCAGAGGAACAGCACCTCGTATTCCGCTTGGGTAGTTAACAAACAAATGATATGAACACTGAACTCTCCAATTTCAAGTAATGCTTCCCCAAACCCTTCTCTTTCCTGTGCTCCCCCCCCTTTGCACAGCCATTTCTCCCACCACCTCCCATCCCCATAACGCCGCTCCTTTCCATTCCTTTATACGTTCATCTCCCATCCACGTCCCCTATTTCCACTTTATCCTCTCTCTTTCTCCTTTCCCCTGCCCCCATCCATCCACACCCTTCCCTTCGGCTTTGCGTTGCACTCCTCTTCTTTTCTCCTTATTCTTTTGTCCTCTTTTCACCTCTGGTCTTTGTTACTAACTCCACCCACTCTACCCACCTCACCTGTACAGGTACAACTCCAACGATGTCAACTGCGAATGTGGTATTGAATCACAAACAATGGAACACCTGCTGAAATGCCCACAACTGGAAAAACAATTATATAGCTGCTGATCTCGAAGCCTATAATGAAGATGCCGTGAAGTTTGTTCAGCTCTGGCTGAACAATATCTAATCATGTGATGGGGACTCGATAAAAAGACCTGTACAGGTGTCAGGGGTTATTGGGAGAAAGTAGGAGAATGTGGTTCAGAGGGAGAGATAGATCAGCCATGATTGAATAGTGGAATAGACTTGATGGGCAGAATGGCCTAATTCTGCTCCTATTACATCCACGAATCACTTGCCTGACGTTTTCCTTTCCCCACATCTCTTTTCTAGCTTTCTCTCCTATCCATCTGAAGAAGGGCCTTGACTCGAAACGTCATCTGTCAATTTGCTCCCCAGATGCTGCCTAACCTGTAGGCTTTCTCCAGCATTTTGTGTTTTGCTCTAGATTCCAGCAGCTGCAGTTTCTTGTGTCATCACTGATTTTGGTTTAGGACAGGAGCCAGGATCCCAGACATAAACATATCACAAACATATTTTTAAAAACTGCATTTGGTGTTCTTAAGTTCATGTTAGAGGAGCAGAATTAGGCCATTCGGCCCATTAAGCCTACTCCACCATTCAATCATGGCTGATCTTTCTTCCCCTCACAACACCATTCTCCTGCCCTTCGCTCCATAACCTCTCACACCCGTACTAATCATCTATCAATGTCTGCCATAAAAATATCAATTGACGGCCTCCACAGCCTTCTGTGGCGATGAATTCCACAGATTCACCAGCCTCCGACTAAAGAAATTCCTCCTCATCTCCTTCCTAAAGGTAAGTCCTTTTATTCTGAGGCTATGGCCTCTGGTCCTCAACTCTCCCAGTAGTGGAAACATCCTCTCCACATCCACTCTATTCTGTAAATTTCAATAAGGTCCCCCACCCCCTCATATTTCTACATTCCAGCGAGTCCAGGCCCAGTGCCGTCTAATGCTCATCATATGTTAACCCTCTCATCCCTGCGATAATAGGGAATTCTCTGAAAAATCCACTAGGCGAGCACCAATAAAGTTCTAAGGTTTCAGAATTATTGGAGTTTTACTGTAATTAGAAAGGCTGAATGCGCACACAAAAACAATTTGAAACGTATATTCAATTAAACTATAAGGAAAGTTATTCTTACCTTTCTGCAGACAGTTCATTTCTCCCATTCATGTAAATGGTCTGTTGTACATATCGCTGGAGAACTTGCCCTGGAATTAGTAGTCTGAATTACCAGACTGAGGGCTGGAAGTGTGCATGACTTCCCCAGCTTTGGGAATAAATCATTTCCAGGCCCATTCCCTGGCAGATTTTCGAAAGTTTGGCCAAGTGTTAATATGGAAGATTGCAGATCCCCCTAGTGGCTACATTCTGCGATTACAGGTTGAGCAGTTTCCAAAGCAACAAGTAATTTACATGTAGACACAAAAAGCTGGAGTAACTCAGTGGGGCAGGCAGCATCTCTGGAGAGAAGGAATGGGTGACGTTTCGGGTCGAGACCTTCTTCAGATTGGTTAGGGTTAAGGGAAACGAATGATATAAACGATAATGTTGAGAGATAAAGAACAATGAATTAAACATATGCACAAAAGTAACGATGATAAAGGAAACAGGCCATTGTTGGCTGTTTGTTGGGTGAAAACAAGAAGCTAGTGCGACTTTGGTGGGGGAGGGATAGTGAGAGGGAATGCCAGGGTTAATTGATGTTAGAGAAATCAAAATTCATACCACTGGCTGTAAGCAGCCCAAGCGAAATACGAGATGCTGTTCCTCCAATTTGCGTTTAGCCTCAATCTGAAACTGGAGGAGACCTAGAACAGAAAGGACTGTGTGGGAATGGGAAGGAGAATGAAAGTGTTAGTCATTTAGTCCATCTTTAATGAGAACAACGTTGGCACAGAATGTGACATATGCCACACCTGCATACAGGCGATTTTGCAGTCTGGATCTGCAAATTAATTGATGTATGTAGCACGTCATTGTCAAGAACCATGCGAAGTGGGCAATACAGTGGCGTGGCAGTAGAGGTGCTGCCTTACAGCATTAGAAACCCGGGTTCAATCCTGCCTACGAGTGCTTGTCTATATGGAGTTTGTATGTTCTCATTGTGACTATGTTGGTTTTCTCCGGGTGCTCCGGTCTCCTTTCACATTCAAAAGACATACAGGTTTGCAGATTCATTGGCTTTTGTAAATTGTCCCTAGTGTGTAGGATAAATCTAGTGCACGGGGATCACTGGTTGGCGAGGATTTGGGTGGGCCAAAGGGCCTGTTTCCACACTGTATCTCTAAACTAAATTAAACTAAAGCAGTAAGGTAGCATTAGAGAGCTTGCAGAGTATATTAGTAAGATGAATAGATAGGATTGATAGTCAGAACCCTTTTCTTTAGGTGGAAATGTCGAAGACTAGTGGGCACAGCTTTAAGGTGAAATGGGCACATTTTATAGATGAGTGGGGCAAGCTTTTTACAGAGCGGTGGGTGCCTGCATCTCAAGGATATGCCGGTTTGTAGGTTAATTGGCCAATTGGCCGCAGTAAGTTCCTCCTCGTGTGTAGGGGGTGGATGAGAAAGTGGGATAACACATAGATTTAGTATGAATGGGTGATCGGCAATTGGCACAGACTAAGTGGGCCGAAGGGCCTTTTTCGGTGCTGTACCTCTAAACTAAAAATTAATACAGTGGTGTACACTTATTCTCCTGGAAAGCTATTGAACTAGTTTAGTGGACTCCTCAATAAAGTTGAAAACAAAGATTGCCATTTTGGCAACAATTCCTCTGCCCGTAATCCAGGGTTTCTTTTATTTTTTTTAAGTTTTTATATCACGGGAGAGGGAGGTACATAGATAAGGAGTGTATAGATAATGAAGTGTAAGGTGTGGAAACAGGACAAAGGGAATGAAGATCAAGGATAATGTAGAATAGATCATTGTTAGTTAGGACAAGGTAACAACAAAGCAAACAGAGATGAAGAAGGGTCTCGACCCGAAACGTCACCCATTCCTTCTCACCAGAGATGCTGCCTGACCCGCGAAGTTACTCCAGCATTTTGTGTCTATCCTCTGCAGGCACTGGTGTTTCTTTGGGAATAATGTTGAATAATACCAATATTACATTTATATAATGCGTCAAACAGTGGTTTATGATGTGACAAGATCATGATATGTAGAGTAGGTATGTTACAAAACTTACCTTCAGTTGCGCTGTAATTCTGCCACTGGCCGTGTGCGCGATTTTGGCGCCTTTAAGGGGGGGCGGGGTTAAAACGCGGGTTTCTCCTCCCTTGTCCTGGTTAATATTTTGTTGGAGTACAAGCGTTGGCTGACAAATCGTTCCTAGTGGCGATTTGTGTATTTTTTATTTTTATTAAATCGTCAATGTCAGCGCTAGAGTAATTTTAAAAGCAGCTCCTGAAGCGTCAACGCCGATAACGGGGACGGATTTCACACACGGGACAGGTAAACGAAAGTGGTTTCTTTAAATGTATAAAAGTGCTTCTTCAAGTCAAGTTTCCTTTATTGTCATTCAGACCTTTCGGTCTGAGCGAAATTGTGATGCCTGCAGTCATACACAGAACCAATAATAACAAAACATACAATAAACACAAATTAAACATCCACCACAGTGAATTCACCAAGCACACCCTCACTGTGATGGAGGCAAAGTCTTAGTCTCCGTCTCTTCCCTCCTTGTTCTCCCTCTGCGCTGAGGTGATCGATCCAGGCCGAAGATGCCGCCTTAAGAAGCCTTTAATTCATTTTTTCATGCGACACGGAGATTTTATTCCCCGAATTAACGGCAGTATTTTTCATGCCGATACGGGGTTAAATTCACCGCAAATGAACGTTCCAAAAGATCACGTTCCAGAAATCTTCACTCGCAAGATGATTTAAATCCCCATTAATTTACAGGTATTAAACATTCAATTCCTGCCATTTGGCCTGTAAATTCATGAAAATGAGATTTAAAAATTATGTTATATTGTGAATTATTGTGTGAATGTTATTTGGACACTTAGGCTATTTAAAAATGTTAATCTATTCTTAAGAAATTGATAGATGTTTAGATCTAGTAATTGAATTATGTAATTAGCTACAATTAGGTAACTAACTAATTATATGCTTTACTTTCATGTCTTCTAAGTAAGATTGTTTCATATTTGTTTCAGAATGCTTCAATCTATAATAACTGAAAATTTATTTCAGTTATCTTAATTTTTAAGAAAGTTATGGGCTTTTGACTGTCCTCGATCACAGCTTTTGTGTTAAGTCAATGGAAAAGCAATAGGGAACAAGATGCTAATTTCCGAGTATGAAAATGGCCATAACTTCTTTAATACTGAAGATATGAAAGTGAAATAGGTGTCAAATTAAACTTCTTTTTATGCTTTATCTGATGGGATAAATTGCAGACTTTATTTTTAAAATCTCAAAATTTTGTAACATTGCTATGTAGAGCTGGAGTAAGCACTTTCATGTTCTAGACTGCGTTTGCCTAGGGGCTTTCAACTGACCTTGGGAGCGTTCTCATAGAATTGCACAGCCTCTATTTGCAAGGTGTGGAGAGGCCAGCTTGTCTGTGCATGTCAAGAACACAATTCGTTAAAAGGGGTCGTGTAGGAAGGAACTGTAGTTGTTGGTTTAAACTGAAGATAGGCACAAAAAGCTGGAGTAACTCAGCGGGTCTAGCAGCATCTCTAGAGAAAAGGAATAGGAGATGCTGCCTGACCCGCTGAGTTACTCCAACTTTTTGTGTCTATCCTTAAAAGGGGAATAGGTTCTATACTTATTACTTATGTGAGCAGAGAGTGCATTAAGTGGGTTGCATTCTTGCATGCCTAGCTGTAGGCATGATTTTAGATTATCAGGAATGAGTAGGTTAACCTATGATGAGCGTTTATCGACACTGGGCCTGTACTTACTGGAGTTTGGAAGAATGGGGGGGGGGGGGCCTCATTGAAACATACTGAATAAAGGCTTGAATAGAGTGGATGTAGAGATTTTGTTTCCGCTAGTGGGAGAGTCTAAGACTAGAGGCCATAGCCTCAGAATTAAAGGACGTTCTTTTAGGAAGATGAGGAGAAATTTATTTTGTCAGAGGGTGGTGAATCTGTGGAATTCTTTGCCACAGAAGGCTGTGGAGGCCAATTCAGTGGATTTTTTTTAAAGGCAGAGATAGATAGATTCTTGATTAGTACGGGTGTCAGAGGTTATGGGGAGAAGGCAGGAGAATGGGGTTAGGAGGGAGAGATAGATCAGCCATGATTGAATGGCGGAGTAGACTTAATGGGCCGAAAAGGCCTAATTGTACTCCTATCACTTATGATTACAAGATTCAGCAAAATTTGTTTGTTCAGTTAATGTACAGGATTAACATTTAACTCCAATTGTGCCATGTGAAAGTTTGGGAATCCATCTCTTATAGTAAGGATATGAACCTTGACCTGGATATATCAATTCTTTGCTCTTTCATTTTTAATCTGAGCTGTTGTCCACACACGGGGATAAGTTTAAGATTTCCCTTAATCCCAAGTTCATCTGCCCCTACAAGATGATAAAGAAACGGCTAGGTTTGCTTTGCATTTCTTAAATATTAAAACATTTATTTTGAGTGAAACTGACATGCATCTTCCTGATTTTATTTTAGATCATTTTTGAAGTTCACAGTCAATTAATATATTTACCCAAACACACAAAAGTAATCTGGGTTGCATTTGGTTACATATATATCATACAGAGGAGATCATATTGTACAAAAAGTTATAGTGTACTATATTATTAAGTAATTGTGGACAAAGTTACTCCAGCTCTCAAATGCTCCAGACCACCAGAGCTCAACTTCAAGCCCTGTAAATTAACAGCTTGTTGTAACACTTTCCGCATGATTCATTATTTTGATTGCTCCACTGTGGAGAATATGTCAGTTGCTTGTGGCTGCCTGTCCCACTGAGTTACTCCATCATTTTGTGTCCATCTGGTGACTTGCCAACTCATGAAATGTGTCAGAGAATCTGCTCTTCAGTGCAAATTTGACTTGGATTTCTGCATTCTGGTAGCGTTACTTTTGCACACATGTATACACTGGTACCCTGATATAATACCATGTGCAACATCCAATGCAGGCCCCGATTGGGTTTTCAACTAACTTTGTCAGCAAATCGTGGAGTGCTTGAAGACTTTTACTATTTAATCTTTCCCATCTTGATCCTGGAAAGGGGTTGGTCTGCCTCATGCTAGTCTCTTAATAACAAGACCACGACCACACTCCCCACAGGACGCTGCGGCCTTCAGGGCAGCCGAGGTGGAGTGGTCACGGGGGTCTGCCCCTCACAGATCGCTCGCCCTGGTCTGCCGACAGACGGCCATCTGCCGCGGACGGAGAATCGCTTGCCGAAGGCCATCGACGGAAGACCTACAGGTGGGACTGGTAGGCCCGTGCACCACGGACTCCGAACCCGGGCCCAAGCCACCGGCATTGACCAAGAATGAGGAGGGACATGGAACATTGAGGTCGGAATACCTCGGCACCAAGGTCACGAAGGAGGATGGGGACCCAGAGTGGGGCCCCCCGAGAACAATAGGGACTTGTGCTGGGGGGACGGAAATGGCACCAAAATATTTTCTTTCTTTCTTTCTCTTTCTATCTCTCCCTTCCTTTCTATCTCTCGCTCTCTCTCTCCCTACCTACCTACCTACCTACCTACCTACCTACCTACCTGCCTACCTACCTACCTATCCATCACCAAGAGAGGGCAGTCAAATTACTACTCTGACCTACACTTTCCTGACTGCTAAAACAAATATTAAAATTCCATTCGATAGTGTATTTTTTGCTACCTTATGTCCGCTGTCTCTTCATACAGTTCAATTTACACATTTTTTTAATTGCCATTTTCTCTTTATCCTGAGCCCTGGAGAAACTTTATTGTCCAATACAAAATTAGGTGCTCTCATCTGGTTCTATTTATTGGCACGGTGTCTCTTCACTGTAGCACGCTGACTTTGCCAACATATTATGCCTGTTTCATTCTTTGAAACTGAACAAGAATCCAGCAAGCAATATTAATGGGCTGAGAGGACTTGTCACTGTTCAATTTCACTTCCTCAAAACTTACTTCCTTATAATGAGCACGAAACATCAATATGGCTTTCCACTATTTCCTTTTAAGGAAAATATAATTATCCCCTGAAAGACCAGACCAATTTTCCCTTTTTAAATGCTTTAAACAGAAACTTATGTTGAAGTTTCTCATGCATTGCAATTTCAGAAACCAGTGATTCTTGCCCTTGATTCTTTTACATTAGAGATGGTAATGCTTACAATGGGCACATCTAGATGTCCCCACCCATATTCTCAGTCTGAGAAGACAATAAATTGCTCTTAATGGCTTCAGGCAAAACTTTTAGCCCACATTGTAACATTAGAAGTGCACAAACTCTGAATTAGGGTTTTAAATTTTCAATGGCTGTTTTGATTGATACCTTTGATTTTGTCAAAGATCCTGCCAAATGCATATTGATGTGTTTCATAAGATCCTTCTTTTCACTATAACACGTTGGAACAGTGCAGAAAATCAAGTATACTTGTCAATTAAACTAAACTTATGCTATAAACTTGTTATTAGTGGATTTTGTTCTTATTTATTGTTAAACAAAATAACCGTTTCAACAAAGATGATCGTTACTGGATTATGTATTAAGTAATAAATTGATATGCATATTTCACTCACTGGCAATAGCCCTTGAGAGATTATCTGGATTCGCTGGGTTGCCTCTCTGCAAATATCCAGCTGACCCTAAGAGACTTCACCTAAAAGCCACACGGTACATTTCCAAGTGTGGAGCAACTAACAGATACCCTTTAGGCCATCTGCGCAGTTCTTTGGCTCCTGACCAGCCAAGGTTTATGCTGCAGTAAAGTAGATAGAGGAATTAATGTCACAGTAATAAAGAAAGTTGCTATCGCATAAATATCCTGGGCATCAGGGACAGAGCCTGATGTTGTGGAGAAGTCCAGGGACAGACGCTAATACTTGGTGTGTCTGAGAAAGAGCCTGGTGCTGAGGGTATCCAGGGAGTCCAGTTCTGGATCCAAAGTAGCTGCATGGAGCACCGTGCCAGGATAAAAAGGGTGATCAACATCCCGTGTGTTTGTTAATTGTGTATCTCAGGCCATCAGTCAGGCGCTAACTCATCAGAACTCCACTGGCGGCCATCAGATGGTGTATTTCAGACTCAGCTAAACGCCTGATCAGCCGGAAGTACTTGTTGGACCCAGACCTCGGGAGTCAGTCCCACACAATCTGAGCCGTATTTCCTCAGCAACTTTCATACCCTTCCGAGACACAGGGAGGCGCCCCCTGTACAGACTCCTACACACTGGTCCACTGCCCCAATCCGTTTTACCATCCAGTTGCGAGAGGGACCCCCAGTGGGGGCCTGTCTATCGAAGGATTCTTCCCTTTATATCGGGGACCTGATATAGAGGGTACTACACTGAGGAGTCACATGTAACCAATTCCTGAGCCGGTTCACAGATTCACCAGCCGCCTGCCACTTCAGCGGGCTGGAAGAGTCTGTGTTCCATGTACACGGAGTGTGTGAGATTGCAGCCCCAGTTTGAGTATTTGAAGCGGCTGCTCCTTCCCTCTGGCTGTACTTCAGTCGCACCATCCTCACTTTGGCCATCCAGTGTGTAGGGGAGTGGATAGAGCAGAGGATGTCCCAGTTGGTTTGCTCCTGGGCCTGGCCAAGCTGACCATTCATGGGTCACGGCGCCAGGAGAAGAGGGCTCCGTCCAAGCCGACTGCCGGCTTCTTTACGTCTGAGCCTGAGGTTGTCCCTCGAAAAGGAACACGCGGTGTCCACGGGCACCGTGGGGGAATTCCGGGACCGCTGGGCACCGCGGGGGAATGAATACATCCTGGACCAGGATTGCAATACAGTTATTTAATATTTAGTTTAAAGAATATTTGGCATTTTTTGCATTTGGTGGTGGGTATTTATTTTGTAAATATTATTACTGTTAATAATTGAAATATTTTTTTAAATCATCATCCCCGGGGCCGTTCTGAGCGTTCAGAACATTATCAGATTCTTTCGTACACATTTTGTCCACGGCACTGCAAAATCTCCTCAAGGTATGTCTACTTTGAAGAAGTTTTCTTCCTCTCTCTGACGAGAGTTCAGCAACATCCTCTTTCACTGCTCCCGCTCTGTGATTCCTCCATCCCTCCGACCTTGTCTTAACCCAGACCCGTTACCACAGCCACGTTCGTTTTCTCGGGACTTGCCTGCGCCTCTTTTACCTCGTGGATTCCAGCTCCGCTTCCAGACATCCCAGTTCGGACCCAACCCGGTCTATAGGTTCCGAGAGCCGATCTGCCATTTTTCACAACAGTTCGCATTCCATTCCCTGCGTTCTATAAGGGCTGCGATGCGCCGGCACAAACAGGCCCTCGCTCTGACTCTCCCAAAGCTCACTCACCCACACCTGCAAGAGACTCCAACTGCACTTTATCCAATGTCAGATGCCTTCAACAAAGCTTCCTTTCCTACCTGGACTCCACAAAGGATCACAAACTTGCTTGCCTCCAGACCGGCCCATCCTCGGCCCGGACCACCGAAGATGCCGCTGCCGTCAACCTTCATCGCCTCCCCGGCCCATCCCAGGCCCGGACCACCGATTCACCGGGACCGCCGACCTTTATCGCCTCACCGATGACGCCGACCCTCGTTGCCTCCCCCGCCATCCGCTGACCGGGACTACCGACGCTTCGTCCGCTGACCCGGGCGACACACCTCGCGGGACTCCATAAGGAACTCTGCTGACCCTCGCCACTCCACTGCCCACCAGTGGGCCGCAGCCGTCGCCCTACCTGAGTCCCAGGCTCTGCACCGGGCCCACAGTCTCCACGATGCAGACTCTCACACCACGGGGCCTAACTATGCTGGGTCTTACTGCTCCCCCTTCTCACAGGGAACCTAAGTGCGGGTTCCACTGGGTCTTCCCCTCCTCTTTTAGCCCGGTGACCCCAGCTACTCCCCACCCATACAATAGTCCTCAAGCCCCCGTCCTCTCTGAACACCCACCAGACATCGCCTCAGCCTTCATCTACTCACGTGCACTCATCCGACCCCAATCCCCACCCCTGCCGTGTGTTCACTTTTTAAGAAAGGCGGGAGAGTGAATACAGGGAATTATAGACCAGTTAGCCTGACATCGGTGGTGGGGAAGATGTTGGAGTCAATGATAAAAGATGAAATAGCGGCACATTTGGATAGCAGTAACAGGATCGGTCCGAGCCAGCATGGATTTACGAAGGGGAAATCATGCTTGACTTATCTTCTGGTATTTTTTGAGAATGCAATTGGACTTTCAGAAAACATTTGATAAGGTCCCACATAGGAGATCAGTGGGCAAAATTAGGGCACATGTTATTGGGGGTAGAGTGCTGACATGGATAGAAAATTGGTTGGCAGACATGAAACAAAGTGTCCCTTTCAGAATGGCAGGCAGTGGGGTACCGCAAGGCTCAGTGCTGGGACCGCAGCTATTTAAAATATACATCAATGATTTAGATGAAGGGATTCAAAGAAACATTAGCAAATTTGCAGATGACACAAAGCTGGGTGGCAGTGTCAACTGTGAGAAGGATGCTTTGAGAATGCAGGGTGACTTGGACAGGTTGGGTGTGTAGGCAGATGCATGGCAGATGTAGTTTAATGTAGATAAATGTGGTTATCCACTTTGGTAGCAAAAACAGAAAGGCAGATTATTATATAAATGGCGTCAAGTTGGGAAAATGGAAGTACAATGAGATCTGGGGGGTCCTTGTTCATCAGTCAATGAAAGTAAGCATGTAGGTACAGCAGGCAGTGAAGAAAGTGAATGGCATGTTGGCCTTCATAACAAGAGTTGAGTATAGGAGAAAAGAAGTCCTTCTGCATTTGTACAGGGCCCTAGTGAGACCACACCTGCAGTATTGTGTGCAGTTTTGGTCCCCCAATTTGAGGAGGACATTTTTGCTATTGAGGGAGTGTAGCGTAGGTTTACAAGGTTAATTCCCGGGATGGCGGGACTGTCATATGCTGATAGAATGGAGCGGCTGGGCTTGTATACTCTGGAATTTAGGATGAGGGGATCTTACTGAAACATATAAGATTATAAAGGGTTTGGACACGCGAGAGGTAGGAAACATGTTCCCGATGTTGAGGGAGTCCAGAACCAGGGGCCACAGTTTAAGAATAAGGGATAAGCCATTTAGAACAGAGATGAGTAAAAAATTTTTCACACAGAGAGTTGTGAGTCTATGGAATTCTCTGCCTCAGAGGGTGGTGGAGGCCAGTTCTCTGGATACTTTCAAGAGAGAGCTAGATAATGCTCTTAAAGATAGCGGAGTCAGGGGATATGGGGAGAAGCAGGAACGGGGTATTGATTGGGGATGATCAGCCATGATCACATTGAATGGCGGTGCTGACTTAAAGGGCCGAATGGCCTACTCCTGCACCTATTGTCTATTCACCACCCCCACCCCCTGACCTCCTCCTTTCTGATACGGAACGGTCTGTCCTCAGCAGAGGCGTCACCTTTGTTTCCTCCTCCCCCACCTCAACGAGTTCCGGGTCTGCCACGATGTGGAGCTCTTCTTCCATCGCCTCTGCCTCCAGGCTTTTTTCTGTGGGAAGGCATCCTCATCACCCAATGATGACCCCTTCTCCCATCTCCAATGGACCCCTTCCTCTTAGATTCACCCGGATGGCCCTCTACCTTCTTTAGACCTTTTCATTTCCAACTGCCGGCGGGACATCAACCGCCTCAAATTTTCCACTCCCCTTATTCACTCTAATCCCCTCCCCCCTGAATGTACAGCCCTCCGCTCACTCTGCAGCAACCCGACTGGATAATCAAACCCGCCGACAAGGGAGGTGCCGTGGTAGTCTGGCGGGCTGACCTCTACCAGACTGAGGCCAGGCGACAACTTTCAGGCACCTCCTCCTACTTATCCTTGGACCATGACCCACAGACGAGCACCAGGCCTTAATCTGAAGCACCATTACTGATTTCATCACTTCCAGCTCTCTGCCGTCTAAAGCCTCCAACCTTATTGTTCTCCAGCCCCAACACGGCCCAATTTTATCCTCTCCCCAAAATCCACAAACAGAACTATTCTGGCAGACCCATTGTTTCTGCTTGTTCATGTCCCACCGAATTAATTTCCACATACCTCGACTCCATCCTATCCTTCCTGGTGCAATCCCTCCCTACCTATGTCCAAGAAACCTCACACGCTCTTCCTCCACACATTTCTCCAAATCCAAGGCGTAGCAAAGGGCACTCTCATGGGCCCCAGCTATGCCTGCCTCTAATTAGGATACGTCAAACAATCCCTGTTCCAGGCGTACACTGGCCCTATCCTCGAACTCTACCTCCGCTACATGACGACTGCATTGGTGCTACCTCCTGCACCCATGCAGAACTCACTGACTTCATCAGTATGGCCAGGCCCAGTATGCAGTTCTACCTCAAGAGAGCAAAAGAGTACTTTTACATTTCTATAAGCCACAGTCAGGTTTGCAGGATGGGGGGGGGGGGGGGGGGGGGTAATAAGTGTAACAACCCCTCCCCTGATCTCCTGCATTGGGTATTTCTACATTCAGTAAGGGGAAAAAGGGTTTTCACACTCTTGATCAGCTCCTTCCTTGATTTTTCCACCCTTGGGCCTGGCTATATATATTTTAATCAGACTACGGCCTTCCAAGATAGTTTATTTATTGTAGAGCCTACGTTTTTTTGTAGCATGTGCAGACTAAATTACATATTTCATGAGCAATGATAACTGAAAAGAAAACAAAGTGATGATGCTCTTAATTCCTGTCATTTTGTAGATGTCAGGTAATGAAGGTGAACCACAGAAGAGGAACAGAGTCTTCGAACACAGACAGCAGTGATAGTAGTGAAGCTTGTGTCAAGAAGCTAAAGAAGGTCAGGCGACTCAATCCAAAAGGCAGAGCTGGTGCAGCATTTTACAAATGCACATTCAAGTCTCAATGGAGAGAATTGTGGCCATTCATCAGGAAGGGTAGCACATCTTTCCATTTCTGGTGTGAAGTATGCAGGCTTCAAGTCTCGTGTGCTCATCAAGGACAGAGCGACATCAAGTGACACATTGTCATGCGGAGAGGGAGAAGGTTATCAGTATATTTATTCTAGTATGAAATGTATATTAAACAAATAGAATTGAACAAATAGTTAGTGATCAATACAAATGTCTTGTACTCTACTTCTCATTGAAGATGACAAGCTTAGTATTGGCTTTACAACAAGGACAACACTGAATCGTTTGTTGGAGGGCGGTGACATCAGTCCTCAACAGGCCAAGAAGTTCTTCATGGCAGTGAGGGGCTTGGCTGTGCTCTGGAGAGACTACCCCTGGATGAGCCTGTGCTGAGGCATGCTTCCTTTGTTGACTGGTACCAGAAGATGGAAGTGTTAGTATGTGACATACTCTACCTCATAGACAGGTATATGCTTAACTAAACTATAAAAGCAGGTAACTAAACGATGAAAAAACGTATAAATGTTTGATAAGACTTCCACATTTTAAAACCATATAAAATGTAGTCATGTACTTCATTATGGTAGCCAATGCGTTGCAGCATATGAAGTGATTGCTGGTGTAACATATACATCAAACCCTGCAGATTACTTTTGCTAAAAACATCTTCAACTACAAAAATGTGTACATTGATCTTATGATAGCAGAGATACTAATTAAGGGCCACAATTGTGTTCTTGTGTCCTACCTTTCTTGGACCCCAGAGAACAGGGCCAGGTTGGAGAGGAGTTCTCTGTCTATCAGTTAATGGATGACACAGAGATCCCAGCCAGCAAGTGGAAAGAGTGGGTGTCCAGAGGCAGAGAGGCCACGAGTTCAGTAAGACTGACAAGCTGTGGGCCCATCTGTCAACACTCAAGAACCCTGTGACTGGTCAACACAAGTTTCTTTGAGTGTCAAAGGTTGCACAACTTGTCCTCTGTATGCCACATAGCGACGCTGACGCAGAGAGGGTATTTTCAGCAATAGGGCTGAACAAGGCAGACACCAGAAATATTCCGAGTCTGGATGTCACCCTGAGTTCCATCATGACCATCAAGATGGGATCAGCAGAGCCCTGTTTCAGGTGTGATCCACCCGCAGAGGTAATCCGTTCATCTCGCAGTGCAACCTACAGCTACAATAAGGAACATTGTTGACTGGTCAAGCTGTTTCTTCCTGACCCTTCTTTCAAATACAACCCTCCTGTTTCGACGATCCATCAAGACTGGAAGAGAGGTTAGCTTTTGCGCCAGGCGGAAGAGGGCTCTTGCCGAGCTGGCTGCCTGCCCCTTTACCGGGGTCACGTCCGCATCTGGGTGGATTTAGAGAGGCATTATGTGCTGTCCACGGGTGCCCTGGGGGATTTTCGGGACCATTGGGCACCACGGAGGGTGGAATGTATCCTCTATAAGGATGGGGAAATTAAGGATGAGTAATTTAATATTTAGTATTTAATTTTAGTATTTATTTTTGTGTAAAACAAACTGCAACCAGTAAAAAAAGTCGCCTGTCACCTTAAACAGCAATAAAGACTGCAGAGGTTGTGGGAGTGTAGGATGAGAGACATGAGGAAGATAAAGTGAGAAAGAAGAGACAAACCAAAGTAAAATGGGAGCAATAGTAACAAAAAGCAAAAAGGAAGAGAGTAAAAGGGAAAAGTTGAAAACAGAGCAGTGACTGAGACACGAGATTCTGCAGATGCTGGAACCTTGAGCAAAAATCAGTGCTGGAGGAACTCAAGGCTTTTAAGACACTTTACTCACCGATCCAGCGTGGCCGGCAGAGATCACAAGAGCACGCCGCAGCAACAATGGGAGCGCGGCTCCGGGAAAAAGTCAGAGAGAACATCGACGTAAGCAGGGGGGGGGGGAATCGGAATAGGCTAAGAGCCCAAGCCTTTCGTCCACCTCTGCCCAGCAGCCTTCTGGCTAACGTCTAGTCCCTGGAGAACAAGATGGATGACCTCAGGGCGAGGATTAGATTCCAGCAGGACACAAGAGAATGCAACATCTTCTGTCTGACCGAGGCATGGCTGACCCCGCTGGTGCCGGATTAAGTAATTTGCCCAACCGAGTCCTTCTCTGCTTTCCGTGCGGACAGAACGGAAGAATCTGGGAAATCAAAGGGTGGAGGAGTTTGCTTCAGGACCAACAATAACTGGTGCAACCCTAGGAATATTAAGGTGCTTTCTCGTTTCTGCTTGCATGACGATCTCATGCCGCCCATTCTAGTGGGCAGCATGAGAAGTGTTTGTATATATTGTATTGCTTGCTTATAATGCCATATATGTCATATTGTGTTGAAGTTTGGGGAAATGTATATAAAACAAATATAGACCATATAATTAAACTCCAGAAAAGAGCTATTAGAATAATACATAAAGCTTCTTACCGTGAAACTACAAATCCATTATTCATAAAGTCTGGTACCTTAAAATTTCTGGATATTGTGCATGTAAAGACATTAGAAATACTTTTCCGAGTTAAGAATAAAAGCCTTCCTGTTAGTATTCAAAATTTTTTTTAATTAAGAGAAGGACATTATAATTTAAGAGGGTTGCGTATTTTTGAAACATGTAAAGTGAGAACCAATGTAAAATATAGATGTGTCTCAGTTTTGGGAGTCAAATTATGGAACGGGCTTAGTGATGAGTTGAAATTTTGTAGCTCTCTGTCGAGTTTCAAAAAAGCCTTAAAAAGTAAAATAATTAAGGATTATAATGTAAAATGATTAAAATGTAAAATAAGTAAGGATTACAATTTAGAGTAAATTTTATTATTTTTTTCTTTCCTTTGTAATGCTGATATTCTGGGTTATCTTATCTTATGGATTGTATAGGATAAGCAAAAATAAGCTTTGTGGCTTCAGCCTATTCCTTTTTTGTTCATTGATTATGTGAACGTTGTGTGAAATGGATAGTGTTGGTTCATATTCACACAGATTGTAAAGTTTTGTTCTTTTTAATGTATGACCGAAATAAACTATTCATTTGTGGCGGCTTCCAAGGGTCGTGCCATCATAGTGTCGAACCCCTCGGCACAGGAGTGGTTCAGTCCGGAGGCGGCCCTTAGCCGGAGGCTTTAAAGGCAGGGGTTTGGGTGCCATCTTCCTCTTCGTTTGGTCTTCCCTAGAACTGGGAGGAACCTAATAAAAAGTGCTTCTCGAAATACGACTTCGTGCTTCATTCCGAGACCCACGCACTACATTGGTGACCCCCGACGCTCCATTGGCGTCATGATGGAGAGTGGACAAAGCCCTACCTCCTCACAGGCTGGCCCGGCCCTGTCTCTGGACGCGGTCTCCGTGAAACTGCCCAACTTCTGCACCACCCGGCCGCTCATCTGGTTCCAGCAGGCGGAGGCCCAGTTCAACCTGCGGGGCATCACGGTCGATGCCACCCGCTTCTATTACCTGGTGGGAGCCCTCGACCAGGATGCGGTTGAAGAGGTCACGGACTTCCTCGCCAGACCCCCCGAACGATGATAAATACCTCGGCCTGAAAGAGCTCCTGCTCCACATTTACGGACTGAGTAGGATGGAGCGGGCAAGTAGGATCCTGCATATGGGGGGCCTGGGCGACCGACGGCCATCTACCCTCCTAAAGGAGATGGTGGCGCTACTAGACGGGCACACGCCGTGCCTGTTGTTTGAGTATACCTACCTGCATCTGCTGCCGGCCTACATTCGGTTGCAGCTCACCGACGTCTCGTTTGCCGACCTTCGGGCCCTCGGGAGGCGCGCCGACGCCCTGTGGATGGCGCGCCCTGATGACGTCAGCGCGCTGGGCGTCAGCAGAGACGGGGTCGCGCTGAGGTCGACGCGCCCTGATGACGTCAACGCGCTGGCTGTCAGCAGGCACGCCGATGACGTCACCCCAGCAGCTCCCGATTTCCTCCGGTGGGGCGGGGGAGCGGTGGAAGGAGTGACAGCTCCAGCCCGACGGCCCGTACGATCAACCCCAGCGGCAGTGAGGCGTACTGCACCTGCAGTCCAGCGTCAGCAGGCTGCAGGCACCACCAGCAGGAGCAGGCAAGCTCCAAGTAGCACCAACACGAGGAACTGGTGCTACTACCATCAGCTCTGGGGTGCTGCAGCACGACAATGCAGCCAGCCGTGCATGTTCCCGGGAAACCCCTGGGCCGGCTGCCAATAGTCCCCGTGGCGGCCGGCCAAATTCACCGCCTTTTCGCCTGGGATCGGCGCTCCGGGACCCGCTTCCTCGTGGATACTGGAGCGGAGCTCAGCGTCCTGCCCCCTTCGCTGGCCGACATTCGTTCCGGTAAGCAGGGGCCCGTCCTCACCGCGGCGAACGGCAGCCCCATCCGCACATATGGACTGCGCATGGTTCCCATCGTGCTCGGCTCCTGTCATTTCTCGTGGTGGTTCACTATCGCTGATGTCTCCCAACCATTGCTCGGGGCCGATTTCCTCCGGGCGCATTCCCTCATGGTGGACGTCGGGCGTCAGCGTTTGATCAACGCCACTACGATGGAGCCGATCACGTTGCGTGTGGATCAACCGGTGGGACGGCCACTGGCGTCCGTGGACTCCCGATTCGCACGGATCTTGGCTGCGTTCCCGGACATTCTCCATGCGCAGTTTCAATCAGCAACCCCCAGCCACGGGGTGTTACATTATATCCCGACTACCGGCCCACCACTCCATGCACGAGCACGGCGACTGCCGCCAGATAAACTGTGTCTGGCACGGCGGGAATTCCGCACGATGGAGGCCTTAGGGATCGTCCGCCCTTCGAGCAGCCCTTGGGCGTCCCCACTCCACATGGTCTCCAAGTCAAGCGGGGGCTGGCGACCTTGTGGGGATTACCGACAGTTGAACGCTGCAACAACAGCGGATCGATACCCCGTACCCCACATCCAGGACTTCACGGCCCATTTGGCTGGGGCCACAATATTTTCCAAAGTGGATCTGGTACGGGGTTATAATCAGATCCCGGTTCACCCGGATGACGTGCCGAAGACGGCGATCATCACGCCATTCGGGCTTTACGAGTTTACTCGGATGCCGTTCGGCCTCAAAAACGCTGCACAGGCCTTTCAGCGCCTCATGGACGGGGTTTGTCGTGGCCTCGATTTCGTGTTCGTGTACCTGGACGACATCCTGGTGGCCAGCCGCTCCAACAGGAACACTGCGCTCATCTTCGGCAGCTGTCAGCGACTCAGCGAGCATGGTTTGGCCATCAACCTGGACAAGTGCCGTTTTGGGGTGAGCGAAATTGACTTCCTCGGCCACCGCGTGACTGCGCAAGGCGCGGTTCCCCTGCCTGACAGGGTCGACGCCATATGTCGGTTTCCCCGCCCACGCACGGTGCGTGACCTGCAGGAATTTGTTGGCATGGTGGCATTTTACCATCGTTTCGTGCCATCCGCGGCCCACATCATGCGGCCCCTGTATCAACTTCTGGCGGGTGGGCAGCACAAGAGCGTGGAGTGGACCCACGAGGCGGAGGCAGCTTTTGACGGCGCGAAGGAGGCCCTTGCTCGGGCCGTACTGCTGGTACACCCGCGGGGAGATGCCCCGACTGCTCTCACGGTGGACGCCTTGGAGCCGGCTGTTGGTGCTGTGCTGGAGCAGCTGACGGGCGGAGGTTGGCGGCCCCTGGCCTTCTTCAGTCGGCACCTCAACCGTGCGCAGACCAAGTACAGCGCGTTCGATCGTGAGCTCCTGGCTCTGTACCTGCCTGTGCGCCATTTTCGCTACTTCTTGGAGGGCCGCCCGTTCACCGCCTACACCGACCATAAGCCGCTCACTTTCGCCCTGCAGAAGGTTTCCGATCCCTGGTCCGCACGACAGCAGCGGCAATTGGCCTACATATCGGAGTACACGACATCTATCTGCTACATCAAGGGAAAAGAGAACCGGGTGGCCGACGCATTGTCCCGGCCCGCTATCAACGCCGTGTTCGAGGTGGCGCCCGGAGTGGACTATTCTGCTCTGGCGGCGGCACAGCTCACGGACGATGAGGTGCCCGCCTACCGGACTGCCATCTCCGGCCTCCGCCTTGAGGATGTCCCTCTCGGTCCTGGGGGAGTGACAATCCTGTGCGATGTGTCGTCCGGTCAGCCGCGCCCCATCGTCCCTGCCACCTGGCGCCGGAGGGTGTTCGAGGTGATCCACGGACTGTCTCACCCATCAATCTGGGCGACAACGGCACTAGTGGCCGCTCGTTTCATGTGGCACGGTCTGCGCAAGCAGGTTGGCCATTGGGCTCGCACCTGCATTCCGTGCCAGACGGCAAAAATCCAGCGCCATGTCCGTGCGCCTCTCCAGGAGTTTGGTCTACCTCACCGGCGGTTCGACCATCTCCACATAGACATTGTAGGCCCTCTCCCGCCATCCCGGGGCATCACCCACCTTCTGACAATGGTGGACCGCTTCACGCGGTGGCCGGAGGCCATTCCGTTGACCGATACTTCAACGGTTACGTGTGCTCGTGCGTTGTCCGCGCACTGGATTGCTCGCTTCGGGGTGCCAGCGCACATCTCCTCAGACCGGGGGCCACAGTTCACCTCCGAGCTGTGGTCAGCCATGGCTCACTTGCTGGGGGTGCGGCTACACCACACCACGGCTTACTACCCGCAAGCTAACAGTCTGGTGGAGAGATTCCACCGGCAGCTGAAGGCAGCACTGAAGGCACGACTCTCCGGCCCAGACTGGATGGACGAGTTGCCGTGGGTGATGCTGGGCATCCGGACCGCTCCCAAAGAGGACTTGGCCTCATCATCGGCGGAGCTCGTTTACGGGTCGCCACTCACGGTGCCCGGGGAGTTCGTGCCGTCGGCGCCGGGGCAGCAGGGAACGCCCTCATCCACCCTAAAGCGCCTTCGCGAGCAGGTTGGCAGGCTCGCACCCATCCCGACGTCCCGCCATGGGACATTTCGCCCACACGTGCCATCAGCCCTCAGGGACTGCCCGTACGTCTTCCTGCGCCGTGATGCCCACCGGACGCCACTCCAGAGGCCGTACGAGGGCCCGTTCCGAGTGCTGGAACACGGGCAGTCGACTTTTGTCCTGGACATGGGGGGCCGGCCGGAGGCAGTGTCGATTGACCGTTTGAAGCCGGCACACCTGGACATTGACCAGCCGGTGCTGGTTGCCTAACCTCGGCCTCGAGGGCGCCCCCCTTCACGGCTCCCTCCGCCTGTCACTCCACCTGTCCTCCCGCCGGTCCCTCGTCCTGTCCCTCCACCTATGCCTCCGCAAGCCCCACGAGCGGCTAACTTCCGCACGCGGGCCGGCCGGGTCGTTCGCCCGCCGGTGCGTTTCGTGCCTCTGGTTCTGGGGGGGGGTCCTGTGGCGGCTCCCAAGGGTCGTGCCGTCATAGTGTCGAACCCCTCGGCACAGGAGTGGTTCAGTCCGGAGGCGGCCCTTAGCCGGAGGCTTTAAAGGCAGGGGTTTGGGTGCCATCTTCCTCTCGTTTGGTCTTCCCTTGAACTGGGAGGAACCTAATAAAAAGTGCTTCTCGAAATACGACTTCGTGCTTCATTCCGAGACCCACGCACTACACATTCATCATTCATTCTACCTTCCCCGGGAGCTCAGCTCAGTGATCATCACAGCCATCTACATACCACCACATGCCGATGTGGCACTATCGGCCCTACACGATGTGTTATGTCGGCATCAGAACAAGAACCCTGATGCGGCTATGGTGGTGACTGGGGATTTTAATAAGGCAAATCTCAAAAAGGTTATGCCTAACTTCTGCCAACACATCACCATGGGGGAAAGAACTTTGGACCACTGCCACACGGCGTTCAGAAAAGGCTACAAGGCCGTTTCTCTTCCTCCTTTTGGAAAATCTGACCACGCTGCCATTTTCCTGCTGCCGGAGTATAAATAATGGATAGTACGGGAAGCAGCAGTGACGAGGGACGTAAAGCGGTGGTCTGGCCATTCAGAGGCCATGCTGCAGGATGCACTGACCGATCATATTGAATGCAGGATGCACAACCATGATCATATTGAATGGCAGTGCAGGCTCGAAGGGCCGAATGGCCTACTCCTTCACCTATTTTCTATGATTCTATGTTTCTATGTCGACTGAAATATGTTCCAGTCAAGTTCCAGAGACGTCAGTGAGTTTGCGGAAGCGGTCACAGACTTCATTGCAACAATAGCCGATAACATCATCCCCACGGTAAGGGTTAGCATCTTTCCAATCAAAAACCCTAGGTGGACAAGTCCATTCGCGTTGCGTTGAATGCTCGCACCGCTGCTTACAACTCCAGCCTGGCAATATGGACGACTACAAGGTAGAGTCGTACAGACTGCGATGGGCGGTGAAGTACGCAAAAAGGAGGTACAGGGACAGGATGAAGTCGCAGATGGAGCAGTGGGACATCAGATGCCTTTGGCAGGGGCTATGGACTATAACTAACTACCAGAGCAGCCTCCCCTCAACCGGGAGTGCCGGCACCTCCTTCGTTGATGACCTGAACACTTTTTACGCACGATTCGAGACGGGCAACATCACCCCTAGTCGCCCACTGACAACAACACCGCCAGCGCGCTGGCTAGCGAGGTTGGAAGGAGGTGCACCGCTGCGGATGTGCACACATTCTCGGTGTCCGAGCACGACCTGAGGTGGGCTCTGACACGTGTGAACACGTGGAAAGCTGTAGGCACAGATGTTATATCTGGGCGAGTACTAAAGTATTGTGCCAATCTGTTTGCTCCAGTGCTCACCACAATATTCAACCTCTCCCTGTCCAAGTCCGTGGTCCATGCCTGCTTCAAAAGATCCAACATTGTACCAGTGTCTTAGAATGCCTCTCCAGCCTGCTTGAATGAGTAGAGAGGCAAACCAGTACATTAACGGTTTCTTGCTAAGTTGCAATCTGTATCCAACAAGATGCACCACAAGCCATGGATGGGCTCATGCCATCAAAACGTGCAGAGTCCAGAGAAACGTTGAAACATATCTCCGGTCTGTGCCCCAGTGTGAAAAATGCCAGAATAGACACAATAAAATAGCGTGGTGTCCCAAGGAAAAAGTGAGCAAATATGGTTGGTCTACCACTGTTGAGCAACACCAAACATCCGATGATGGTGCACTCTGGAAGCCGGATTTGGTACTTGTGAAAGGCCAGTCGGTTGCTGTAGATGATGTCACCAACAGGTTTGAAAACAACAAGCAATCTCTCACCAAGTCCGGGCAAGAGATGAGTCAGAAATACCAACATCTGACTGAGCAAGTAAGATTAGAGTCAAAAGCACGGGATGTGGAGTACTTTGGTTTTGTCATAAGAGCCAGAAGGCTGCGATTTTGGAGAAGAGCTTCGTTTATTGTCACGTGTACCGATGTACACTGTAAAGCTTTTGTTTCAAATCCATAACTGACTCAATATCAAGATCAAAATAAGAGTGGAAGAATAGACCGATATATGCAAAAATCACAGTGACCACCAATACTGGGCCCAGACCACTGGCATAGTAGTGTAGGGGGATATTGACTTTGTGTATGAGCCGCGTTAAACCTTAGAAAGTGCATGAAGATAGACAACTCAGTTACTCAGGCAGCATCTCAGGATAGGAATTGTTGTGTTTCGAGTCGAGACCCTTCTTCAGACTGAAATGAAATAAAGTGCGAGTCTTTGGCTCGATAGTCTTCGGTGATGAGGCTATCAGCAGCAGTTAGGGGAATAAGTTTCAATCAATTCTGTGCGTGTGTCTTGTTATTTAATTGGTAATTTGGCTGCAGTGGTAATGGCAGGCAGTTCTTTGCAGTGTGTCTCTTGCAGGATGTGTGAAGTCAGGGACACTGCTGGTGCCTCTGACCACCAATATGATAATGAATTCTAATAACACCAACTTCACGCTCCATCTTCCAAAATGTCGAGGGGTGGCAAAGTATGGGTGCACTACTCAAGTAGCCCTCTGCAAATGGCGGAAATTCTTGCGGATGGAATTGGATCTCAATACAGGGACAGTCAGTGTCTATCTGTTCAGATTCTGGAAAACGTACACAGCACGAATACGATATTTTACTGAAAATAAGAGCAGTTATTACTTTGTTTTTCAGATAAACCAAGGATGTTACCCCATGGCACCTGTTTGTCGGCACACATGTTGGTGATTGTTCTGTTCCAGGAACTGTACCAGATGATTGAACCAAGAAGAGATTGTAATGAATATGCAGAGAGAAGATCAGCACCTTTCCAACCTACTCAACAAACACTTCCTTTCCTACCTGACTCAACAAACGCTTCCTTTCCTACCTGGACTCCACAAAGGATTGCAAATTTGCTCGCCTCCAGACTGGCCCATCCCAGGCCCGGACCACCGAAGATGCCGTCGTCATCAACCTTCACCACCTCCCCGGGGTCGCTGCCGCCGACCTTCACTGCCTCCCCGGGGCCACAACTGCCACTGGTGCCGACATTCACCTCCTCACCGGGACCGCCGACCTTTACTGCCTCACCGATGACACCGACCCTCGCTGCCTCCCTGGCCATCCGCTGACCACGACTACCGACTCTTCGTCTGCTGACCCGGACTTAACGCCCCGTGGGCCTCCACCAGCAACTCTGCCGACCGTCATCATTCCACCGCCCAACAGTGGGCCGCAACCGTCGCATTACCTGAGTCCCAGGCTCAGCACCAGGCCCACAGTCTCCATGATGCAAACTCCCACACCACGGGGCCTGACTGTGCTGGGTATTACTGCTCTTCCCCTTCCTACAGGGAACCTCAGCGGGGGTTCCACTGGGTCTTCCCCTTCTCCTTTTAGCCAGGTGACCTCAGCTACTCCCCACCCACACTATAGTCCTCTTGCCCCCTCCTCTCTGAACACCCACCATCCCCCAAACCAGACATCGCCTTGGCCTCCATCTACTCACCTGCCCTCATCCGTCCCACCCTTGCCGTGTGTTCACCATCCCCCCTGACCTCCCCGTTTCTGATACGGAACAGTCTGTCCTCAGCAGAGGCCGCACCTTTGTTCCCCTCTGCCCCCACCTCAACGGGTTCCGGGTCCGCCACGATGTAGAGCTCTTCTTCCGTCGCCTCCGCCTCCAGGCCTTTTCCTATGGGTAATCCTCACCACCCAGTGTTGACCCCTTCTCCCGTCTCCAATGAATCCCCTCCTCTTGGACGTCCCCCCGATGGCACTCTACCTTCTTTAGACCTTTTCCTTTCCAACTGCCGGCGGGACATCAACCGCCTCAAATTTTCTACTCCCCTTTCTCACTCTAATCTCTCCCCCCCTGAAGGTACAGCTCTCAGCTCACTCTGCAGCAACCCAGACTGGATAATCAAACCTACCGACAAGGGAGGTGCTGTGGTAGTCTGGCGCGCTGACCACTACCGGACTGAGGACAGGGACAACTCTCAGACACCTCCTCCTAATTATCCTTGGACCATCACCCTACAGACGAGCATCAGGCCTTAATCTCAAGCACCATTACTGATTTCATCACTTCCAGCTCTCTGCCCTCTAAAGCCTCCAACCTTATAATTTCCCAGCCCCACACGGCCCGATTTTATCTTCTCCCCAAATTCCACAAACAGAACTGTCCTGGCAGACCCATTGTTTCTGCTTGTTCATGTTCCACCAAATTAATTTCCACATACCTCGACTCCATCCTATCCCCCCTGGTCAACCTTGTTTGGGGTGTACTACAGATCCCCAAATAGTCAACAGGAATTAGAAGAGCAAATGTGCCAGGAGATTGCAGACAGCTGCAGGTCAAATAAGGTTGTTGTAGTAGGGGATTTCAACTTTCCCAATATAGACTGGGAAAATCATAGCGTGAAGGGTTTAGATGGGGTGCAATTCCTCAAAAGTATTCAGGAGAGTTTTCTTAAACAGTATATGGAGGCCCCCACATGTGAGAGGGCAATGCTGGATCTAGTATTGGGAAATTGGAAAGGGCAAGTTAATGAACTGTGTGTGGAGGAGCCTTTTGGGACAAGTAACCCCAGTTCGATTAGGTTTAAGATAGTTATGGATCAGGACGGAGAGGGTCCACATGTTAAAATGCTCAACTGGAGTAAGGCCAACTTTGAGGGTATGAGAGAAGGTCAAGCTCAAGTTGACTGGAGCAGGTTATTTGAGGGGAAAGGAACATCGGCCAAGTGGGATTTTTAAAAAGTGTACTGAAGAGAGCTCAGGATGTGTACCTCCCCGTTAGAGTGAAAGGCAAAGCAGGCAAATGTAAGGAAGCTTGGGTCAAAAGGAAGGAAGCTTGACGTTAGTCAAAAACAAGAAGGATGCATGGGACAGGTATAGGCAGCTGGGATCAAGTGCATCCCTGGAGGTGTGTCGGGAACTAAGGAGCAAACTTAAAAAGATCAGAAGGGCAAAAAGGGGCCAGGAGATAACTCTGGTGGGTAGCATAAAAGACAATCCCAAAAGGTTTTATAAATACATAAGGAGGTAAAGGTTAACTAGAGAGAGAATGGAACCTCTCAGGAATAAAAGCGGTCACCTCTGTGTGGAGCCACAGGAGATGGGCAAGGTCCTCAATGAGTATTTCTCCTCTGTATTTACCAAGGAGAAAGACAGTAGTACGGAGGAAATTGGAGCAGTCACTGGAAGTGTCATGAGAGCAGTCAGGGTTACCATCAAGGAAGTACTGAAGGTATTGTCGTGTTGGAAGGTAGACAAATCTCCGGGGCCTGATGAGATATATCCGAGGACATTGCGGGAAATTAGACTTAAAATTAGCGGTTGCCCGGGTGCCATTGACCACCAAAAGTGCCACCGGGCAACCGGGAAGGCTTGGCATTTTGCCCGGCTTGGCAAGCAGCTTTGCCTCGCGAGTATAAGCCCACCTCCCTGCGTGTTAAACTGTTAAATTGCTGTTACTATGGGGATCATGATAGAAGCCTCCTAGTGGTGATCCCTGGAAGCGACAACGCAACGCACTGTGTGACTCATCGGGCGATTCTATCGTTTTTAAGGTAGACATAAATGCTGGAGAAACTCGGCAGGCGAGGCACAAGCATCTATGGAGCGAAGAAAAAAGGCGACGTTTCGGATCGAGACCCTTCTTCAGACTTCATTGATTTAATGCATGCATTTATTTTGATCATGTATATGTAATATTTGTGAATGTGATTGTTAACTGATTTTGTGTGTGTGTTTCGTTACTCTGTACTTCTCTAAGGTAGAAACATGAAATTTTTGTTGTATATTTTATGTTGTGGCGGTCCCTGGGGGGTAAGCCACTCCTTGGATCATCCCCCTCGCCGAGTGAAGGACAGTGGACTGGTCTGCCACGGGGTTTCCAGTCGACCCTGGTTTTAGTTCTCTCGAGGTGTGTGTGTGAGCTGCTCTCGTGGTAAAACATTAAAGTCTGCTAATTAAACCCGTCTGGCGTCTGGCATTTTATTGACCTCGTTCAGGCCGCTACACTGGTGACCCCGACGTGATACAGGATCACCAATACGGAGGAAGACCGGCTCCAGCGTGACAGAATGCATCAGGCGCCCCCGCTTGACATCCACGAGCAGTGAATGAGCTCGGAGGAAGTCGGCGCCCAGCAGCGGCTGGGAAACGTCAGCAATTACGAACTTCCATGAAAAGGAGCTGCGGCCAAAGTTGAGGGGAATGGTGCGAAACCCGTAGGTGCGGATAGCACTCCCGTTCGCCGCGGTGAGGAGGGGCCCTCGTTTACCCGCCCGGATGTCAGTTATGGAGGGGGGCAGAACGCTCACTTCCGCACCAGTGTCCACAAGGAATCGACCTCCCGTGCGACGATCCCAGGCGAAGACGCGATGAATTTTGCCGGCCGCCGAAGGAATTACTGACGACCGGCCCTTTCGTTTCCCGGGAATGAACAGGGTGGAACACATCTCCTGGCTGCAGCTCCCCAGCGACGGTGGTAAGAGCACCAACCTCCTCTGTTGGTGTCTTGTGGAACTGCATACCAATTTGGCTGGTTTGGACGCCAGCGACCTCTGCTGGCGTTAAGTGGAACTGCAGGCTGGCCATACTGGAAAGATGTGCCTGCAGTGGATTGCGCAATGGCGGCCGGATTTTGCCGCGGGGCCCGACTGGGAGCGGTGGAGACGCGGTCGATAGCGTTGCCGACCTGCTCTGAGCCTCCAAAAGCCGCGGGAAAGACGTTCAGCACCTCGTTATGGCGATTCATCCAAAGTTCGTCAGCTTGCTCACCCAGCTCCCGCATGTCGGTAAATGGATTCCTGGCGAGCTGCATACGGATGTCGGACGGTAGCTGCTGCAGGTAGGCATATTTAAACAGAAAGCAAGGTTCATGGTCCCCCATTAGGGTTAGCATGTCCTCCAGGAGGTCGGACAGCCGGCGGTCGCCCAGCCCCTCCATTCTGAAAATCCGAGCTGCCCGCTCGGAGTCACCTAGGCCGAACCTCCTAATAAGGTATGCCTTCATGCCGCTATATTTGTTTGTTACCGGGGGGGTCTTGAGGAACGGCTTAATTCTCCTTGCGGTTGCTTGGTCCAGCGCCCCAATCACATAATAATATTTAGTCTCATCTACCGTAATTCCTCTCAAAGCAAACTGTGCCTCTGCCTGCTGGAACCAAGTGTCAGCTTCTTCAGTCCACATAGTAGGGAGCTTCAACGCAACGGCGTTATTCTCCATCACGACGCGTGATGGACGGCGTGGGTCACCAGTGTAGCGGCCTGAACGAGGTCAGTAAAAGGCCAGACGCCAGACGGGTTTAATTAGCAGACTTTAATGTTTTACCACGAGAGCACCTCACACACACCTGGTGATAGGGCTAAGCAGGCACTGGCTGAAGCCACCATGCTCGTCCACCCACGGGAGAACGCCCCGACCGCCTTGACGGTAGACGCTTCTGAGATTGCGGTTGGGGCAGTGTTGGAGCAGCTCGTCGATGGATACTGGCGGCCACTCGCCTTCTTCAGCAGGCATCTCAGTGGTGCTCAACGCCGTTACAGTGCTTTTGACCGCGAGCTCCTTGCCCTATATCTCGCTGTACGCCATTTCCGCTATTTCCTGGAGGGGAGGCTGTTTACTGTGTTTACGGACCACAAGCCGTTAACCTTCGCGTTCGCCAAGGTTTCAGACCCGTGGTCTGCCCGGCAGCAGAGGCAGTTGGCGTATGTGTCCGAATACACAACCTCCATCCGGTTCGTTGAGGGCAAATTCAACAAAGTGGCCGATGCCTTATCTAGACCTGCAGTCAACGCGGTTCTCCAAGTCGCCGAGGGGATCAATTATTCCGCCCTAGCAGCCGCTCAGTTGGTCGACGAGGAGATGTCCGCTTATCGTACGGCAGTTTCGGGCCTGCAGTTGGAGGACGTTGTCTGTGGTCCTGGGGGTGCAACGCTGCTGTGCGATGTCTCCTCTGGGGTTCCGCGACCCATTGTCCCCATCGCCTGGCGGCGCAGGGTGTTTGAGGTGCTCCATGGGCTTGCGCATCCCTCCATCCGGGCGACAACGGCCCTGGTGGCCGCCCGTTTCATGGGGCACGGACTGCGGAAGGAGGTTGGACACTGGGCGCGCACCTGCATCTCGTGCCAGACCGCCAAGGTGCAACGACACGTGCGCGCGCCGTTGCAGGAGTTCCCCATTCCAAGGCAGCGTTTCGACCACATTCACGTGGACATCGTGGGGCCGCTGCCGTCGTCCCAGGGCATGACCTACCTATTCACCGTTGTGGACCGCTTTACGCGGTGGCCTGAAGCCATCCCGCTACCGAATTCGGCAACGACTACTTGTGCTCGAGCCTTGGTGGTGCATTGGATCGCCAGGTTCGGAGTGCCACTGGACATAACTTCCGACCGGGGGCCTCAGTTCACGTCGGAGCTGTGGGCGGCCATGGCACGTCTCCTGGGTGTTCGTCTGCACCACACGACGGCGTACCACCCGCAGGCGAACGGCTTGGTGGAGCGGTTTCACCGTCAACTTAAGGACGCCCTGAAGGCACGGCTCAAGGATCCGGACTGGGTGGACGCTCTGCCGTGGGTTTTGCTGGGGATCCGCACCGCACCCAAAGAGGAGTTGGTATATGGGTCTCCGTTGACGGTGCCCGGGGAATTCATCCCGTCGGCACGTGGTCAGGCGGAGCAGCCTTCGGACGCTCTACAACGTCTTCGGCACACGGTGGGCAAGTTGGCGCCGGTGCCAACGTCTCGTCATGGGTCTTTCCGTCCCCATTTTCCGCCTGCCCTGGTGGACTGCCAGTTCGTTTTTCTGCGCAGGGATGCGCATCGGACACCTCTCCAGCGGCCGTACGAGGGTCCCTTTCGGGTACTGGAACATGGCTCATCCTCTTTCGTCCTGGACATGGGGGGTCGGCATGAGACTGTTTCAGTTGCGCGGTTGGCCAGCACATATTGATATCGATCAGCCGGAGTTGGTAGCGCGGCCTCGTAAGCGAGGGCGGCCTCTGTCTAGGGTACCTCCTCTGGTAACTCGGTCCCATGCACCTGTTGGTCAGTTGCCTGTTCCGGGGCAGGGCGTGGTGTGTACCCGCGCTGGCCGCCGTGTACGGCCTCCTGTCCGTTTCGTGTCTCGGGTACTTGGGGGGGGGTCATGTGGCGGTCCCTGGGGGGTAAGCCACTCCTTGGATCATCCCCCTCGCCGAGTGAAGGACAGTGGACTGGTCTGCCACGGGGTTTCCAGTCGACCCTGGTTTTAGTTCTCTCGAGGTGTGTGTGTGAGGTGCTCTCGTGGTAAAACATTAAAGTCTGCTAATTAAACCCGTCTGGCGTCTGGCCTTTTACTGACCTCGTTCAGGCCGCTACAATGTTGTATTTTTTAAATAATGTATTAATTTTCGGATTTTGCCTGAATATTTCTCCAAGCAGGAAGGGCCCAATGAATCCCTCCTGGTCTGTCTCACCATTTTCTTTTCTGCAAGGTTTGCGCAGCAAACAAAACTGTTATCGTTCAGTGCAAAGCAATGGGAGCTGGGCAGGAAACAAAACATTCTGTAAAACAAAGCTAACACCAAACTGTTATTGCAACTCCCATTTCCCCTCTCCTTAAGTTTTGTCAGGTCTCAACTTTCATTCAAATCATCTGCGAACCCTTAATTCCTCTTCTCATTGTCAAACCCCAAGGTAACAACACCATCCTACCTTGGATAGCAAACTTGCACCTAACCCCCAATACCTTCTGTTTCATTCGTTTGCACCCTCTAGTCCCAGCCCATCTGACACCACATCTTGGCTGCCATCGTCATTGTTAAAGTGGAGTAGTAATTGTCTTATTTGAGGTACAACTCTTGGTGGGAGATGTTCCAAAGGCAGGGCAGCCCAAAGGATGAGGCAAAAAAAAAGAAATACATTTTGAGATAAAGAGTGCGCGAATGATGTTTGAAGACACAAACACAAAGAAAATAAGTGCAAAAATGAAAAGGTAAAGAAGTTACAGGAAGTAGCTAAACGCCTCAATTATGAATGAGGTTTCGTATTCCTTTTAAAAGTAAGTAAAATGGCTTAATTGAGGATCTTGTTGGGGAGATGAGGAGAAACGTACATTCAAGAGGATGCCCTGAAATTGAGACGGACAAATTCAGAGGTGCTGGTTGGAAGCATTTATTCCACAGGTAGGGTATAATAACCCAAAACATTTCTTCACCAGAAAAGTAGTGAGAATTGATAAAGCAAAGATAAGTTTGTAAATCCAAGGCAGGTTGAGGTTTGTTAGATGGCGAACTGTATGTTGGTAGGACCCGTGTCTACTCCAGTTCAGTATGTTTCCTAATGTTTGTCTTTTTCTCAATTCAAAATCATCTGTAAACATTCCACACCACATTTGGGTTATTGTAGCCTAATTAGCACCTAGTGGTAATCAAAAATGCTGGAGAAACTCAGCGGGTGACGAGGCAGCATCGATGGAGCGAAGGAAATACGCGACATTTCGGGTCGACGTCTGACATTTCGGGTCTACTACTTCTGGTGTTAAAGTATAACACACAAGCGAAGTACTGGAGATGTGGAAAATCTGAAATTTAAAAAGTTGCACTCAGCGGGTCAGGCAGATGATGAAATAACCCAATTAACATTTAAGGATGCTAATCTTACCTCGGTTTGAATGAATAAATAACAGTATTCAGCAAATGTGTGTGTAACGTCTTCAATTTACGATATGCAAGAGATATGCGAGAGAAAGAGAATGAAAAAGCACAAGCTCGTGAGAGATGTAAAAGAATGAGAGAGAGATAGAGACACTTGCACTGGTTGTGTAAGACCAAGTCTTTGGGACATCGAGTTTTTCAGGAAGTCAGGCCACTGACCACTTAATCTAATCAAAACAAAAGGGGCAATAAAAAAAGCACCCCTGTTATGTCAATAGTGTAATACGTGGGGCTCTTGCACATGCTTCTTTCCATAAGTCAGCCTGTGCATCTTCGAGATCAATCATGTGGCGTTACCTGAAAAATGTGGCAAACCCAAAGGATGAGGCATCAAAAAGAAAAAATGAAATGAATAAGGAGTATGAGGATGAGAAAAGATCAAGAAGTTACAGGAAGGAATGGGAACGTGATCACAAATGGTTGAGGTACGATGAGGATAAAGGGGAAATGTTCTGCCAGGTGTGCAGGGATGCAAATATGAAGGGCGAGCCAGGGAAAAAACAGAATATGTTTTTTAATGGTAGCACGAGTTTGAGGCTGTACTCAGTCAAGAAACATGAAGAGAGCGAGAACCACCAAAAAGCAGTTGGAATGATGGCAGCAAGACATGCAGAGCCGGGATCATCAAAAGCAGTAAGGATGATCGAGATAATGAATGAGACAACCATTCATCGGTGTAATACAGTTAACTCTCTGTGTCTGAACTTATACTTGTTCTACCAGAACAGTTCAAAAAACAGAAGTGCCCTCAAAGAGTCTGCGGAAGCAGTTGGAATCGCTCCAGCAATCCCGACGAGGGTGGGAGGAACAAGATGGATTCCCACCTTGAACGGGCCATACAAAATTTCCTCAGAGGCCACCAAGCGATTGTGACTCATCTCTGTCAGGTATTAATTTGTATTTTTCTGAAACGTGAATCAATTACAATTATGAAATGAAATAACTACATGTCATGATTTTGGAACTTTCATTGAAGATTCCAGATAAAAATGAATGAGGATGAGGCAAGTCATTCCTCCAAAATAAATAGTTATAACCAAATAGTTGTCATTAAGCACGTCAAATACATGTGCGTTACTGTTTTCCTGGCTCATTAATGCCGCCTTTCAATTTATATCATTATTGTTGCAGCTTCAACCACAGGTGGGCACTTCCAGTGAAGCCAGGGCCAAGGAGAAGGGATACATCAAGCTCTTGTAGCGCTGGGATGTGCTGAAGTATATCCTTTTGCTGTATGATGTTGTCATCATACTTTCCAAGGTGGGCAATATCAAGCATTAGAGAATGACAGTGTTTTTTATTTTGAAAATATGGATATCAAGAATACTATAAATATCACCAATGAACTAATGGTGCATTATGACCATAAACTCAACACTTTCACAACTGCTGGGGTTTTCCCGCCAATCAGCCATCAACTTTACTTCCCATTTCAGGCTATACCACAAACTTTAATTTTACAGAGAAATCTCCCAACAAAATTGCTGATAACATGCTTAAATGCCACATGAAGGCATTTTAATTTTGGCTGTCCCACATATGCAAAATAATGTTACATGTTACTATAGTTCCATTTATATTTCCGCAGTGATGTGGTAATTTCAAATAGTTTTTTTGTTGGTTTTTTTGAAATATTTTTTATTGGAGATAAGTACATAACATATTAACATCATTACCAGTCTTGCATTTTTAAATTGATAATATTGTCAATTATTATTACATTGTCTCCAATACCTTTTGCCTTTTTTTGTTTTTTTTTAAACTAGATAGAACTAAAAAGATAGATGAAGTAAAGAAAGAAAAGAGAGAGAAGAAAAGAGAAAGAAAGAAAAAAAGAAAAAGAAAAAAAAAAAAAGTAAACATAAAAGAAAAAGATAGTTAAAGAAGAATGGAAAAATGTATTAAGATAAAAAACTTTGTTCGAGATATATTCGTACATTTCAGAGTATAACATTTCATCCATTCTTTAGCCCGAGTGTTAGTCAGGTTCCTGTGCTGAACCATTCTGACCCTTTAAATAATCAATAAAGGGAGACCATGTTCCAACGAATAATTCCTGTTTGTCCAACAGGGAAAATCTGATTCTTTCCACGTTTAAGGTCTCCGTCATTTCTATAATCCACATTTTGATTGTGGGGGTTATAGGGCCTTTCCAAAATTTTAGAATTAATTTTTTTCCCGTTATTATACTATAATCAATAAAGTTTCTTTGTGTTGTTGTTAATGTTTGATTTAATTCTAATGTTCCGAGTATTATTCATTTTGGATCCGGGTCCAATTGTGTGCTGGTCACTTTAGATATTATACTAAAAATATTTACCCAGAATGTTTTAATTTTTTTACAGTTTGCAAACATATGAGATAAGTTAGCTTCTAAATGTTGACATTTATCACATATAGGTGAGATATGTTGAAAGATTTTATGTAATTTTGTTTTTGAATAATGTAACCTATGTATTACTTTAAATTGTATTAAAGAATGTCTGGCATTTAATGAACATTGATGTATGTGTTGTAAACTTTCTTCCCAAGTATCTTTCGTTATTATTTGATTTAATTATTTTTCCCATGTTTGTCTGTGTAAGTCCGTCGATGGAATGTCACTATCTAATAAAATATTATATATATAAGATATTCATGTTTCTGTATTAGGATGTTTATTCTAACATTCATCAAGAATTTCTGAATTTCTAATTCGAAAATTTTGAGTATTCGATTTTACATAATCTCTGAGTTGAAGATATCTGAAAAAATCATTTCCTCGAAGTCCATAAGTCTGTTGCAACTCCTGAAATGTAAGAAAAGTGCCTTCCTTGTAAAGTTGTCCCATAATTTTAATTCCATAATTCTTCCATTGTGTAAAACCCCTGTCCAACCATGAGGGCTTAAACAAAGGGTTATTCACAATTGGAAGAAAAAGTGATAAATTATCTAATTTTAATGTCTTTTTTAATTGTTTCCAAATTCGTATAGCACTAAATATTATAGGGTTTTCCATATAATTTTTTTTTGTTTAATTTAGACGTAGCAAATAATATCGAGCCGATATCAAAAGGTAAACAATCTTCCTTTTCCATTTTTAACCAATCTGGTTGTTGATCTATTTCTTCCAACCAGAAATTCATATTTTTAATATTAACTGCCCAAAAATAAAACAGAAAGTTTGGTAAAACCAAGCCTCCATTTATTTTTGATTTACACAAATGTCTTTTGTTTATCCTGATTCTTATAATCCCAGATAAAATCATTAACAATGGAATCCAATTTTGTTTTAAAGTTTTTTGACAAATATATCGGAATTGTCTGAAAAAGGTATAATATTTGCGGTAAAAAAATCATTTTTATGGCATTAATTTTGCCAACCATTGAGATAGGAAGTGTTTTCCAATATTGAATATTCTTATGTAGTTTGTTCAGTAATGGGCGAAAATTTGCTTTAAATAATGATGTATATATCTTAGTTACGTAAATGCCTAGGTATTTGAATTTTTTGTTTACTATTTTAAATGGAAATTGTTGTATTATATGTTTGTTGTGTTCCCTTATTGGCATAATTTCACTTTTATTCCAATTTATTCTGTATCCTGAGAGTGAACCAAATTGATCACCACATTATTATTATTTTTTCATACATCAGGAAGTCAACGCCAAACATGCTTGAATTTCAAGCACGTTTTCAGGGAGATCTGACCAGCAGCACCGACATTGAGGCTGGACTGACATAACTGCTGGATGGTCTGGCAACAAGTCTTCAAGGCAGATTTCATGACATGAGTGATGGAGTCTGCGAGGCAATGAAGATCGTCAGCTTCAACTTCTGGCCAGACGGCAAACTATCAGGTGATATTTCCGTAAGAGTAATGTTGCAAAAATGGGCATTTTTATAGAACTCAAGTAAACCTTAATATATGTATATTTTTTAAAGTATCATGTATTGTATATTTTGTTCAGTTTGTTTAATTCTATTCACCTCAAAGTAATTACTTTTAATTGCAAAGCCTAGTTCCTGTAGCTTACAATAGGAGTCAGATATTTTTAATACCACTGTGGAGGAAATTTGGAGCAAATCAGAATGTTAGATTCACTGTATGATTCTCTCTGAATTTACTAGCAATGTTACAAAATTTTGAGATTTTAAAAATTAAGTCTGCAATTTATCCCATCAGATAAAGCATAAAAAGAAGTTTAATTTGACACCTAATTCACTTTCATATCTTCAGTATTAAAAAATGTATGGCCATTTTCATACTCGGAAATTAGCATCTTGTTCCCTATTGCTTTTCCATTGACTTAACACAAAAGCTGTGATCAAGGACAGTCAAAAGCCCATAACTTTCTTAAAAATTAAGAGAACCTAGTGACATTTTCAGTTATTATAGATTGAAGCATTCTGAAACAAATATGAAACAATCTTACTTGGATGACCTGAAATTAAAGCATATAATTAGTTAATTACCCAATTGTAGCCAACTAGATCTAAACATCTATCCATTTCTTAAGATAAGGTTAACATTTTTAAAAAGCCTAAATGTCCAAATAACATTCACACAATAATTCACAATATAACATTATTTTTAAATCTCATTGTCATGAATTTATAGGCCAAATGGAAGGAATTTAGTGTTTAATTCCTGTAAATTAATGGGCATTTAAATCATCTTGCGAGTGGGATTTTGTGGAACGCGTTGGTTGGGAACGTTGCATTTGCGGTGAATTTAAACCCCATATCGGCAGGAAAAATACTGCCGGTTCGTATATTTACATAATCACATTTTCGCAACGTGAAATTTTGATTAAGGTCATCCTAAGAAGCAAGTTTATATGAAAAAAATAAACGGTGTACCTTGCCTTGTCCCCTACGTGAGATCCGTCCCGTTGTCGGCGTTGACGGCATTTGAAGATGATTTTAATTTTACTCCAACAATTTAATTATCCAGCGCTAATTTTAATAAACTTAATAAAACGGCAGTCGAAGTGATTTTTCTTTAGCAACTAAACAGCCTGACAGAGATCGATTTGAATAGGCTGCCGAAAAATCGCATTTTAAACCCGCCCCCCTCTCAAAGGCGCCAAAGTCGCGCACACGGGCAATGGCAGAACTGCAGCGCCGCTGAAGGTAAGTTTTGTAACATACCTAAATTTACTGCACGTTACTTCTGTATAAAGCTTTGTGTTGTGAGCTACAATGGATCATAATCTAACTTTTACCATAAACTTAAAGGTAAAGTTTGAACTAGTCTATAACAATGATTACATACTTGAGATGTTATAACCATATAACCATATAACCATAACAGCACGGAAACAGGCCATCTCGGCCCTTCAAGTCCATGCCGAACATTTAAATTTTTTTTTATTTTTTTTTAATTAAAAATAAATACTTCCCCCTAGTCCCATCTACCTGCACTCAGACCATAACCCTCCATTCCTTTCCCGTCCATATACCCATCCAATCTATTTTTAAAGGATAACATCGAACCTGCCTCCAGCACTTCCACTGGAAGCTCATTCCACACAGCTACCTCTCTGAGTAAAGAAGTTCCCCCTAATGTTCCCCCTAAACTTCTGTCCCTTAATTCTCAAGTCATGTCCCCTTGTTTGAATCTTCCCTACTCTCAATGGGAAAAGCTTATCCACGTCCACTCTGTCTAACCCGCTCATAATTTTAAAGACCTCTATCAAGTCCCCTCTTAACCTTCTGCGCTCCAAAGAATAAAGACCTAACTTGTTCAACCTTTCTCTGTAACTTAGTTGCTGAAACCCAGGCAACATTCTAGTAATTCTCCTCTGTACTCTCTCTATTTTGTTGACATCCTTCCTATAATTAGGCGACCAAAATATATAAAAATACAGGAAGATATTTTCCACACTGACAGTGACATCAGTTGATTAAGTACAACATAAGTTCAAAGCATGTGCCCTAAGAGTTAGTAGTCGACCGATTCAATATTTATTTTGTTTATTTTCTGCAGATTTCGGAAATGAAGCTGTCCAGTCACTGGCCCAGCACTTCAAGGGCAGCCTAACCACGGTACACGTGGAACCAACAAAACCGGGAGTGGAGTGGGACTTCCTGAAAGTGTGGATAAGCTCCCAATCAAAGTAAATGTTCAAATATTCTTTTAAATTATGCAGCTGTAGTATTGCTGTACCTTTGAAGAATTCAAAACTTAATTTAATAAATATTTTCATGTAACAAGTCTTATTGTTAATAACTTTTAATGACTCTACATAGCTTCAGCAAGAAGGCCCTGACCTGGTCAGCCATCATCCCAGTGATGAAGGAAGTGATACCCAACATCTGCACTCTCCTTGACCTTGTCCTTACCATACCAGCAAGTTCAGCTGTGGCTGAGTGAGGCTTCAGCCGGCTGAAGCAGCTGAAGACCACCATCAGAAGTTCCCTCCAGGATGACCGGGTGACGGACCAGCTCCTCATCATGCTGCACGGCTGTAACATCAAGGACTTTGATCCCCGGCCAGCCATCAGCTTGTGGCATGCAGGAGGGATGAGAACAAGGAGGCCTGACACGGGAGAAGACCCTGCTGCAGCATCTGCCTCGGGACCTCACTCTGACAGTGACAAGTCTGATGAGGAGGATACTCTGCTCGAGAGCGACTCAGATAACAATTAAGCGATGTTTTAAGTCCAGGGGCTCGACCTGAAACGTCACCTATTTCCTTCGCTCCATAAATGCTGCCTCACCCGCTAAGTTTCTCCAGCATTTTTGTCTACCTTCGATTTTCCAGCATCCGCAGTTCCTTCTTAAACTTATGACAATTAAAGTTATTTTTTGATGTATTTGAACAGCTCTGTCTTTATTTTGCTTTTCAGTAGATGGTTTAATTATCAAGCAGAAAAGTTACACAAGTTCTCACAAATATAATGTCTGTTCATTTAAAGTTGATATCCCCCCCCCCCCCCCAAAAAAACAAAACACTTCAGCCATTTTTATTGCCCTTCTGGGCAATCTCACTTGCCAAGTTCCATGATTGATTCCATATAGTCACCTACTTCCATGACTCATCTTCTTAGTGGGCACAAAGTAATAGAGGTACTATGTACATTCAAAAGTATGGTATAGGTCTGGTCAGGTAATAATAATAATAATACAGTAACAAGTATGTTACAAGAAAACAAAAATCAAAGTACACTTCCATTCTCTTTATTTCTTTTAAATTACAAAATCCGAGAGCAGAAGGGATATATTATGTATCTATTTTTCCCCTCTTGACGTTGTCAAACAGATAGATTCAATTCTTTATCAACTTCCCTTGCTGTGACTGGGTATAACAGAGATTGATGATTGAAGATTCAAGAGGAAAAGACCCATGTCATGATAATTTTCAGTCCTTCACAGTAAAAAATGCTTGAAGCAGAAATAATATGTGAATGCTTCAATGAGCATAATTCCGAGCTTCGTACTTCGTCCGAGCACATTATCGCACACGTCGTGCAAGCCGTCTTAAATGACCACCTAAACTGTCATTTGGCAACCTAAAACGTTGCCGAGGTTGCCCGGCTGGCAACAGGGAAAAAAAGTTAAGCGAGAGCCCTGTATGCCCTTCCTGCAGGATGTGGGAGACCAGCAACACACCAAAGTGACTACACCTGTGGGAAGTGAGTCCAGTTGCAGTTCCTGACTGACCGCATTGAAGAACTGGAGCTGGATTTGGGAACATTCAGAATCAGCCAGGATAATGAAAAATACTGAGAGCCAGGATACGCTGAGGCACAAGAAGGGACAGAGCCGTCTGTACTTTCTGAGGAGGCCCTTTCGAGGACTGCAGGAAGATGTAGCAAATGTTCTATCAATCAGTGGTGGCCAGTGCCATCTTCTATGCTGTCGTGTGCTGGGTTAACAGAAAAAATTGCTGGGTTAGCAGATGCCAACAGAATCAACACGCTCATCAGGAAGGCTGGCTCCGCCCTCGGAATGGAGTTGGATTCATTGGAGTTGGTTTCGGAAAGGAGGATGCTCCTCAAACTGCAGAGTATCTTGGACAATACATCTCACCCCCTCCATGACACAATGGTCAACCTAAGGTGCACCTTTAGCATCCGGCTGGTCCCACCAAGGTGCAGCACAGAACGCCATAGTTGATTCCCTCTGTCTATCAGACTGTACAACTCCTCGCCCTTGACCCCCCCCCCCCCTCCCATTTTGCACATTCCTCATCCTGGACTATTCCATTCGATAATTTAATTTCATGTTTGTGCAGTATTACATATGTGCTGTGCAATAATTGGTCCCTTTAATTGCATTATTATTATAATGCACAGGACACTTTCAATCTGTTGTAACTGTATTTTTGGCCTGTTGGCAGACCAACAGATAAATAAAGTTGTATCGTATAGTATGAGTTTTAGTGAGATGGTCACTCCTAAGGTGAAGGCTAGGGGGTGTTGTGGCTGCGAGGATGACCGGTCCTCACCCTGTCACGGTGGGTGTCGAGGAGAGACGTGTGCATGGAGCGATTCCGGCCGGGCTTACCCCCGCTCCATCGGAATTGTTCCGAGGACCCATGGGCCGGGTCCCCGAGAGCCGGCACCATGCAACATGAGCTGCCTTTCCGAGATGCCCAGCGTGCCATTCCATGACGCGGAGAGGCGCATGTTGTACAGGCTGCACCTGCATACTCTCCACTTCCTCACCCTCATCTTCCGTCCAGACACTCCCTGGCGGTCCGTATTACCACCTGACGGCAGGAGCGGTCCCCAGTGGAGGACTCTCTACAAGGGAGTCCTCCCCCTTTACATCAGGGACCTGGGGTGGAGAGTGTTGCACAAAGCCGTGGCCTGCAACAGGTACTTGAGCCGGTTCACGGACTTGTCTGCCACCTGTCACTTCTGCGGCCAGGAGGAGTCCGTGTACCATTTGTATGTACAACGTGAGAGGTTGCAGCCCCTGTTCGAGTATCTGAAGGGGCTGCCCTTCAAGTTTTGGCTCCATTTTAGCCCTGATTTTTGGGGGAGGGTCGGGAGGGAGGAGGAGGTCTCCCTGCCGGTTTGCTCCTGGGCCTGGCCAAGATGGCCATTTGCTGGTCCAGGCAGTAGGCAGTCGACGGCCGCACAGGGGTCGGCTGCCTGCCCCTTTTCCGGGGTAACACATGGTGTTCACGTCCACGCTGGAGGCCTTCCGTGAACGCTGGTCACTGCAGGAGTTCGATTGTATTATAGACAAGGACGGCACGATTTTAATTAGAATTTTTGTTTTGTTTGTAAACTGCCGATACAGGCAGCTTCTGATATGTTGATTTTGTTTTTGGAATAAAGTATTTGTTTTAAAAAAAAGGTGAAGGCTGCATCATTGGGGTCCTGGGGTGGCGAGTGTTGCACAGAGCTGTGGCATGTAACAGATATTTAAGTTGGCTCATGGACTCGCCAGCCGCCTGTCACTTCTGCAAGGAGGAAGAGACCGTGTTCCATGTCTATATGGAGTGTGAGAGATTGCAGCCCGTTTGACTATCTGAAGGGGATGCTCCTCAAGTTTTGGCTGCACTTTAACCCCACGCTCCTGATCTTTGGCCACCCAGTAGAGGGGGGAGGGTCGTTAGGGAGGGAGCGTCACCCTGTCGGTTTGCTCCTGGGCATGGCCAAGATGGCCATTCGCAGATCCAGCAGCGGGCAGTTAAGAGTCCTGCACGAGTCGACTGCCTGCCCCTCTTCCGGGCCTACGTCCATGCCCATGTGTCCCTGCAGAGGGAGCAAACGGTATCCATGAGGAGTCTAGAGGCCTTCCGTGAACGCTGGTCACCGCGGGGAGTCGAGTGTATTGTAGATGGTTGACAATATTTTAATTTGATAACTGTTTGATTGTAACTTGCCAATGGTAGTCTTGATTTTATTACTATTCTGTATTTGTGTTTATTTGAATGAAAGCTTTTTGTATTAACAAAAAGTGAAGGCTGCAGGTAGTTTTGTGACCACAGGGAAGACAAAGGAAGAGGCACACAGTGCAGGCAGTACTGTCGCCATTGCCCTCAGTAACACATTTCAGATACTGTTGGGGGAAGATGACCTTTCTGAAGGCAGCAGCAGTGGCCAGGTCTGTGGCATCAATTCAATTCTGCATGAATACATCATCTTCACCACATAATGTATCAAATCAACTTCGCACCAGCAAAATGACTGAAAATTGCCTTGCTTCAACATCCATCACAAGAATGGACTGTGACAATGCATCTTCCCTAAGTGGGAGGACTGACCACTACACAATTGCTGGGAAGTCAAACCAAGGACATACTCCATGTTATGTGGCACTACAATCATGCTAAATGGGATGGAGTCCGAACAAATCTGGAGGCTCAAAACTTGGTATGCATGAGTTTACTGGTTTTGATTTGGCCTCTTTGGCCTGAAATGTTAACTCTGTTACTCTTCTCACAGATGTTCACTGACCTGCTGAGTGTTTCCTGCATTTTCTTTGAGTTTCTTGAGTTATCAGAAAGTCAACAGCTGCAAGTTCCTGGGTCAGGAATCTTCATATTTCTGAAGATCTGCCTGAGCTTGGTACATTGATGTAATCACAAGGCAAGCTCATCAACAACTGTACTTCCTTGGAAGATTGAGATTTGTTGTCAACAAATACGTCAAAAAGATTTTTTGGAGGAGCTGCCTCAAAAAGATAGTCACTATCATCAAAGACCCACACCTCCCTGGCCATGTTCTTATTTCACTCCTACCATCAGGAAAGTGGTACAGGAGCCTGAAAACCATGACCTCCAGGTCAAGACTAGCAGCAACCATCGCACTATATATCACAAACCTTGGCAACTTTAACCAGTCCTGCAATGGACCCGAACTTTACTTCATTCGATGCCGGATCCACGCTCTCAACAATTGCTTCTTTGCCTACCTGGGCTACACTAAGGATCACAAGCTTGCACGTCTCCAGACCAGTCCCTCCATTGACACTCCTCGACTCGACCGCCCGCAGTGCCACCACTGGACCGTCCCACCTGCCCTACCAGCATGGGGCTAAGACATGCGATGCCATTGCTGCCAAGAGGAGCAGCACCCACATCCACCACCGCTACATTGACGACTGGATTGGTGCTACCATCCTGCACTCAAGATTCACTTGGACTATCTCCTACATCTCCCTATCTTTTTTTAATCTCACTGTCTCCATCACAGGAGACAGACTATCAACTGACATTTATTATAAACCCAATGACTCCCACAGCTATCTAGACTACATGTCTTACCACCCTGCTTCCTGTAAAGACTCTATCCCCTACTCCCAATTCCTCCATCTACGCCGCATCTGCGCCCAAGATGAGGTGTTCCATACCAGGACATCCGAGATGTCCCCATTGATTAGAGGATCTCCTCGGTATCCCGCAGCTCCGCTCTTGCTCCCCTTCCCTCCAGTTGTGACAGGGACAGAGTCCCCCTAGTCGTCCAATACAGCAGATAATCCTCCGACATATTCGCCACCTCCAACGGTATCCCACCACTAGCCACATCTTCCCATCTCCACCCCTTTCCGCAGAGACCGTTCCCTCTGTAACTCCCTGGTCAACTCGTCCCTTCCCAAACTTCCTCCTCTCCAGGTACTTTCCCCTAAAACCGCAGGAGATGCAACACCTGAGCAGGAGATGAACCTATACTTCCCTCCTCTACTCCATCCAAGGACCTCAACAGCCTTTACAGGTGAGGCAGAGGTTCACTTGCACCACCTCCAACCACATTTACTGTATCTGCTGTTCTAGGTTATCTGTAATGTGCTCTCTGAAAGTGAAGGGGGCCATTCATACGTGAGCACATTCACATTTCCTGCAAGTCCATCCATGTGTGGACTCTTATATATCAGCGAGACCGAGCGCAGGACTCCCGCTTTTGCATTATTATGGCTACCTAGTATTATGGTTATAAATGTATTCCATTTTTTAATTCATGTTTTATCTGTGTGTGTGAGTCAAGCCTGTTAAGCTGCTAGCTGCAACAATGTCATCGTTCTGTTACCGGTACATACGACAATTAAACACTCTTGACTCTCCAAGGATTACTGTGGGGCGTCAGCAGAAATGCAACGCCCCACATGACATTCTACAATGTCATGACTTAGCAGATTCCTCATTCTTCTCTTCTTTTCAGTCAAGCCAGCGGATCAAGTCTGGTTCAATGAGGAGTGCGGAAGGGCAGCTTCAGGTATGTCCAAAAATGATAACGTGCCAGCTCAGTGCATCTTCAATACCATGCATGATCCACAGTAAAAGCAGCACACGTAGGCAGCATCCCTGGAGAGAAGGAACGGGCCCCGTCCAAGGAAGGGGATGGCCGGAGGCCCACAACAGCCTAGGATGTGTCGGGAAGAGGCACCGCTCATAAGAACTAGAGCGTGGACTTTTAAAATGGTACTAAAATATGGTGCCTCTTGCATACGGGCTCTGTAGACTATTTCTGTACACTTGCTAATCGAAGATCGGGGTATGGCAATACTATACAGGACGCTTTGTGTGAAAAATAATTTCATTGTGTTAGCACTTCGCACATGTGACAATAAAAGTACCATTGATGCCGGGGAACAGCTGAGAGAGCTAGATATAACATATACAATACGACAGGGCAACATCCCGAAGACCTATGCCCCTAGCTGTATCTCTGGGTAAGCTGCTCCAGTAGAGTAATAACACCAGACTCTACCCAGCAATGTGGAGGATTGCCCACCTAATGGTTGCCGGAAGTGAGAGTGAACGCTGGCGTGACTAGCTGCCGCTGCTCTCTCTCCAAATTATGTATTATTGCTGTCCCGACTACTTCTTATTGCAATTTGAGCAGGGAATCTATCTGTCAACACACTTCAGCAACTTGTCTGCTGACTTTAATGGAATAACCTGCATATATTGACTGTTATTACCTTCTTCTTTTTGTTGCTGGAGCTCTTGACTTCACCTCCACTACCTGCCGCTCCTTTTTCCTGCCGCCGCCGTTTGGATTAATCGCTGGCCACAATGAGGATTGACAGCTTGTTTTTATGGAATGTGCTTGTCTGGATCACTCTCTCATCCATACTCGATCCTGTTACACCGATTCTCCAATACTCGGTGGATGAACTTCTCCAGCTGCGACCCCACCTGTCTGACCCAACCCCGGTGTTACATCTTCACCTGGATCTGGCTCGTCATTATCGTCGGAAATATATCCGCCGTGGCTCCGGATGGAGATTCAACATTGATGACACAAGTAAAGTAAGTAAAGTAAATGTTATTAATATAGCACATTTAAATCAACTCGCGTTGAAACCAAAGTGCTATACATAAAATAAATAATTAAGTTTCCGTACATCCATAGAAAAATTAAAAATAAGAAAAATGACACAACACATTATAGAATTCAACATGAACGTCCCCCCACAACAGAATCAAAAATTTCCACTGTGAGGAAAGGCATCAAAAAGTTAAGTGCACTTCCTCTGTGAATCACCCGAGGTCGGGGCCTATTTGTGGCCTCCGCAGCCAGTCCGATGTTTTCAGGCCCACTTTGCCGGAAAGCTGGAACTCCGGCGTTGGGTGAACACTCCTCGGCGGCTTGGAAATGTCTGGAGCGGCCGCTTTCTCCCTGGAGACCGCGTCACCCGAAGTCCTCAGGCTGCGCTGGTTGGAGCTCCGACTCTGGCAATCTCGGATCCCAGGCTCCGCGGTGTTCGAAATCCAGCGCCGCCCACGGCTGGACGCCCGCAGCCACAGCTCCTCGGATGTTGGAGTCGGCTGTCATAGCATTCCGGAGCTTGCCGCACGGCGACCCGGTAAGGCATCGCCCGCTCCGTGTTGGTGTCCCAGCGCTGCGCCACCGCCGAAGCTGGGGTTCGGGCCGGTCCCAACAGGAGACGCTGCTCCAGTTCGATGGTAGGAAGGGGCGAAGAAACTGCTCGGAGGGAAGCTGCCTCTCCGACCAGGTAGGGGACTAACAAATAAAGTTTCCCCCTTCCCCTCCCCCACCCACCACATAAAAGACCTCCAACTAACATTTTGTTTTTTAACAGGACAAAAAATAAAAATAAAAAGGGTGAAAGGGCAGACTGCAGGCAGAGCAGCCATACACAACGGCGCCCCACTCCTGCAGTCCGCCATCTTTTGGAAGCCAATAAGATCCTTCTGGTCATCGTCACCTCGTCCCCCGAGAAAGCACCACAATGTGCTAACTAACCTAGCCAGGTCGGCTAGCGCTAATCTCGTCAACACCACCGTCTCCGTCGGGCTGTTCAACATCCGCTCACTCACCAACAAGGGTCCCCTGGTCTACGCTCTTTAACAGGACAACAAATTCGACTTCTTGTGCCTGACAGAAACCTGGCAGCATTAGAATGACTACACACAGCTCAACGAGGCTGTCACACATGGGTTTGTTTACACCTGTCAATCACGCGCCGCAGGCCGAGGGGACGGTGTCGCAATGCTCTACAATGACAAGTGGAGAGTGTCTCCTGTCACTGTCCCTGCCCACAACTCAATCAAATCCATAATCCTACAAATCAGTGGACCCGCCCCTACTGTTTTAGCCACTATCTATCACCCACCCAAGCCCAATAATAATTTTTTTAATGATTTTTCTTCCTTTTTAACATCTATTTACTCCATGTCCCCAAATGTCATAATACTGGGTGATCTTAATATTCACATGGACAATATCAGCAACACTCTTACTAGGGATTTTTCTTCAACTCTAGACAGTTTTGGATTACAGCAACATATTGACTTTCCCACACACAACAAAGGTCACATCCTGGACCTCATCTGCTGCTCTGGTTAAACCCGTTTTAAATGTACTGCATCTGATCTAGGTGGGTGTTCTGTACAGGCCACCTAGCAGTAGTAGTGAAGTTGGGGATGGCATCAAACAGAAATTAGAAATGCGTGCAACAAAGGCAAAACAGTTATAATGGGTGACTTCAATCTACATATAGATTAGGTGAATCAAATTGGCAGGGGTGCTGAGGAAGAGGATTTCTTGGAATGTATGAGGGATAGTTATCTAAACCAACATGTAGAGGAACCAACGAGAGAGCAGGCTATTCTAGACTGGGTATTGATTAATGAGGAAGGGTTAGTTAGCAGTCTTGTTGTGCGTGCCCCCTTGGGCAAGAGTGACCATAATATGGTTGAGTTCTTCATTAGGATGGAGAGTGACATTGTTAATTCAGAAACAACGGTTCTGAACTTAAAGAAAGGTAACTTTGAGGGTATGAGACGTGAATTGGCCAAGATTGACTGCCAATTAGTTCTAAAAGGGTTGACGGTGGATATGCAATGGAAGGCATTTAAAGACTGCATGGATGAACTACAAAAATTGTTCATCCCAGTTTGGCAAAAGAATAAATCAGGGAAGGTAGTGCATCCGTGGATAACAAGGGAAATCAGGGATAGTATCAAAGCAAAAGATGATGCGTACAAATTAGCCAGAAAAAGCAGCATACCAGAGGACTGGGAGAAATTCAGAGACCAGCAGAGGAGGACAAAGGGCTTAATTAGGAAAGGGAAAATAGATTATGAAAGGAAACTGGCAGGGAACATAAAAACTGACTGCAAAAGTTTTTATAGATATGTGAAGAGAAAGAGATTAGTTAAAACAAATGTAGGTCCCTTGCAGTCAGAAACAGGTGAATTGATCATGGGGAACAAGGATATGGCGGACCAATTGAATAACTACTTTGGTTCCGTCTTCACCAAGGAAGACATAAATAATCTGCCGGAAATAGCAGGGGGCCGCGGGTCAAAGGAGATGGAGGAACTGAGTGAAATCCAGGTTAGTCGTGAAGTGGTGTTGGGTAAATTGAATGGATTAAAGGCCGATAAATCACCAGGGCCAGATAGGCTGCATCCCTTAAGGAAGTAGCTCCAGAAATAGTGGATGCATTAGTGATAATTTTTCAAAACTCTTTAGATTCTGGAGTAGTTCCTGAGGATTGGAGGGTAGCAAACGTAACCCCACTTTTTAAGAAGGGAGGGAGAGAGAAAACGGGGAATTACAGACCAGTTAGTCTAACATCGGTAGTGGGGAAACTGCTAGAGTCAGTTATTAAAGATGGGATAGCAGCACATTTGGAAAGTGGTGAAATCATTGGACAAAGTCAGCATGGATTTACGAAAGGTAAATCGTGTCTGACGAATCTTATAGAATTTTTCGAGGATGTAACTAGTAGAGTGGTTAGGGGAGAACCAGTGGATGTGTTGTATCTGGACTTTCAGAAGGCTTTCGACAAGGTACCACATAAGAGATTAGGATACAAACTTAAATCACACGGTATTGGGGGTTCAGTATTGATGTGGATAGAGAACTGGCTGGCAAACAGGAAGCAAAGAGTAGGAGTAAACGGGTCCTTTTCACAATGGCAGGCAGTGACTAGTGGGGTACCGCAAGGTTCAGTGCTGGGACCCCAGCTATTTACAATTTATATTAATGAACTGGACGAGGGAATTGAAAGCAACATCTCCAAGTTTGCGGATGACACTAAGCTGGGGTGCAGTGTTAGCTGCGAGGAGGATGCTAGGAGACTGCAAGGTGACTTGGATAGGCTGGGTGAGTGGGCAAATGTTTGGCAGATGCAGTATAATGTGGATAAATGTGAGGTTATCCACTTTGGTGGCAAAAACGGGAAGGCAGACTATTATCTAAATGGTGGCCGATTAGGAAATGGGGAGATGCAGCGAGACCTGGGTGTCATGGTACACCAGTCATTGAAAGTAGGCATGCAGGTGCAGCAGGCAGTGAAGAAAGCGAATGGTATGTTGGCCTTCATAGCAAGAGGATTTGAGTATTGGAGCAGGGAGGTTCTATTGCAGTTGTACAGGGTCTTGGTGAGACCACACCTGGAGTATTGCGTACAGTTTTGGTCTCCAAATCTGAGGAAGGACATTATAGCCATAGAGGTAGTGCAAAGAAGGTTCACCAGACTGATTCCTGGGATGTCAGGACTTTCATATGAAGAAAGACTGGATAGACTTGGCTTATATTCGCTAGAATTTAGGAGATTGAGAGGGGATCTTATAGAAACGTACAAAATTCTTATGGGGTTGGACAGGCTAGATGCAGGAAGATTGTTCCCGATGTTGGGGAAGTCCAGGACAAGGGGTCACAGCTTAAGGATAAGGGGGAAATCCTTGAAGACCGAGATGAGGAAAAACTTTTTCACACAGAGAGTGGTGAATCTCTGGAACTCTCTGCCACAGAGGGTAGTTGAGGCCAGTTCATTGGCTATATTTAAGAGGGAGTTAGATGTGGCCCTTGTGGCTAAAGGGATCAGGGGGTATGGAGAGAAGGCAGGTACGGGATACTGAGTTGGATGATCAGCCATGATCATATTGAATGGCGGTGCAGGCTCGAAGGGCCGAATGGCCTACTCCTGCACCTATTTTCTATGTATCTATGTATCTATGATCTGCCCATCTCTGATCATAAGCTCATTTATTTTAATGTCAACTTACCACCACCCAAAACAAATCAGTCTCGCTCCATCTCATTTCGTAACATCAAGAATATTGATCTACCTATCCACCCTATCGAAATGTCCCAATTTCTCACTCATCATTGACAATTCCATAGTCCCTCCTTCCCCTCAGGTCAAGAGTCTGGGTGTCATCCTTGACAGCACACTTTCTTTTGAAAAACACATCAATAATCTAACTCGGTCTGCTAACTTCCACCTACGCACTATCCACCATCTTCGTCCATCACTCACACCTAACAGCACTGCTACTCTCATCCACGCCCTCGTCACCTCCCGTATTGATTATTGTAACTCTCTCCTCTCTGGTTTACCCCACAAGTCCATCCATAAACTCCAATTGGTCCAGAACTCAGCTACCCGCATTATCACCAGAACCCCATCCACTGAACACATCACTCCTATCCTCAAACAACTGCACTGGCTCCCTGTCAAATACCGCATTGATTTTAAGATTCTCCTCCTCACTTTCAAAGCCCTCCACAATCTCGCTCCTCCATACCTCTCTGAACTCCTCCAGCCTTACACTCCATCCCAAACTCTCTGATCCTCTTCTTCCTCCCTGCTCTCCACTCCATCTGTCCGCCTGTCCACGATGGGGTTCAGAGCCTTCAGCCGTTCTGCCCCTCACCTCTGGAACTCTCTCCCACTATCCATCCGTACCATAGAGTCTCTCCCCACCTTTAAAACCTCCCTCAAAACTTACATATTCAGACTGGCCTATCCCACGTAACTCCACTTTCTATCAAATTCATGGATATGTTGTTTTTGTTTCATTTTATTTATATATTTGTAATTTGCTTGTTTTAACTGTAAGGTGTCCTTGAGTGTTCTGAAAGGCACCCATAAATAAAATGCATTATTATTATTATTATTATTACCTATGCCCTGTTCACAAAAGGTAGTAAAAAGGCCAATCCACCTAATTAACACGCAATCAGTCCAATTTTAGTCATAGGAAATGGAAGCTGTCATCAACAGTGCTCTCAAGCAGCACTTAAAAAAGCGGTCAATCATTGAAAATATCACTCCAATGCCTCTCTTCCTCAGCAGACTAAGGAAACTCAACATCGATAACAACTCGTACCAACTTCTACAGATGCATCGTGGAAAGCATACCATCAGGTCTCATTGCACCTGTACATTTAGGCTGTGGGCCGAGGAGTTTTTTCGTTCAAGTTCGTGACCCAACTCACGGAACTACCTGAATTTTTAACATATTGTGTAAAAATATATAAATCATACCTGAAACTCGACAAGACCAAAACCTGCACATTTCTTTAAAATATGAGAAAAACCTCAAATTTTCCGAGGGTAATTGTCCAATCAATGCACGTTTGACATTGAGGTCGAACCCAAATTGACCAATCCTGCACTTTGTTTTATGGTCGCTAGGCAACGAGGACTCTGGGATCATGGCTGCCTCCTAATTACATCAAAACAATAGCAAGGTTTCCAAGGAATAAAGATAATGCTAACCTTACTGATCACGAAGACCAGACATTGACTACATCTACACTACACATAACAAAGCAGCCAACATAATCAAGGATCTTTCTCACCCTGGTCATTACATCTTCTCCCTATTTCCATCAGGCAAGGTGTACCGTTGTGAACAGTTTATTCCGCGCATGCTTGCTGGCATCTTACCCGCATACACACCAGCATCCCTGCTGGCCAGGAACGTCACGGGTGTGCATTTGCACGATAGATTGGAAACACCATCCAATGGTGGAGGTAAGGCGGGATTTGTGCAACACACGGTCTGAAAGGCTACAGCCATCTTTTCTAAGTTACGATGATGTTTCAAGTTAATTGGTAAACTACTGTTACATTACTTACTGCATTGTGGTTATTGTTCCGGGCAATACATAACACAGACGATACAAAAGCTTGAAAGCACACACCACCAGACTCAGGAACAGCTTCTTTCCCTCAGTTATCAGACTTCTGACAATTCTCCCATAAGCTAGACTGCAGTCCCAATATTCAAACCTACCTCATTGGGGTCACAGGACTTTTTCTGTGGAACTGTAATGCTAAAATGCTGGAAACTTTATTCTGCTCTGGTATTATTTTCTCTTTACTTTACCTTTTGTAGTTGTGTATGGCTCGATTGTATTCTTAGATATTCATTCAAACAAAAGCTTCTCACTGTATCTCGGTACACATGACAATAAACCAAACCAAACATCAGCAACTACTCACATGCCAATTTGGGGTTTTTCCATCTCAATTCAGGTCCGCGCACCCCATCACAGTCTTGGTCCAAACTTTGGACCAAAGAGCTGAACCCTGACTTGAGGTAAGAGTGACTACTTTTGCTATCAAGATTGCATTTGACCGAGTGTGGTATCAAGGCACCCTGGTAAAACTGAAGCAAACTGACATAAAGGGAAGACACCAGTGGTTGGAGACACACCTCACCTAAGAAGGTGGTTGTGTGCAGTTTAATATACACCTATCACCAGGAAGATGGCATTGGAGTCTGAAAACCACGGGCTCCAGAGGTTCAAGAACAGCTACATCCCGACAACCGTCAGGCCCTTGAGCACTTGAATCAGAGGTAGGAGCAGCAAGTCTGTGGATTGGTTGCGGCAAAGCAATTCCAGGTTAGTGCAAGCGCAGGAACTTTAAAAAGTCCGCCCATGGACAGGTCTGTGGACTTGAATCAGAGGTCGGAGCAGGAGTGGCAGTTAGGAGCATCGAGTCGGCTGATGGGTTGCAGCACCCAAATTGGTTAGTTGAGTGGCAAATAAAAATGACCAAGGTGTAGCGGAGCGGCCGTGATGGGGAAAGGCTGTGTGAAGGTCCAGTGCATATCTTTGGCTCAAGGAACCTTCCTGGTTCCGGCGCTGTGCACACAGCAGCCAGCCAACAGTCGCTCCTCGTCTTTTTCTTTTATATTTATTTTGCACATTTTTAGGTTAGCAATGTGGCGGCACCTGGTGGTGGGCCACGCACTGTACATAACCTTCGGCTCTTGGGGGGGGTCACGAGAGGTGGGGATCACGGTGTGGTCACAGGTGCCCCTGGGGAGTATTTAAGGGTTATTCAAGCACGCACAGTGTTGGTGAGTGAGGAGAATTTGTGTAACAATAAAGAACAAGAATTTCAGACAAACTTCATGTCCTGCCTCGTTCTTTAACAGACATCTGTGCGCCCGCGACATTTGGTGACCCCGACGTCCAAGATTTATATTCTGGAAGAAAAATGCGCCGCGCCAGCGCCCAACCCTTCCAACAACCAGGCCCAACTCAGCGCCGTCGCCCTGAAGCTACCGATCTTCTGGACTGCCCAGCCGCAGGAATGGTTCCAGCAGGCCGAATCACAATTCGTCATTCGAGTGGTAACCAATGACGAGACTCACTACCATTCTGTGGTCGGCATGCTCGACCAGGAAACGGCCGGGCGAATCCTTCCAACCCTACCCTTCCAACAACCAGCCGCCAACTCAACCCAGCAGAGCATAAATATAGCACATTAGACCGGGAACTACTCGCTTTATACCTGGCAGTCAGGCAATTCCCTTATATCCTGGAGGGCCGGATCATCATTGCGTTTACTGACCCCTCACTTTCGCCTCTTCCAAGATGACCGACCCTTGGTCCACTCGGCAGCAGCGCCACCTCACCGCTATTTCCCAGTTCACAAAGGACATCCACCACATCACCGGGAAAAATAACCTGGTCGAGGACGCCTTGTCCCGCCCAGTTCTCGACGCGTCCCCGGGAATCGATTACTCCGCTGTGGCGATGGCGCAGCTAGCGGATGAGTAGATCAGGGCGGACCGAGCTGCCATCACAGGACTGGTGCTCGAGGACGTGCCTGTGGGTTCCGCTGGCATCGCTGTCCTGTGTGACGTCTCCACGGGGCAGCCGCGGCCTATTGTTCCGGCAGCCTGGCGTCATCGGATTTTCGACGCCATTCATGGTTTGGCCCATCCATCCATCCGGGCGACGGTGGCGTTGGTTGCTGCACGATTCGTATGGCACGGATTGCGGAAGCAGATGGGTCATTGGGCCCAAACGTGCATTCCCCGTCAAACATCGAAGGTTCAGCGGCATGTCTGGGAGCCAGTTCAAGACTTTGCGGTACCTCGCCGACGTGCCCTGGTGGCCTATTGGGTTGCCCATTTCGGGGTACCGCTGGACATCTCATCCGACCGGGGTGCCCAATTCACGTCGGAGCTGTGGTCAGCAATGGTTCGCCTGTTTGGGGCCTCAGCTCCACGACGCAACGGCCTATCAGCCCCCAGTCGAATGGGTTGGTGGAACGTTTCCACCGCCGGTTTAAGGACGCTTTGAAGGCTCGCCTCACTGGTCCCGGTTGGATAGATGAGTTGCCGTGGGTCTTGCTGGGGATTCGACTGCCCCAAAGGAGGACTTGCCGGCTTCATCCGTCGAGTTAGTTTACGGCGTTCCACTAACCGTGCCCGGGGAGTTAATCCCAACTGCTGGCGGCCCCCAGGTGTCGCCGCCATCCATGTTGGTCCGACTGCGGGAGAGGGTCGGCACCCTGTCTCCTGTCCCAACGTCTCGGCATGGTGTCGCTTCATCTCACATGCTGCCGGGTCTTGCGGACTGTCAGTATATCTTTCCTCCGCCGCGACACCCACAGGTTGCCCTTACGAAGGTCCTTTTCGGATGCTACAGCACGGGCCCCACGACCTTTGAATTGGACATGGGGGGGTCGGGGGGAGACTGTGTCGGTGGCTCGTTACATGGGAGATCGGAGGGAGACCGTGTTGGTGGCTCGTTTGAAGCTGGCCCATTTGGACCTGAGCGAGCCAGTCCAGGTGGCCCAGCCTCGCCGTCGAGGGCGTCCACCATCTCGGGTCCCACCTAGTTCGTCCTTACCAGAAAATAAACCTTTGCGTGGGCACGTACGTACGAGGTCCGGCCGCTCCGTTCGGCTTCCATCCGTTTTTGTGCCTCCGGTTATGGGGGGGTAATGTGGCGTTACCGGGTGGTGGGACACTCACTGTACATAACCTTCGGCTCTTGGGGTGTCACGTGTCCCGGTGACGAGAGGTAGGGGCCACGGTGTGGTCACGGGTGCGCCTGTGGAGTATTTAAGGGTTAATCACGTGCACATGGTGTTACTGAGTGAGGAGAATTAGTGTAACAATAAAGAACAAGACTTTCGGACAAACTTCGTGTCCCGCCTCGTTGTTTAACGGACAACTCCGCGTCCACTACATTTAGTTAGTTTTCGCACCATATTGTGATGGGAGAAAAGTTTTTTAGCTTTCCTCGTCGGGGATATACTTTTTCACCGTATCTCTGTCTCTGCATTGTGGCTGCAACAACAAGGGGCTGGCGATCTCTATGTTGTTTACATCAGAGATCGACTGATGGGGCTCCGACCTGCGTCTGAAATCCCCAAGGAACTGAGGAGAAAATACAGGGCATGCCGGTCGGGTGTAAAACGACGTGCGGATAAAAGCCATACAAGCCATACTTGCCTTCCATTACAAGGGGGAATGTGAGATCACTGGCTACCAACATGGACGAGCTAGCTGTATTAATGAGGACTCAGAGGGAGTACTGTGAGAGCAGTGTGATATATTTCACAGAGACATGGCTCCACGAGGACATCCCTGAGTCTAAGGCGAGTGTGGATGGCTTTCAGACTGTTTGGGAGGACAGGGACTGCAGAGCCGGACCTTCGATCGTCCCGACTGTGGATGTTTCGATCGCCCCGCCCGCGGGAGAATAGGAGGAACAAGGTTAAAGTTATTTGCCTTCCATCACAGTGAGGAGTGCGAGGTCACCGAAAATAAAGATGGATGCTCCCTGCGCTGGTAGGGACTTGGAGGGATTGCCGTCAGTGTGGTGGTCTCGGTGTTTGCGGGGACGTTGTGCCATTGGAGCGTCCTGAAGTCTGGTGCGAGTGCGGACGGCAAGTGCGGACTGTTCAGGCAGACAGGGACTACAGAGAGAGTGACAGCGGTCAGTGCAACTCTGGTCATATCACGGAGAAGAGCGTGTGTGTGGCCCGGACATTGGACTGATGGCTGTGGGTCTCCGCTTTTGCTGTGTGCCTAGGGATTCCCACATGCCGTTGTGGTGCCTGTTTATGTTTATTTTTTATGTAATTTTGTATCTTGTTGCTTTTTTTTGCAATGACTGTATGGTAAAATCAAATTTCACTGTACCTCGGGATACACATGACAATAGAGGACTATTGAACTATACAGGACCGAGGCATGAGAGAGGTTCGAAGTTGATATGGAGGGTTATGGGGAGAAGGCAGGAGAATGTGGTTAGGAGGGAGAGATAGATCAGCCATGATAGAATGGCGGAGTAGACTTGGTGGACCGAATGGCCTAATTCTGCTCCTATCACTTATGACCTTATGATGAGAGACAGAGGTGGGGTAAAAGAGGTTTATTGGTTGAAAAGAATTACACAGCAGTGGTCAGAGATGACATTTAGACAGTTTGTCTAGTGAGGCTATATAGGCAGAGCTGAGAACAAGAAAGAGAGGATCACCTGGTTGTGAGTGGACAACAGGCCCCCAAATAGTCAATGGGTGGTTAAAAAAAAAGTCAATGGGAATTAGAAGAGCAAATACGCCAGGAGATTGCAGGCAGCTGCAGGTCCAATAAGGTTGTCGTAGTAGGGGATTTTAGCTTTCCCAAAATTGACTGGGAATATCAGTGCAAAAGGTTTAGAGGGGGTGGTATTTGTCAAATGTGTTCAGGAGAGTTTCCTCCAGCAATACGTAGAGAGTTCCACACAGGAGGGGGCAACACTTGATCTTTTCTTGGGAAATTGGATGAAGTGTTTGTGGATGAGTCGTTTGGGATAAACGACCACTGTCCTATTTGGTTTATGATAGTTATGGATAGAGACAGAGCGGGCCCACAAATTTAAATGCTAAATTGGGGCGCGGCCGACTTTGAGGGTATGAGATAGGAACTCGCTCAAGTTGATTGCAGTATGTTTGAAGGAAAAGGAACATCAGCAAAGTGGGATGTTTTTAGAAGTGTGCTGACAGGAGTCCAGGACTTGCACATTCCTGTTGGAATTAAAGGCAAGGACTGTGAGCGGAAGGAATTTTGGATGACTAGGTAAATTGAGGCTCTGGTCAAAAGTAAGGAGGCATGAGCCACTAATAAGCAGCTGGGATCAAGGCTATCACTGGAGAAGTTTTGGGAACTAAGAAGCGAGATAAACAAGGAAATCAGGAGGGTAAAAATGGGACATAAGGTAGTTCTAGTAGATAGCATTAATGATAATCCCAAGAGATTTTATCAGTACATAATGAGAAAAAGGGTAACCAGAGAGAATGGGACCCCTCAGGATTCAAAGCGGTCAACTCTGTGTGGAGCCTCAGGAGATGGGAAAGGTCTTCAAGGAGTATTTCTCCTCTGTTTTTATGGTAGAGAAAGACAGGAGGACAGAGAAACTTGGAGTTGTCACTGAAAGTGTCTTGGGAGCAGTATGGTTGCAGAGATGCTGAAGGTCCTGATGTGTTTCTAGATAGACAAATGTCCTGGGCCTGATCAAATATATCCAAGGACACTGTGGGAAGCTAGAGAAGAAATTGCAGGTGCCCTGGCTGAGATTTACAAGTTGTCATTAAATACAGGTGAGGTGCCAGAAGACTGGAGGGTGGCAAATGTTGTGCCTCTATTCAAGAGGGGCTGCAGGGAAAAGTGTGCGAACTACAGGCCAATGAAAGTTACCAGAGATTATTCTGCGGGATAAAATATATATGCATTTAGATGAACAAGTGCTGATTAGGGAAAGCCAGCATGGTTTACTCCATGGGAGGCCATGTCTCACAAATCTGATTTTTTTGAAAATGTTACCAAAAAGGTTGACAAGGGCAGAGCTGTATATGGATATCAGCAAGGCATTCGACAAGGTTCTGCATGGTAGGCTGCTCTGGATGGTTAAAGCACATAGGATCCAAGGAGAGATAGCTGAATGGATAGAAAATTGGCTTCATGGAAGGAAGCAGAGTGTGGTGGTGGAAGGTTGCTTTTCGGACTGGAGGCGTGTGACTAGTGGTGTGCCTCGGGGTTCGGCACTGGACCCATTGCAGTTTGTCATCTATATCAATGATTTGCATGAGAATGGACATGGCATGATTAGCAAGTTTGCAGATGACATAAAAGAGGGTAGTATTGTAGATACTCTAGATGGTTGTGAAAAATTGCAGCAGGATCTTGATCGGTTGGCCAGGTGGGCTGAGGAATAGTTGATGGAATTTAATACAGAGATATGGAAGGTGTTGCATTTTGGGAAGTCTAACATGGGCAGGACCTACACAGTGAACGGTAGGGCTCTGGGGAGTGTCGTAGTATAAAGTAAAGTATAAAGTATCCTTTATTGTCATTCAAACTTTTAGTTTGAACGAAATTACGTACCTTGCAGTCATGACAGAGAATAAAATAACAGAACACACAATGAACACAGTTTAACATTCATCACAGTGAATCTACCAGACACATCCTCACTGTGATGGAAGGCAAAAGTCTTAAAGTCCTTGTCTGAAGTATTAAAAATGTCTTTCACGCTTACCCCGATTTCCACAATTATTTACAGCGCAAATAATTACCATTTCGGCAGTTTTTTACGGGTAAGAAAGTACGCGTTTTGTGTATTAACAGTATATGCCGGAAGCTGCCTTATACTCCACATGGATTGAGCTGCTCCGTGCATCACGCCCTTTGACCCAATGACCTTACGTGCAACCCCCCTATAGGAAGGATGTTGTCAAGCTGGAAAGGGTGCAGAGAAGATTTACGAGGATGTTGCCAGGATTCGAGGGCCTGGACTACAGGGAGACGTTGAGCAGGTTCGGACTCTATTCCTTGGAGCACAAGAAGATATGGAGTGATCTTATAGAGGTGTAGAAATGCTTGAAAGGAATAGATCAGGTAAACGCACAGTCTTTTGCCCAGAGTTGTGTAATCGAGAACCAGAGGGCATATGTTTACAGTGAGGGGGGGAAGATTTAATAGGAACATGAGGAGTAACTTTTTAAAAACAAAGAGTGCTGTGTGTATGGAACAAGCTGCCTGAGGAGGTAGTTGAGGCGGGTACTATTGCAACGTTTAAGAAACATTTAAAGACAGGTCCATAAATAGGTTGGGTTGAGAGCGATATAGGCCAAACGCAGGCAGCTGGGACTAGTGCAGATGCGACATGTTGGTATTCGTGGGTAAATTGGGCTGAAGGACCTGTTTCCACACTGTATGACTATGACTTCATGACTCTACAAACACCAACTAATCAATGAACTATCAGCTGTCTTGGTTGCAATTACGGACTTTGGTCTTTTTATGCATTAATGTGTTTTTTTTAATTTCTTGATTTTTATTTTGTTTATTATGTTATCTGTGAGTACCGTGTTTACAGTCCGGTTTGGTTCTTGCCAGTAAGAATTTTACTGTTCTGTTTTTGGAACAATTGACAACTAAATGTTGTTTTTAGACACTTTTAGAGAGGCACATGGAAGTACAGCGATTAGAGGGACGTGGATCATTCACAGGCAGTTAAGATCAGTTTAACTTGGCATCATGTTTGGCACAAACATTGCTGGCTGAAGGGCCACTTCCAGTGCTGTACTGTTGTATGTTCAATGCCACTTGCAACTCCTCAGAAAATGAAGCAGCCCATGCCTGCAGACAGCAACTCCCAGTTACCATTCAAACACAATAAATGGCAAGTATTATTTGCATCACCAAGTACCAGGCAATGACCATCTCCAGCGAAAGGGTGTCTAATCACTTCCCCTTGACATTGAATGGTATTACAATTGCCAAACTCCATGCACCAGTATCCAGAAATTCAACTGGACAAGCAACATAACTGGAGACGTGAGGAAATGCAGATGCTGGAATCTTCAGCAAAACACAAAGTGCTGGAGTAACTCAGCAGGTCAGGCAGCATCTGTGGAGCGAGTGAAGTGACAACATCGCGGGCCTGAAGCCTGGAAAAGGGTCCCGACGTGAAAGGTACAAGTTAGGAGTGTGGTGGAACATTCTCCACATGCCTGCACGAGATCAGGGCCTACATTGCAAATTAGCCGTGGGGGAACATGAAGGGGGAAGTCCGAGTCTGTGAAATGGTCTGCAAAATCATCCCCCCCCTTTGCAAAAGCCTTAATGTTCCATGATCAGCTTGGAAAGCAGGACATATTGATCCGAGCGTAGAGTTGCGGATTAGAAGATGTTAGAGGCGATGGATGATGTATTCGCGGTGGTCTCGCATTATGGTGCTGGTAGATACGGCAACAGGAGAGACCCTACAGTAAAGGAGGGTGGGGGTTTAAGTCCAGGGGCAGTCGCAAGTTAAGTTCCTGGGCATACTGCTCAGTCCAAATGAAAGAGCCTTGTTGACATCCACGTGGATTGACCCCATCATTGCGCATGCGACCCCCTGCACTCCTAAACAAATGAGAGCATTTCTGAGCCTTGTGAACTTTTATCGCCAATGGATTCCCAACGTCGCACTTTACACCAAACAACTCTGCCCCTTTCACTCTTTCTGCAGAACAGGTCGCTGCATTCTATGCACATAAACAGGCCCTTGCCGCTGCACCGGTGGTGGGACGACCTCTGTATGGCCGACCTTTCCAGTTCTACATTACTATCTTGGATGACTGTGTGTCCGCAGTCCTCACGCAATACCACGCCGATGTTCAGCGTCCTGTCGCTTACTACTCAGTGAAATTGGACCCTGTGGCTCTAGGATTTCTTCCCTGCGCCCAGATTCTCCCCGGACTTCACGCTGCCATCAGTGCAGCAGTCAACATCACTCTCCATCAGCTCGTCCAGATTTACACCCAGCATTTCATTGCGGCATTCCTCACCACCGGACAAACAAGATGCCTCACGCAGGCCCGACTGGGACGCTATGAGGACACCTCTTGGCTAATCCCTACCTTGCCCTCCACAATTGCACCACAATCAACCCGTTCGCCTGCCTCACTTCTCCACCGGATCATCAGGTGGGGCCACCGCATGATTACCTTCGGCGTAATCAACTGTTGAACTACCACACGCGAGGACTTGTTAGAAGCCCCCCCCTCCCAGAGGCCGAAGCCACATGGTTCATGGAGGGCTCATCTCTTTTTTCGGTCACCGGACAATGACAATCCGGATATGCCATAATTCAAGATACGATCTCGTTCATTGAGGGTGCCGCTTTCCAGTCACCCCTCTCCGCACAACAGGCAGAGCTCTTCGCCTTAATCCGAGGATGCATCCGCGGCAAGGCCTGCCATTTGAATATCTAAACCGATTCCCGATACACTTTTGGCGTTGACTACAATTTCGGGATGCTGTGGTAGCATCGCAGTTTCCTCACCTCCTCCGGCAGCCCCATTAAGAATGCTGTTTTCACCCACAATTTGCTGCAGGCCCTCGCCCTTCCCGCCAGGCAATAATTAAATGCAGCGCCCATACATGAGTATCGGGCAGATGGGGCTTGTCAGCCTGGGAAGGCAGTACATCTAGGAGAGGGAAAACTCTGATTTAAAACTCGCCCAGGCTTGCATCCGACTAGGGGTTGATGTGCTGCAGGGACCCTCACCACCGGTGCTGACTCTGAGCCCCCACGATGTGAGACGGACCCTGCAGCACATCAACCCCAACAAGGCCACCGGACCTGACGGAGTACGGGGTCTAAAGCACTGCGCAGAAGAGCTGACTGCGGTGCTCACGGACCTGTTTAACACCTCCCTGCTGCAGGCCTCCGTCCCAACATACCTCAAGACAGCCACAATCATCCCTGTGCCAAAACAATCAGCCATCAGGTCCCTCAACGACTATAGGCCAGTGGCGCTGACACCGGTGGTGATGAAGTGCTTCGAACGTCTGGCACTGGGACACTTGAAGAACAGCATCCCCCCCTCCTTAGACCACCACCAATTTGCCTATAGGGCAAACAGGTCGACGGAGGACGCAATGTCACTGGCCCTCCACTTCACCCTGTCACACCTTGACCAGCAGGACAGTTATGTGCGGATGCTATTCATAGATTATAGCTCCGCCTTTAACACCATCCCCCCCCATAAACTAGTCACAAAGCTGGACCACCTGGGCCTCAACACACACCTGAGCAGCTGGGTCCTGGACTTTCTCACCGGCCGACCACAGACTGTGCGCATGGGGAGGCAGGTCTCCTCCAGCATCACCCTGAACATCGGTGCACCACAGGGCTGTGTGTTGAGCCCCTTTCTCTTCTCCCTCTACACTCTCGACTGCATACCCACCCACGAGGCTAACATCATATTAAAGTTTGCCGATGACACCATCGTGGTAGGCAGGATCACGAGTAACAACAAGGCCGCCTACAGGACAGAGGTAGAGAACCTGGTGAGATAGAGCCGTGAGAACAACATGATCCTCAACGCAGCAAAAACAAAGGAGATGATCCTGGACTTCAGGAGGAGACCGAAGACCTTCGTCCATCAGCCCATCACCATTAACGGAGACAGTGGAGGCTGTGCAGAACATCAGCCACGACCTGACCTGGACCGTCAACATCACGGAGACGGCCAAGAAAGGACTTCAAAGCTTTCACTTCCTGAGGTGCTTGAAGAGGGCACGTCTCCCACAACAGCTGCTGGTGAGCTTCTACAGGTCAGCCATCGAGTCAGTTCTCACATACTGCATCACAGTATGGTACTCTGGCTGCACCGCAGAGAACAGGAAAGCTCTCCAACGCGTCATTAAGACTGCTGAGAGGATCACTGGCACCCAGCTCCCCAGACTGGAGGACATCTACCGGACCCGCTGCATCCGGGGGGTCAAGGGCATCATTAGAGACAGCACACACCCTGGACAATGCCTCTTCACCCAACTGCCTTCAGGAAGACGATACAGGACACTGAGAGCCCGCACGACAAGACTAAAAAAACAGCTTCTATCTTAGAGCTGTGACACTACTGAACTCTATCCCCCTCCCACACTGATTCCCCCCCTCTCTCTCATACACCCGCCCATACTCCCACATGTTTATAGTGTACAATTTTTTTAATTTTATTTTTTAAATTTTTTTATTAATAGTTCTTTTTTTTTTTTTAACGTATTTTTATAATCATATTCCTGTGCAGCTGGAGGACTGAACCAACAAAATGTCGTTGTCTTGTACAATGACAATAAAGATTATTATTATTATTAGTGAGCATCGGAGCTAGCTGCGTAGCACAAGACTTAAGTACTGGCCCCGAGATGCCATCTGGGCCTACAGCTTTCCTCGTGTTTACACGTGTCAGGGCCCTCCTCGCGTCGTGCTCGGACAATGAGAATGTGTACCCATCCTCAGCGATGGACCTCCCTTCAGCTTTGTTAGCAGGCACGCTGGTGGTGTTTTTTTCGTTAGACGGCAAACCTGGGGTGATGTTGCCCGACTCGAAACGAGCGTCGAAGGAGTTCAGGTCATCAGCTAGGGAGGTGCCAGCACTTCCGGTTGAGGGGGGGCTGCTCCGGTAGTTGGTTACAGTCAGTAGCTCCTGCCACAGGCGTCTGGTGTCCTGCTGCTCCATATGTGACTACATCTGAAGACCATAACTACCCGACAGTGACAGTGTGACACTTTTAGATCCTACTGTATGTTGTCATTAAACAGTTGGTTTTAAAATACATATTGGATTCATCGCAGAGCGGGCGATGCCTTACCTGGATCCCCGTTTGAAGCTCTGGAGTGTTGGGCCTGCTGCTTCAACATCATGGAGCTGTGGTTTGCGGAGCTCCCAGCCTCGGGCCGCGCTGATTTCAATATCGCGGAGCCCTGGGGTCCCTTTGCCGAGGGCTGCCAGCGTGAATCTCCGCCCAGCTCAGCCTGTGGACTTCGGGAGCCGCGATCTCCGGTAGGAAGTGGCCGATTCGGAAGTCCAAGCCGCTGAGAATGTTCTCCCGTTCCGACGTCGGATGGTGACTCCCAAATTTCATTGTACCAATGACCATGAGGGGGGTCCAAGAGGAGGGGGTCCGTTGGAGACGGGAAAATGGATCATCAATGCGAGGACTCCTTCGCATGGAAGAACGGTGTGAGGCAGAGGCGACGGAAGAAGAGCTCCAAATCGCGGCGGACGCGGAACTCATTGAGGTGGGGACGGAGGGGGACAAAGGTGAAGCCTCTGCTGAGGACAGACAGTTCGGTATCTGAGAGGGGGTGGTCAGGGGGGATGGTCAACATACGGCAAGGATGGGGGTTGGGGCCGGAGGAAGGCAGGTGAGTGGACTGAGGCGGAGGTGATGTCTGGTGGGGGGTGGTGGGTGGTCAGGGGGTAGGGGGGTATGAGGACTGTAGTGTGGGTGGGGAAGAGCTGGGGTCACATAGTTTGAGGGGAATGGGGAAGACCCAGTGGAACACCCACTGATGTTACCAGGGTTAGGGGGGACTAGCACTAGGACCCAGCGCTGTCAAACCCAGTGGAGTTGGAGTCCGCAGCGTGGAAACTTCAGGCCCGGTGCTGAGTCCGGGCTGCAGGTAAGGCGACGGCTGCAGGCTGCTGGAGGGCGGTGGAGTGGCGAGGGTCGGCGGGCAAAGAGTAGGAGGTCCTCTCCACAACGAATATAAACCTCACCTGCATTTTAATCCCTCGCCCCCCCCCACACCACCAAAGCCTCTGGAATCGCAAGCACAGCGCCACCAATGGTAGGGTTTGTAACAACGCAACTATGTCAAAAGTTTTATACACCTTGGTAGAGCGGGCCGAGGCCCCCCTAGATCTCGAGGCCCTAAGCTTAAGCTTGTCTGGCTTATACGTAAATCCGGCCCTGAATGAAATCCAGCCTCCTGGATCAAATTAAATTTGTCTAATGCCAGATCAGGTCAGCAGCATGAAAAACATCAAAATATGTTACCATAGTTACGCAGACGACACACAAATCTACATAACAAACCCTCCTGTGTCAGTAGCCCCTGAACTGCTTTCCACAAGGGCCTGTAATGAATTTGCCTCCTTCACCGACAAAATTCAGATTGTAAACACGTCCCTTCTCTCAGGTGTCTTCCCACAGGCCCTGAAACCTGCTGTTATCAAGCCTCTCTCAAAAAAGAACTTAGACACTTCACTACTGAACAATTACAGACCAATATCAAACCTCCCATTTCTCAGTAAAATCATTGAAAAAGCAGTTTTTAAGCAGCTGAACAATTTCATGTTAATGAACAGCTGTTTTGATGTCTTCCAGTCAGGGTTTAGACCACACCACAGCACCGAGACGGCTCTTGTTAAGGTCTTCAATGACATTCACTTAAACACAGACAATGGCAAAATTTCAGTCTTAGTATTACTAGATCTCAGTGCTGCATTCGACACAGTCGATCACAACATATTACTAGACCGTCTGGAAAACTGGGTGGGACTTTCGGGCACAGCATTAAAATGGTTTGAATCCTACTTGAAGGACAGGGACTACTTTGTGTCTATAGGTAATTACACATCTGAGCGTGCAAAAATTACATGTGGAGTTCCCCAGGGCTCCATTCTGGGGCCTCTTCTGTTTAACATCTACATGCTTCCACTGGCTCAGATCATGAAAAACATCAAAATATGTTACCATAGTTACGCAGACGACACACAAATCTACATAACAATATCACCAGGAGACTATAGTCCAATACAAGCACTGAGTAGATGCATTGAGCAAATCAACGATTGGATGAACCAGAATTTTCTCCAATTAAACAAAGAAAAAACTGAAATCATTGTTTTTGGAGCCAAGGAAGAACGATTAAAAGTTAGCACCCAGCTTCAAATGGTAATGCTAAAAACAACAAACCAAGCCAGAAACTTAGGAGTAGTCATGGACTCAGACCTGAACTTCAACAGCCACATAAAAACAGTCACAAAGTCAGCCTACTATCACCTAAAGAATATATCAAGGATTAAAGGACTAATGTCTCAGCAGGATTTGGAAAAACTTGTTCATGCATTTATCTTCAGCAGGCTCGACTACTGTAACAGTGTCTTTACAGGTCTCCCTAAAAAGTCGATCAGACAGCTGCAGTTAATTCAGAACGCTGCTGCTCGAGTCCTCACTAAGACCAAAAAAGTAGATCACATTACTCCAGTTCTGAGGTCTTTACACTGGCTTCCTGTCTGTCAAAGAATTGATTTCAAAATACTACTGTTGGTTTACATAGCACTGAATGGTTTAGGGCCAAAATACATTTCTGATCTTCTGCTTAGCTACGAACCACCCAGACCTCTCAGATCGTCTGGGACAGGTCTGTTCTGTGTCCCCAGAGTCAGAACTAAACAAGGAGAGGCAGCATTTAGTTTTTATGCACCACATATCTGGAACAAACTCCCAGAAAACTGCAGGTCTGCTGCAACTCGCAGCTCTTTTAAATCTAGACTGAAGACTTTTCTGTTTGCCGCTGCCTTTCAGTAAACAATACAATTTATTAATTACCTATACTGCACTGTAACTTCTATTCCTGGTTTTATTATATTTTAAATATTTTATTTGATTGCTTTTAATTTTGTAATTATTATATCTGAATAATCTAATAATCATTTTATATCTAAATGTCATTTTATATGTGTTTCTTTCAAATGCTTTAAATGTTTTATGTAAAGCACTTTGAATTACCTTGTGGTTGAAAGGTGCTATACAAATAAACTTGCCTTGCCTTGCCTTACCTCACTGGCTCTTCACACTGCGCTGAACCATCTGGGTAGCAAGAACACATACGTCAGGTTACCATTCATTGACCAGCTGTGTTCAACACTATCCTCCCCTCCAGACTTGTCAGCAAGCTCCAAGAGGGGCCTCTGTACCTCCCTTAGAAACTGGATCTTTCACATCCTCATTGGCAGACCTTTATCAGTACACATCAGTAACGGCATCACCTCCTTGTTGACCATCAACACAGATGTTCCTCAAGCCTGCATGCGGAGACCCCTGCCCTGCTCATTACACCAATCAAGCACTTAGCTCCAATGCAATCTTTAAAATGCCGATGATACCACTGTGGTCTGTTTACACGGAGTGTGCAAGGTTGCTGCCCCTGTTCCAATACCGAAAGGGGCTGCTCCTTTCCTTCTGGCTGCACTTCACACCCACCATCCTCATCTTTGGACACCCTGTGCGTCAGGCCGAAGATGTTCTAGTTGGGTTGCTCATAGGCCTGGCCAAGCTGGCCATCCACGAGGCCCAGCACCAGGCGGAAGAGGGCTCTACCCGAGCCGGCTAGCTGCCCCTTTTCCGGCATCACGTCCATGCCCGGTTGGTTTTAGAAAGGGAATACCCGTTGTCCACGGGCACCCTGGGGGATTTCCGGGACCACTGAGCACCGCGGGACGAGGAATGCACCCTCAATAAGGATGGTGATAGTTGTATAGTAGTTTATTCAGTATATTTGTTTGACCTTTATTATGGTGGTGGGTTTTGATTTGATTTATTTTGTACTGTACATATTATTGTAAATAATTACATTATTTTTGGTTAAAAAAATTGTGGTCTGTTGAATCACCGGTGGTGCTGAGTCAGCATACAAAAGAGAGAGAGAATATCTGGTTGAGTGTTGTCAGCATTAATTTGAACATTAAAAAGGATTTAAATTTAGTTGCTGCAAATCTGAAACCTTTCACACACAAACACAATAGACTTCCTTGTGCAGAGTTTAGTTTAGTTTAGAGATACAGCACAGAAACAGGCCCTTCGCCCCACTGTGTCTGCACAAGCCAGCAATCCCTGAACATCAACACACTAGGTACAATTTTTACATTGATACCAAGCCAGCTAACCTACCAACATGTACATCTTTGGAGTGTGGGAGGAAACCGAAGATCTAGGAGAAAGCCCACACAGGTCATGGGGAAAAGGTACAAACTCTGTACGGACAAGCATCCATAGTCAGGATCGAACCCAGGTCTCTGGCGCAGTAAGGCAGTAGCTCTACCGCTACACCCACGTGCCACCTTTATTTAACAGTCCACAAAATGCAAGTTACTATAAAATTATTTTCAAAGGAGAAAATGTGGTATGTGCCTCCTAAAATGTGGTGTGTGCCACCTAAAATGTGGTGTGTGCCTCCTAAAATGTGGTGTGTGCCTCCTAAAATGTGGTGTCACTCTCCTAGGAATCTGAGGGGTAACTTTATCACACAAAGGGTGATGGGTGTATGGAACGAGCTGCCAGAAGAGGTAGTTGAGACTGGGACTATCCCAACATTTAAGAAACAGTTAGACAGGTACATGGATAGGACTGGTTTGGAGGGATATGGACCAAACACAGACAGGTAGGACTAATGTAGCTGGGACATGTTAGCTGGTATGAGCAAGTTGGGCAGAAGGGCCTGTTTCCACACTGTATCACTCTATAATCTTTAGAAAATTAAATAGTTCATGTCCAGCATTCAGCTGAATCGGGACGACATTCAGCGTAGACTAAACAGTGGAAAGTAACATTCATACACAGAAGAATCAAAGATCAGCTCCAAAAATGGGGAATCGAACCGCATACAGATGATGTTCAATCGCATTAGCATTGCCAAGTCACACCAACATTCTGGGGTCGTCACTGGCCAGAACTCAACTAGATCAAACACAATTACTGTGGCTACAAGAGCTGGTCAGGGGTTGTAGTAACCCATCTACTCATGTCCCGAAGTTTTCAACCAGATGCAAGGCAGGAGCTTGATAGGATTCTATCCATTTGCATCAATTAATGCATCTCCAACAGCATTCCCATAGTTGAGATCATTATTCAAAGCAGCCCACCTGTTTTGCATTCCACTGAAACAAGCTAGATATTCTTTCCCCACACCTCCATTGTGCTAGAACTAGCTTTTATAACGCACTTCCAGGTCAAGAAGTCAACAGGACATCATCACATGTACTATGAGGCAGGTGCTCTCTCTTTTGTGGGACGATGAAGGGAGCCAAGAGGCCATCTCCACTTAAAAACTCATCTCTGCAGCAATTATGCCTTTCGAAGTAGGCTCTAGTGCACAAGTATGTAGGTAAAGCGTGGCACCCAGGGAAGACTTTGTTCTTAAAAGCAAATAGCTTGGAGGAAGGATTTGTAAGAACCAATAAACAATTTGGAAAATACCACAGCTGAGAAAGGTGGGTATAGGATCAGGAACATTCAGGAGTTAATATACAAAACCAAAGGTGTATAAAAATGATGATCACTTGTGGTTGAGTTTTTGTTCCGATTGGGAGGATTAATTATGACAGTAACATGAATTAACTAATTTCTCCAACAACAATTCAATCACAATTGTCATAAGCATTTTACCAGATATGATGCGGAGTAATTTGAACTAATCCATCTAGTGTTGGATGCACTTGCACCAACAGTTACTCTGGGAGATGCAAGATCAGTCTTCCTGAGAGTGAATCTGCAGAAAGCACAGATCTGGAAGAGGTCCCTGGCCAGAGTGTGGGAGTATCAAATACAATGGAAGCAGAGGATCATTGGGATTATTTTTACTGTAAAAACTGAAGCCAGAGGGAGAAGAGCCATCTTGCTGGAAGTAGGAGTCTGCTTTTTAACAAGAAAAAGGTTTTAAAAAACGGCGGGAAGAGTCGCAGTTTTTTCAGAATTGCTGATTGTGGAGGCAGAACATAAGTGCGAAGCAGGTGTCCGATAGGCTTGTCTAGAGGGGAGGAGGGGGGGGGGGTGGGGAGAAAAAGCCTGGCAAGTGATCTTAAAGCATTTATTTCGAGAGAATCAGAATAAAAAAACAGGGATGTGATGCTGTGGCTTTCGAAGGCACTGGTCAGACTGCATTTGGAGTATTGTGAGCAGTTCTGGGCCTACATCCGAGGTTGGCATCCAGAGGTGGTTTACGAGAATGATCCCGGGGACGATTGGGGTAACGTACGAGCGTTTGACCACTCAGGACCTGTACTCACTAGAGTTTGGAAGGACGAGAGAGGACCTCATTGAAACTTACAGAATAATGATAGGCCTGGATAGGGTGGATGTGGAGAGGATGTTTCCACTAGTGGGAGAGTCTCGGACCACAGGGCACAGCCTCGGAATAAAAGGACATACCTATAGAAAGATAAGGATGAATTTCTTCAATCAGAGAGTGGTGAATCTGTGGAATTCATTGCCACAGGTGGCTGTGGAGGCCATGTCATTGGGTATACTTAAAGCAGAGTTTGACATGTTCTTGATTAGGAAGGGTGTCAAAGGTTATGGCAGAAAGTAGGAGAATGGGGTCAAGAAAGATAGATGAGCCATGATTAAATGGCGGAGTAGACTCAATGGTTAAATAAACTCGAATGACATATGAACTTGTAAATGCATTTTAAATCGATTACTCAGGAAGGATACAAGTCACATTTACCACTCTGACGGTGACACAAAAACATCTAGGCTTTGCAAGTAAGGCAATTTGTAATGGGATTATTAGATTAATTATAGCAAAAGTGATTTGCATACTTCTGGCAGGAGTATTTCGTGGTGTTATCAGATGCTTGTAATCATGGGAAATATTAATGCTGTTTGTCACCCATGTTTGCATGCAATTCTACAGTAGTGTTTAATGTCCAATGTTCTAATGACAGTCTAGAGTTGTTTATGATGTGTCTGAGTCCTGTCATTGGTTGGAATGACCAGTACCTAAAACCAAGCATTCCACATCACCTCATCAGTGGAATCAATGCTACACTGCACGGTGTGCTACCTTAGCAACAGAGAAGGAACAGTAACCCAGCTCTCACCTCTAGAATTCCATGTAAACTAAATGGTACCATTTTATGGGGATGTTGGGACAGAGACCGCTGCAGATGTACAAAGGCAATGTTTAACAATTGCAGAACAAGTCGGTTGAGTAGTCAGTTTAAAAAGGAACACCGAACCTTTGGAACAGAGAAGCAACGTATAAAAGGAAGTAAAGTATGCTACGTTTTTACAAATCTCTTCTACACAAGTTTGCTCAACTGCATTAAACAGCAAGAATGGTATCAAGATGAAAGGCTTCACACATGAAAAATCCAAAGAAAGTGGGAAAGGTTAGAGAAGATTAAAAGGAGTGTTCATAGATCAGTCAGGTACATACGATTCTTGCCAAAGGCATAAAGGTTTCCAACCAAGGGATACTGATTTAGTGAAAAAGAGTCAAAGGCAATACTTTTGATCTATTATGTGAATTAGCCAGGCATGTGTCAAGTATGCCTGGGAATCACGAGACAATCCATTAATGACTTTGCTTGCCAGATTACAAAACATTCTTCATTACAGAAACTAAACAAGCATATGGCAAATTTGTTGTGCCTCAGCATTCCGTCCCTCCCTCCTGAATATGAAATTATATTCCAAGTGCCATAAATACTTTTCTATACCTCAATTAGATGATCTGCACAACATTCCTCTTCAAAGATAAAAGCATAATTCAGTTCCTCCAATATTTTTCTTAACATTCAATTAGACTATGACCGAGCAGTACACAGGCCGTCCCAGAGTAACAAATGCCCCACTTACGAGAAACCCATACATGCAGAAAAGCTCCAATACTAAATTCAAAATTCCGAAGTACATCCAAATATTCATTTCTAGGAACGTCAGAACTAGTTTTGTCTCTTTTAACAATTGTTCCTTCTTGTCAGCATTATGTGTTTTTTAATGCCATTCATTACAAAATGTAGTAGAATGGTTACCATGGAGTAATTTTTGCCTATTTTCTGACATATACAAAAATCAACATCTGTACAAATGGAATCCATTTGTTAGTCAGTGAAGGGCTGTGCTCAGATAATTTATGCACATTTGCTCCGAATCCCTCATTAACCCTCCCACCAAAATTATTATCTAACATGGCAGTGAAAGTACCAACTGACCCACTGCATCCAAAAAGCCTTTTGGGGAGAGCGCTCCAGGTTTCCACTGTGTTGTGTGAATGAGTCGTCTTGACAGTTCCAAGGAATCGTAGAGTTGATGACATAGAAGATGATGTCCATGCCGGCTGGAAAATAGTTGCCCAAATTCCAGAACTTGATCCGTAGCCTTTCAGGCAGGCGCACTGTTCATCGTCTTCCAAAATTCCGTAGGTTGCAGAATGGTTCACACAAATTGGAAGAGGGCAAATGGCGCCTCACTATTTCAGGAGAGAGGGAGATAGAAAATGAGGAACTGCAGATCAGTTAGGCTGGCATCAGCATTAGGGAAATACCAGATTGTGGACTGTGGCAGGGTACATAAAAACTAAATCATTTAGCAGATCCAGCGCACATTTACAACTAGCACACCAAAGATAAAACATACAGTGCTGGTATAACTCAGCAGGTCAGGCTACATCACTGGAGGGAATGAATAGGTGATGTTTTGGTTGTAATAGGGAAAGCGAGAAAGCTGAAAAAGAGGTGGGAGGGGGATAATGCCTAGCAAGTTATAGGTGGACACAGGTGAGGGGTTTTATTGGCAGATGAGCAGACAAATGCTGGAGATAAAAAAGAGACAAGGCTGTGAGATAATGAAAGAAGAGAAGTAAAATGCAAAGCAGAAGGAGGGAGATAATGGGCTTATATTCACTGGAATTTAGACTGGCCTTTTCTTCACTGGAATTTAGACTGGGCTTTTCTTCACTGGAATTTAGAATGGGCATATATTTACTGGAATTTAGAAGGATAAGAGAGGATCTTATAGAAACATAACATGTTTAATGGATTGGATAGCTAGATGCAGGAAAAATATACCCCATGTTGGGTGAGTCCAGAAACAGGGATCACAGTTTAAGAATAAGGGGTAGGCCATTTAGGACTGAGATGAGTAAAAACTTTTTCACCCAGAGAGTTGTGAATCTGTGGAATTCTCAGCCCACAGATGGCAGTGGAGGCCAATTCAACGGATGTATTCAAGAGAGTTAGATATACCACTTAGGGCTAACGGAATCAAGGGATATGGGGAGAAAGCAGGAACAAGGTTATGATTCTGGATGATCAGCCATCATGATATTGAATGGCTGTTCTGGCTGCAAGGGATGAATGGCCTACTCCTGCACCTATTTTCAATGTTTCTATATAGATAGGATGGAGTGGGTTAAAGAAGAGGGGGATAGTGGGAAAAATGAGTGCATCAGGTGGTGGGGGGGGGGGAGAGGGGGGGTGAGGGGAACGGGGGGTGAGGGGAACGGACACACACACGAAACAGGAGAGTGGAAGGACGATGTTACTTAAAATTGGAGAATGCTATATTCATACCATTGAAGCTACCCTATACGGAATATGAGGTGTTGTTACTCCACTTTGCATTTGGCTTCATTCAGGCAATGGAGGTGGCCCAGGACTGAAAAGGTCAGTGTGGGATTGGGAAGGGGAGTTCAAGTGGTTAGCAAATGGTGGAATCCAGCAGGCCTTGGTGAACCAAGGGAAAATGTTTGGTGAAATGGCCGCCTCGTCTACGCTACTCTTAACCTGCAAAACATACATCAGAGATGTATCGAAGGCCGTCATTAAAGTGCCACACAAAATCAAACAAAATGAAAGGATCTAAGTAAAAGGATTGATGCTACGCAGCATCTTGTTTACTGCTCAGGATGTTTCCAGGAATGAAATAATGGAGTGGAATTATGCTAAAATAGATTATCATTGCTTTATTGTTTAGATATGTTAGTGATGACACTTCTGTGTCAGTCGCTATCCTCTCCACTACTACACAGGGAACCTGAATGAGGACCTCAGCCCTGGATCTCCACAGCAAAGAAGTAGTTAAAGTGATATATGGTTTGGTCTAGAATAAGCCATGGTTGTAAGGGTTGGTAGTGGGTGAAATAGAGAACCCTAGTTATTGTTAAGTTCCTGTTGTTCCCAGTCAAATTAACTCATTGTTCAAAAGATGAGTAGTAATTCCCAATTTTGGTACCACACCTGTTGATCATGTTTGTATCCTCTCCAATGCTTCCATGCAGTCATACGTCTTTCCACATATGAAGCAGAATCAGAACTCAGTAACTTTGAAATTTTAATTCCGCCTCTCCAGAAATAAATACTAACCTACGTTGTCTTGAGGACTAACTTCTTGACAACTATGATTAGGAGTGTAAGATCCAGAGGCACTATGAGATATTTTTGATTGCAAATGTCTGGAATTGTTAGGTTTGTCTGGGTTAGGGGGTATTAGCTACAGGGAGAGGTTAGTCAGACTTAAGATTGTTTTCTCTCGAACGACAGAGGTTTCACCGAGACCTGATAGAAGTATATAAAATGAGAGGCATAGATTGGAGTAATTTTTTAATCTGCAGGATGGAAAAATCTAAGAGGGCATAGCTTTAAGGAGGATAATTTTATTTTTTTTTACACACAGAGGGTGTTGTGTGCCTAGCAGGCACGTGCTCAGGGTAGGCAAGGTAGGCACTGCCTAGCCTGACTAAAATTATGAAATGGCAATTATTAAATATAAATAGTAAAGGCATGGGAGAATTATGCCTATCTAAGAGATCGATCTATTAGGTAGGCATAATTCTCTGTGCCTTTCATCCGCAGCACTTGTAACACGGGAAGGTCTGTGCAGCCCACGTGCCGTCAGCGCTGCCTGAAGCCGTCAGTTTCAAGGGGAGCTAAAGGCAGCACAAATTCTGCCTTTGCTGAAGCGCGAGTTTCTTGGCTGGATGTTCAAATATGGATTGCCATTATTTTAATAGTATCTTCGGAAACAAAGAGTGAAGAATGGACTTAATGTACCAATAACGTGGTAAGTACATTTCTTGGTGCATTATGTTTTTAAATACTGTATTTCCCGGGGTGGGGGGGGGGGGGGAGCTCCTTTCACAGTGTTTGGGGAGTCTGGAGTTGTGAAGGAGGGGATCGGGGTCAGTAACCCACTTGCCACGCAGGTGAGTGCAGGTGAGAGTAAGAGCAGGTGGGACTAGCTGAGAATACGTTTTCGGCATGGACTAGAAGGGCCGAGATGGCCTGTTTCCGTGCAGTAATTGCTATATGGTTTTATATGGTTTTATTGCGGCTGGGGAGTGAATTAGCTCGGGTGGCTGCCGCAGTGCTCCGGGCACGGACAGCAGAACTGGCCGCCACTTCCGAGGAAGGAAGCAGCTCGGGTGACTGCGAGCGGCCGCCGGGACCTGACAGCAGAACCGTCTGCCACTTCAGCCCCTTCTGCTGGTCCCCGCTAACCTCTGGCAGTGCTCTCCGTCTGAACATCTCTCACCTGCCGCTCGCCGGCCGGCTTCCCGCAAATCTTTCAATTCCGACAGCGCGTTCACGGACCAGTTGAGGTTACTTGGCTGTGGGAATTTAAGGATTTGCGGGACGCGGTTGTCGGGACCCGGCGGCCGCTCGCAGTCACCCAAGCTGCTTCTATCCCCGGAAGTGGCGGCCAGATCTGCTGTCCGTGCCCGGAGCGCTGCGGCAGCGGTGAGTGAGTTACTGATATGATCTCCGACCCTCTCCTTCTCAACACTCCTGCCCTCCCGCATCTTTAACCCCTGGCACAGACTCTCCACACGCTGTGAAAGGAACTCTCCCTCCAATTGCACCCTTGAATTAGTATAGTCATTCAATAAGATGACAACTGATTCAACGTCCCGGTGTACTCCCGTATTTCCCACCATCTCCCCACCCATTCAGTAATTAAAAAATGAAGGAGATTTAGAAGCCTTGGGAAAATTGAATTATTACTTATTTTTTATTTTTTACGGAGAGAACAATCTGCGCATGCACGGTTTAAGATTTTTTTTTAAAAGCCGGCTGACTGCCTATCCTGAGTAATTACTCACGGCACGTGCCTGGTGCCTAGAATGCGCTGCCAAGGTTGGGGATTGAGACAGATAGGATAGTGGCATTTAAGAGGCTTTTAGATAGGCACATGAATGTGCAAGGAATGGAGGGATATGGATTAAGTACACAGGTGAGCAATAGATGGTCTTGGCATCATGTTGACACAGACATTGTGGCCCAAAGGGTTTGTTCTTGTGCTGTACTGTTCTATAAACATGCGTGCAGCTGGCTCCAAGAGTGTAAGATAGCATGCAACAATCAGACTACAAGAACACAGATTTGCTGTATAAAGACATTCAGTTTCAGCTTGATTAATAAAAGCTGGTTCTTCTCCGTGATCAATGGCAGTCGTTAATTAGACCAACGTCATTGAAAATCTCCCTGGAGATGAATTTGGGCATTGCCATTATTTTGCTGAGCTAGATGTTAGGTTAACAAATCACGCATTAAAATAATCATACGCGATTAATGATAGATGTTGATGCGCCAAAAATGTGGGCAAAATTACATGTCACATTAATACAATTTTCAGCTTTAAAACCTGTTTTCCTGATGTGGCAAAATTCTAGGTTAGGTGTCTAAGAATCTAAAGGGAAAAAAATAATTTGGAGGGACAAATATACAAAAATCATGGTGGATTAAAAGGTTCAAGCAAAAGCAAACCAAGCATATTTATAGAGGGACAAAACCAAAGTTTCAAAAACGCAGTGTTGTGTTTAAAAAAATATGGATACACTAGAAAAGTTGTAAAAATGATTAAGTATTGGTAGAAAATGTGAAATTATACTTATCATGAAAAGACTAAAACATTGAGGGAAAGTCTTTGGTTAACAGAATAGACATAATATACTTTTCCACTTAGCTTTGTAATGGAAAGGATAAGATTGACAAATTATTGCCAAATGAATCCATTTGTCTCCAAATCTATGAATATTAAAAGTTGGTCGTTGAAAATTTATGTTAAAAATGATTAATAAGAAATTGAACAATGACCAAAACAAGCAAAGACTTTCAAAGTCTGTAATATCCACTAAATGAGCAACATCCCATTCATTATCAATGACCTTGCACCACCTGCTGTCTAATCTCTCCTATTGTTTTGGGAATATCCATAATGTTTTTTTTTCATTTGAAAGATGGTGGGGAGGTTAAATGATGAGGGGCAAAGTGAATGTGAAGTGATAGCTCCAGTGCAGTAACCAACACAACGGCATGGTAAATTGTATTCCTGTAATACATTGAAATAAAAGCTAATTCTAATAATAAGCCTTCCCCTATTTTACCTCGGACATCTGGGCACTAGTGTCGATATTTCCTGCCAATGTTCTTCAAAGAGGCAATCTGTCCATACTTGACTGTGGAGAGAAAAGAATTTTTGGTATCATAAACAATAGCATTTTTATATGGCAACAAACACATTACTGGAGAAACTCAGGGGTACTTCCAAGTACTGTGGAAGCCTCAGGTCGAGATCCTGCACCAGGACTGAGAGTGTAAAGAGGAGATAACCAGAGGAGAGGGTGAAGATTTTACAAACAATGTGCGTCGAAGTAGGGCTGCAGCAGTTGAATTTCATTCGAGGACCCTCTGGAATGAATCCAAAGAATAGATATTTAGTGCCACTCAAAACTGCTGCCCAACTTAGTAGGCAGTGAAATTGAGAGTCTTGCGGCTGCAACAAGTGAACTTTAATTATCACTTGGTGCAGCAGCAAGCATCAAAGGCAAGACTAGACAACTGAAATGCAGTACTTTGATTCATTCCCTGCTGGTTAGGGGAGTGAGTAAAACAATTTAAGATGCTGAACTCGACAATTAGTTATTTATTCGTTTTTTTGCCAGTTCTATGTTATTCTTCTATATCCTTTTATTGACACATGGATATGCAGGGAATGGATCACGTGCAGGCAGAGAGGATTAGTTTATCTTGGCATCATGTTCAGCACAGACAATGTGGGCCAAAGGGCCATAATGTTCTTTGTTCTATTCCTTTCTTTTAGTCAGTCAACTTTAGCTTAACATCAGCAACTTTGAGGATGATTTGGCAACATACAAATCAGTAATGTTGGCAAATGTGTCGACTATCTGATTCATTTCCAAAGACAACTCGTCCAAATTAATTTTAAACCGTACATAACCAGATTTTCAATTGTGCAATGTATATGGGATGCATAATCACACATGGCACCTCTGAACCTACCTATGCAACATAACCTCAGCAGGGCTCCTGGTAAATCCTCCTCTTCGATCAGGAGTTGAACAACCATAGGAGGGGCAGGAATCCGTAGCACAATTAGCCAATTGATATTACTGTAGAGACTGCAGGAGGATGAAAGAATCTGGAATGAGTACATATTTTAATTCAGCGATAGTGATTCAGCAGTGGAAGTCTCACTTCACTATTACCACCATCTTTTGTACACGGCAAAGAGATGTGTACACTTATCCTCCATGATTCGTGGAATTCTGCTCCTGCCGTCTTTGGGGTGTGGGAGTAAACCGGAGAAAACCCACCGAGGCCATGGGGAGAAGGAACGAAGGAGCCAACGCCGTGCAGCCAGCACCTGTAGTCAGGATCGAACCCGCATCTGTGGCGCTGTCACTCAGGCAGCAACTCTACCGCTGCGACACCGCGCCGCCCCTTCACTCCCCTCGCTCTTCATGATCAATGCTTCACGAGTTCTAGATTAAAACCTTTTTGAAGTCGTCAAGCACCGTTTCACATAACAGCCCAGTGAGCGCCCGGGACCCTGGAGGCCCAGGGGAGGGGAATAGGGAGAGAGGGAGCGCCCGGGGTGGGGCTGTAGAGGGAGGGAGGGAGCGCCCGGGGTGGGGCTGCAGAGGGAGGGAGGGAGCGCCCGGGGTGGGGCTGTAGAGGGAGGGAGGGAGCGCCCGGGGTGGGGCTGTAGAGGGAGGGAGGGAGCGCCCGGGGTGGGGCTGCAGAGGGAGGGAGGGAGGGAGCGAGGGAGCGCCCGGGGTGGGGCTGTAGAGGGAGGGAGGGAGCGCCCGGGTGGGGCTGCAGTTGGTTCTCGCCCGCTTCGAGCCGCGTCCGCGGGACAGACACAGACACAGACACGGACACGGACACGGACACGGACACGGACACGGACACGGACGTGGAGCAAAAACCCAAACCTCCTTCACCTTCACCTTCTCCGCCCTCGACCATCGTCATGGCCGCATCGACAAGATGGCGTCGCGTCACGTCACGTGGTGGCCGCATTAATGACGGAGGCGGGAGTTGGAGATTATAAACAAAGATTATCCTCTAGTATCTTTGGTTATAAACACAGAAAACAAATGGTGGCAATGGCGCATAAAGTGTAGAACCAGGGTTGGCATGAGCATGAGCATGGATTTGGGGATAAAAATGGTTGAGTTGGAATTGGGAAGGGTGGGAGATGAGTGGATGGAGGAGGGGAAAGGAACTGGGTGACGGGGATGGGGGGGGATTATGGGTTTTTTAAATCATTTTGTATGTGGCATTCACTGCCAGAATGAAATGTAAAACCAGCAAAACTGTTTGCGATTTATGCACCTAACCTGTGGTCGTCAGAGTAGATTAAAAAGAAACATAAATTTTGCCATTCATGCCACCTCCTCCAATCTTTCAGCCCTCTAGGTTTCCAGTACATCTTCATACTTTGGTCTCTTGCATAATTCCATTAGATATTTAACATGGAAATAGGCCTTTCGGCCCACCAAGTTTACGCTGACCATCGATCACCCATTCACACTAGTTCTATGTTATCCCACTTTCCTCACCCACTCCCTACACATGCGGGGCAATTTTACAGACAAATTAACCTACAAAGCCAATGCGTCTTTAGGATGTGGGAGAAAACCCACACGCTTGCAGGGAGAATGTGCAAATTCAACACAGACAGTGCCCGAGGACAGGATCGAACACAGTTCTCTGGCTGTGCCACTATATCTTGATTTCCAACACGCAAAAAATTAAACGTTGATAACTTTGGTTACTAAAAAAAATGAACTATCTATTTTCAGTCTTAAATCTCTAAGTCACACTACGTCCCCCTTAACAGCTATGTTTTAATTCACTTCAAGACTATGGGGCAGTACATTGGCCGTAAACTTGCTGCCTAAAAGTGCCAGAGACCCGGAATCGATCCTGAATATGGGTGCTGTCTGTATGGAGTTTGCTCCTTTTCCCTTTGATCGCATGGGTTATTTCCGGGTTTCATTGAACTTGTTTCCTTCCACATTCCAAAGGTGTGCAGGACCCTTTATCAGACCCAACCCAAAACTTAATATTTTCCTTTTGTCCAGAGATTATGTTTGACATGTTGAGTTACTGCAGCTTTTTGTGTCTATCTTCGGTGTAAACCAGCATCTGCAGTTCCTTCCTACACACACACGATACTATACGATGTAATTTTATAAATCCCAGGAGGGAAATTCTGTGTATGGGTGGGTATATATATATATATTATATATACACACACACATATATATATATTTATATAGTTATATATAAATATATGTTGATTTGTTTTCTCGTTTATAACATTGTTTACAGAGTACTATGTTTACATATTCTGATGTGCTGCTGCAAGTACGGATTTCATTGTTTTAACTGGGACATCAGAGAATAAAACACTCTTTGCTCTCGATTTACGTCCCTAGTGTGTAGGATAGAACTAGTGTACGGGTGATCGGTGTGGCCGAAGGGCCTGTTTCCGCGCTGTATTTTTAAATTAAACTAAAAACACTAAAGCGAGAGGAAGTCTAAAAAGTCTTGATCTGAAACGTCAACCAATTCCTATCCAGAGATGCTGCCTGCTCCACGGAGTGATTCGGCGTCGGGTTTCAGCGGTCGCGGCGAGAGAGCAATGGCAGCCAGATCTCCCACAATGCAAAGCGTGGGAGAAAGTGCCCGGCGCCGACTGGTTGCCGTGGTAGTGCGCATGTGCAGGGTGTCCGGCCGTGCCGTGTCAGTGCGCATGTGCAGGTGATCCGGAGCGCGAGCGGACTGGGAGCCGGCGGCCCGGACCCGGATGGCGGGCGCTGGGGGCGGAGACGGAGAGAGACAGAGAGAGAGAGAGTGGGGCCGCTCACAGTTGAACGGTAGGTGGCGCTGGTGCTGTGAGAGCGGCGCCCGTGCGCCGGCAGCGACAACCTGGGCCCGACAACATTGCAAGATCGATGCCCCTACCCCAAACCTGGGTAATTATCCCATCAACCCCACATGGGTGGTTATCATTCCAATGCCAGGAATTTCTATCCTTTCTAAATCAGGCGTTGCCACCGATCTCCCATCCCAGGGATTTTTCTCCGTATGCGGGGCCTTGCAAGATGCTCTCATTGCAAACATGGAGAATTACCACCCTACCTGCACAAGGGCGATTATTATCCCAATCCCAGGAATTCTCATCCATCAAAACCAGGGATTTATTCCGATGTACCATCCTGTAGATGTCCCTCACAGTGCTGAGCTTTGCAGGATGCCCCTACCCCCAACCCAGGGATTCAATTATCCCCACCTGCACACGGGCAATTATTATTCCAATGCCAGAAATATCCATCCTTTCTAAATTAGCGATTGTCCCCTCTCCCAATGCTGAGCATTGCAAGATACCCCTAACCCAACCTAAGGAATTACCCCCCACCCACACATGGGTGATTATCCCAATCCCAGGAACTTGCAGCCTACCTGAATCAAGGATTGCCCCCAACACTGATCCACAATCTCATGATTTCCCTCCCAATGCTGAGAATTGCAAGATGCTCCCAGCCCAGACTGGGGGATTCCCCCGGCTCACGGGCAATTATTCTAATGTGTGGAATTGCCATCCTCTCGTACCCAGCGATTACCTCAGATTCAACCAGTGCTCCGATGCAGGCAGTGCTATCTAAACCCCAGGAATTTCCAATATCTCACCCAGGGATGCCCCCACCTCAAACACAATTATTCCTCCACCTGCACTCGTTCAATTATTATTCCAACTCCAGGAATTTTTATCCCAGGGATTGTCCCTGGTCCCAGTGATTCCCACTTTCCATTGCACCGAAGGATTAGACTGCAGTCTCTGATCCCAGTGATTGGAGCCCACCCGTCCTCTGATCCCTGGGATTGGAGCCTGTTTTATCCTAATCTCTGGAAAGGTACTCCACCCTGTCTCTGATCCCAGGGATTGGAGTTTGCCCCATTGGTGATGCCAGGGATTAGACCATAGGCCATCTCTAATTCCAGGAATTGGATCCCACCTCATCACTGATCCCAGTAGTTGGAACATACCCCATCTCTGATCCCAGATCTCCCCAAATCTAACCCTAAATCTCAGGAATTGTCATTTCCGGAAACCCAGGAATCGGTCCCTTGCATCTCCCCCGCAGTCCCCAATCCCTCGGATTGCAACTTGTCTCCCCCAAGCCTAATGATTGGATCTCATCTCTGATCCAGGGAATTCCCACAGGGATTGACCTCTAACCCTTGAACCTGTGGAATTGCAATCTGCACACAAACCCAGCTAGGTCACCAGTGCCATGTAAATGCATGGCAATCTTTCCAATTTCTGGGATTGCTGTCCCGTCTAAATCCTGAGCCACTGTTCTCGCAAACTGAGAATTGCCCTGTCTCCAAATTGTCCTCCATCTCTCAACCCCAACACCATAGTAGAACTCTTCAAACCTTTCATCTCACGACTTCTTATTTCCTTTTCTGGCCTCTGTCTAACCAACCGCCCTTGCCTGTGTTCACCTCTTACCTTCTACTCTTTGCCCTGTTCTTCCTCCCTTCCAGATTTCTTCCCTCCTTCCCTACAAACATTGTAAGGAAGGATTCCGACCCGAAACATCACCTATGTACCTATGTATTGAATGTAACATCTCCAAGTTTGCGGAAGCCACAAAGCTGGGTGGCAGTGTGAGGTGCGAGGAGGATGCTATGAGGCTGAAGGGTGACTTGAATAGGTTGGGTGAGTGGGCAGATCAATGGCAGGTGCAGTAAAATTTGGAAAAATGTGAAGTTATCCTCTTTGGTGGCAAGAACAAGAAGGTAGATTATTATCTGAATGGTGTCAGATTAGGAAAACGGGAGGCGCAACGAGACCTGGGTGTCCTTGTACATCAGTCATAGAAAGTAAGCATGCAGGTACAGCAGGCAGTGAAGGCAAATGGCATGTTGGCCATCATAGCTGAAGGATCTGAGTATAGGAGCAAGGAGGTTCTACTGTAGTTGTACAGGGACCTGGTGAGACCACACCTGGTGCAGTTTTGGTCACCTCATTTGAGGAAGGACATTCTTGCTTTTGTGAGGGTGCAGCGTAGGTTCACCCGGTTAATTCCAGGGATGGTGGGACTGACATATGATAAAAGAATGGATCGACTGTGCTTATATTCACTAGCATTTAGAAGGATAAGATAGGCTAGCTGCAGGAAAAATGTTCCCAATGTTTGGGGAGTCCAGAAACAGGGGTCACAGTTTAAGAATGCTATGGCCATATAGGACTGAGATGAGAAAAAACGTTTTCATCCAGGGTATTAAATCTGGAATTCTCTGCCACAGAAGGAAGTGGAGGCCAATTCACTGGATGTGTTCAAGAGAGTTAAATATATTTCTTAGCACTAATGGAATTGAGGCATATGGGAAGAAAGCAGCTTCTCCAGAGATGCTGCCTGACCCGCTGAGTTACTCCAGCACTTTGAGTCTTTTTCCCCCCGTTGAATTACCCTCTGCTGACTCATGGTTGACTATCAACAGGAAATATCTTTCTGCCCCCGATCCTCGCAATTGCTCCCAGTCCCAAATCTGGAATTTTCCATCCCACCCCCCTTCCCCAAGTCCCCAATCCCTGGACACCCCCATCACAGGTGTATAATCCCCTCTGCTCCATATCCCAGGGATTAGGCATGGACATGTTGGTCGCATGGGTGAGTTGGGATGAGGGGCCAATTTCTATGCTGTATGACTCTATGACTTGAGCGGTGCAGAGAGGTAAAGGTTAGTGGAAGAAAAACTAACGGATGCTATTGCCAGCATTCACAAGGATAAGATCTGGACGGGATGAGATAGTGGATGGCACATGGAGATTCCAGTGGCGCAGTGGTAGAGTTGCTGCCTTAAAACGCTTGCAGCGATAGTGACCCGGTTTCGATCCCGACTACGGGTGCTCTCTGTACAGAGTTTGTACATTCTCTCCATGAGCTTTCTTCGAGATCTTCGGTTTCCTCCCACACTCCAAAGACGTGCAGGTTAATTAGCTTCTCTAAATTTGTAAATTGTTGTAGCATGTAGGATAGTGCTAGTATACGCGGTGATCGCTGGTTGGGGTGGACTCGGTGGACTAAAGGGCCTGTTTCCATGCTGCATCTCTGATGTCTAACAAATTTTAAAGACAGCATCCGAGCAAAGGATCGATCCCGGGTCTCTGGCGCTGTGAGGCAGTGACTCTACAGTTGCGCCACGGTGCCACTCTTGAACTCTAGATATGAACTGTTCTGATCCGTTCTACCTTGTCTGACCTGCATCTTCTGCATGTGGTCTATTCTCAGTGACCGCTCTCCAGTCTGCCAACTCCATCTGATGCACGTGCAGCCATGGCCCAGGTGACGGGTTTCCGAGTGGGTGCCGAGTTCTCGAGCTACAGTGAGCTGCACCGGGAGTACCGGCGCTACCAGAGGGACAACTCCGTGCAGATGTGGACCAGGCACTCGCGGACCATCGAGGCGCAGCGGCGACGGGCACCCAAGCGCCCGATGAACAATGCGCTGAAGTTTGCCGAGATCGACTACGCGTGCATTCACGGCGGCAAGTTATTCAAGACCAAAGGATTCGGCAAACGGCCAATCCAGAGGTGAGGAAATACTTGCAGGGGCAGCACAGGGGCGCAGCTGGTAGCGCCGCTGCCTCACAACGCCAGGGATCCCGGTTCGATCCTGACCTCCGGTGTGCTCCGTGTGTGGAGTTTGCACGTCCTCTCTGTGACCAGCTGTGTTTCTTCTGTGTGCTTCAGTTTCCTCCAATATCCAAAACACGTGCGGGTTTTTTGGTTAATTGGCCCTCTGTAAATCGTCCCGAATGTGTAGGGAGTGGATGACTAAGTGGGATAACATGGAACATGGAATACCCCTGCTCCTATTTCCTATGCTCTTATTTAAAGATGTTTTTATCCTTTTAAATTTAATTGTATAAGTTGAGCTGGGTAGTTAGTTTTGTTTTGAATTACAGCATGGAAACAGGCCTCTCGGCCCACCGAGTCCACACCGACCATCAATCATCCATTCACACTAGTTCTATGTTAACCCACTTGCTCATACACTCTCTTCACACTAGGGGCAATTTACAAAAGCAAATTAACCCACAAACTTGCACGAGTTTAGAATGTAGAAGGAAACCACTTTGAAAAAACCCACGTGGTCACAGGGAGGACGTACAATCTCCGCATAGACAGCACCTGTGGTCAGAATCGAACCTGATTCTCCGTTGCTGTGAGGCAGCAGCTCTAGTGCTGCCTCTGTCTGTCTGTCTCTCTCTTTTTTTCTGTCCCTCTGTTCATTTTTTCCCGTTGCACTCTGTTCATCTTTGTCTCTGTGTGTGTCTCTCTCTCTCCCCACTCTCTCTCCCCCACCCTCTCTCTCTCCCCCCTCTCTCTCCCCCCCCTCTCTCTCTCTCCCTCTCTCTCCCCCTCTCCCAACACCTATATTTGCTCATGCCTACCCGCACATACACTTCTTCTTGCGTATGGCGTGCACAGCCTAAAGTTGTAGGACAACTTGTTCTATTTGATCTTATTTGATTGTGCACGCCAGGTTGATTGCATTCGTCGAAACAGCGCGGACCACGTGAAGGTTGCAATCTTCCACCCCGCACATACACGACTCGCTGGGAATGTCTAGAGTGGTAGAGTCATCCTACACAGAAATAGGCCCTTCGGCCCAACTTGCCAAAGCTCATCGAGATGGCCCATGTACACCAGTCCCACCTGCCTGCGTTTGGCGCTTGTCCCTCAGAACCATCCCTATCCATGTACCTTTCAAAATGTCTTTTAAATGCTATAGTACCTGCCCCATCTACCACCACTGGAGGTGACGCTTCGAGTTGACACCCGTCTTCAGACTGAGAGTCAAGGGAGAGGGAAACTAGAAGTTTCCTCTAGTTTATTAATTTCTAGATTAATCGTTCTATTAATTTCACTGTCGTCTTGCTTAGTTTCACTGTTTGCATCTACTTGTTATCATCTTCACCACAGCCAACAATGGACCATTGTGGGCTCCACCTTTCCTTTATCATCATTGCTGGCTTTCATTTGTTCTTTCATAACTTTCTCTCATTTGTTCTTTGTACCACTTCAACCCCTAGTTCCCCCTCCCGTGACTCTCAGTCTGATAAAGGGTCCCAACCCAAAATGTCACCTATTCCTTTTCTCCAGAGATGCTGCGTGACTCGATGAGTTACTCCAGTATTTTGTGTCCATCTCCTTTGTTATGTACTATGTTATCTTACACCAATTCTGCATCAATCACATTTTATTTCAGCTGTTGCTTCAAGTCCCCCCCAGTTTGTGAAGGAGTTTATTATCAGTCAAAGGGCATTCATTCAGCACATCATCTTGTCTTCCCACTTACACTGCTTGATGGCCAATGTAAATCTAATATTTCTATTGGATTCTGTGATGATTGTAAAAGATAGCCATACACTGCTGGTCTGAATCATCCTACCACAACTAGAGAGCAGTCCTGAACTGCCATCTTCCTCATTGGTGACCCTCGGACTATCTTTGTTATTCCCTTATCATGTATCTAAACACTGTAAATGCTCAATTGTAATCATGTATTGTCTTCCCACTGACTGGTTAGCATGCAACAAAAGCTTTTCACTGTAACTCGGTGACAATAAACTAAACTGAGCAAAACTGAAGAAGGGTCTCGATCTGAAGCATCACCTATTCCTTTTCTCCAGAGATGATGACGGACCCGCTGAGTTAACATAGAAACATAGGTGCAGGAGGAGGCCATTCGGCCCTTCGAGCCAGCACCGCCATTCATTGTGATCATGGCTGATCGTCCCTATCAATAACCCGTGCCTGCCTTCTCCCCATATCCCTTGACTCCACTAGCCCTTAGAGCTCTATCTAACTCTCTCTTAAATCCATCTAGTGACCTGGCCTCCACTGCCCTCTGTGGCAGGGATTCCATAAATTCACAACTCTCTGGGTGAAAACGTTTTTTCTCACCTCAGTCTAAAATAACCTCCCCTTTATTCTAAGACTGTGGCCCCTGGTTCTGGACTCACCCAACATTGGGAACATTTTTCCTGCATCTTAGCTTGTCCAGTCCTTTTATAATTTTATATGTTTCTATAAGATCCCCCTCATCCTTCTAAACTCCAGTGAATACAAGCCTAGTCTTTTCAATCTTACCTCATATGACAGTCCCGCCATCCCAGGGATCAATCTCGTGAACCTACGCTGCACTGCCTCAATCACAAGGATGGCCTTCCTCAAATTAGGAGACCAAAACTGTACACAATACTCCAGATGTGGTCTCACCAGAGCCCTATACAACTGCAGAAGAACCTCTTTAATCCTATACTAAAATCCTCTTGTTACGAAGGCCAACATTCCATTAGCTTTCTTCACTGCCTGCTGTACCTGTAAGCCAACTTTCAGTGACCGGTGTACAAGGACGCCCAGGTCTCGCTGCACCTCCCCCTTACCTAACCTAACCCCATTGAGATAATAATCTGCTCCCTTTTTTTTGCCGCCAAAGTGGATAACCTCACGTATCTATATTATACTGCATCTGCCGCGCCTCTGCCCACTCACTCAACCTGTCCAGGTCACCCTGCATCCTCCTAACATCCTCTTCACAGCTCACACTGCCACCCAGTTTTGTGTCATCCGCAAACTTGCTAGTGTTGCTCCTAATTCCCTCTTCCAAATCATTAATATATATGGTAAACAGTTGCGGCCCCAACACCGAGCCTTGCGAGACTCCACTCGCCACTGCCTGCCATTCTGAAAAGGACCCATTCACTCCTACTCTTTGCTTCCGGTCTGCCAACCAATTTTCTATCCATGTGAACACCCTACCCCCAATACCATCTGCTCTAATTTTAGTCACAAGTCTCCCGTGCGGGACCTTATCAAAGGCTTTCTGAAAGTCTAGATACACTACATCCACTGGCACCCCTTCATCCATTTTACTTGTCACATCCTCAAAAAATTACAGAAGATTAGTCAAGCATGATTTCCCTTTCATAAATCCATGTTGACTTGGACTAATCATTTTACTGCTATCCAAATGCCCCATTATTACCTCTTTAATAATTGACTCCAGCATCTTTCCCACCACCGAAGTCAGGCTAACTGGTCTGTAATTCCCCGTTTTCTCTCTCGCTCCTTTCTTGAAAAGTGGGATAACATTAGCTATCCTCCAATCCACAGGAACTGATCCTGAATTATTGAACATTGGAAAATGATCACCAATGCATCCATTATTTCTAGAGCCACCTCCCTGAGGACCCTGGGATGCAGACCATCAGGTCTAGGGGATTTATCATCCTTCAGTCCCATTAGCCTACCCAATACTATTTAGATACATAAATACATAGAATACATAGAAAATAGGTGCAGGAGTAGGCCAACTCATCATCCAACTCAGTATCCCGTACCTGCCTTCTCTCCATACCCCCTGATCCCTTTAGCCACATCTAACTCCCTCTTAAATATAGCCAATGAACTGGCCTCAACTACCCTCTGTGGCAGAGTTCCAGAGATTCAACACTCTGTGTGAAAAGGTTTTTTCTCATCTCGGTCTTAAAGGATTTCCCCCTTATCCGTAAGCTGTGACCTCTTGTCCTGGACTTCCCCAACATCGGGAACAATCTTCCTGCATCTAGCCTGTCCAACCCCATAAGAATTTTGTAAGTTTCTGTAAGATCCCCTCTCAATCTCCTAAATTCTAGCGAGTATAAGCCGAGTCTATCCAGTCTTTCTTCATATGAAAATCCTGACATCCCAGGAATCAGTCTGGTGAACCTTCTCTGCACTCCCTCTATGGCTATAATGTCCTTCCTCAGATTTGGAGACCAAAACTGTACGCAATACTCCAGGTGTGGTCTCACCAAGACCCTGTACAACTGCAGTAGAACCTCCCTGCTCCTATACTCAAATCCTTTTGCTATGAAAGCTAACCTACCATTCGCTTTCTTCACTGCCTGCTGCACCTGCATGCCTACTTTCAATGACTGGTGTACCATGACACCCAGGTCTCGGTGCATCTCCCCTTTTCCTAATTGGCCACCATTTAGATAATAGTCTGCTTTCCTGTTTTTGCCACCAAAGTGGATAACCTCACATTTATCCACATTATACTGCATCTGCCAAACATTTGCCCACTCACCCAGCCTATCCAAGTCACCTTGCAGTCTCCTAGCATCCTCCTCACAGCTAACACTGCCCCCCAGCTTAGTGTCATCCGCAAACTTGGAGATGTTGCCTTCAATTTCCTCATCCAGATCATTATTATAAATTGTAAATAGCTGGGGTCCCAGCACTGAGCCTTGCGGTACCCCACTAGTCACTGTCTGCCATTGTGAAAAGGACCCGTTTACTCCTACTCTTTGCTTCCTGTTTGCCAGCCAGTTCTCTATCCACATCAATACTGAACCCCCAATACCGTGTGCTTTAAGTTTGTATACTAATCTCTTATGTGGGACCTTGTCGAAAGCCTTCTGAACGTCCAGATACAACACATCCACTGGTTCTCCCCTATCCACTCTACTAGTTACATCCTCGAAAAATTCTATAAGATTCGTCAGACATGATTTACCTTTCGTAAATCCATGCTGACTTTGTCCAATGATTTCACCACTTTCCAAATGTGTTGCTATCCCATCTTAGTAACTGACTCTAGCAGTTTCCCCACTACCGATGTTAGACTAACTGGTCTGTAATTCCCCGTTTTCTCTCTCCCTCCCTTCTTAAAAAGTGGGGTTACGTTTGCTACCCTCCAATCCTCAGGAACTACTCCAGAATCGAAAGAGTTTTGAAAAATTATCACTAATGCATCCACTATTTCTGGAGCTACTTCCTTAAGTACTCTGGGATGCAGCCTATCTGGCCCTGGTGATTTATCGGCCTTTAATCCATTCAATTTACCCAACACCACTTCCCGACTAACCTGGATTTCACTCAGTTCCTCCATCTCCTTTGACCCGCGGTCCCCTGCTATTTCCGGCAGATTATTTATGTCTTCCTTAGTGAAGACGGAACCAAAGTAGTTATTCAATTGGTCCGCCATATCCTTGTTCCCCATGATCAATTCACCTGTTTCTGACTGCAAGGGACCTACATTTGTTTTAACTAATCTCTTTCTCTTCACATATCTATAAAAACTTTTGCAGTCAGTTTTTATGTTCCCTGCCAGTTTTCTTTCATAATCTATTTTCCCTTTCCTAATTAAGCCCTTTGTCCTCCTCTGCTGGTCTCTGAATTTCTCCCAGTCCTCTGGTATGCTGCTTTTTCTGGCTAATTTGTACGCATCATCTTTTGCTTTGATACTATCCCTGATTTCCCTTGTTATCCACGGATGCACTACCTTCCCTGATTTATTCTTTTGCCAAACTGGGATGAACAATTTTTGTAGTTCATCCATGCAGTCTTTAAATGCCTTCCATTGCATATCCACCGTCAACCCTTTTAGAACTAATTGCCAGTCAATCTTGGCCAATTCACGTCTCATACCCTCAAAGTTACCTTTCTTTAAGTTCAGAACCATTGTTTCTGAATTAACAATGTCACTCTCCATCCTAATGAAGAACTCAACCATATTATGGTCACTCTTGCCCAAGGGGGCACGCACAACAAGACTGCTAACTAACCCTTCCTCATTACTCAATACCCAGTCTAGAATAGCCTGCTCTCTCGTTGGTTCCTCTACATGTTGGTTTAGATAACTATCCCGCATATATTCCAAGAAATCCTCTTTCTCAGCACCCCAGCCAATTTGATTCACCCAATCTATATGTAGATTGAAGTCACCCATTATAACTGTTTTGTCTTTGTTGCACGCATTTCTAATTTCCTGTTTGATGCCATCCCCAACGTCACTACTACTGCTAGGTGGCCTGTACACAACACCCACCAGCGTTTTCTGCCCCTTAGTGTTTCGCAGCTCTACCCATACCGATTCCACATCCTCCAAGCTAATGTCCTTCCTTTCCAGTGTGTTAATCTCCTCTCTAACCAGCAACGCTACATCACCTCCTTTTCCTTTCTCTCTATCCCTCCTGAATATTGAATATCCCTGGATGTTCAGCTCCCAGCCTTGGTCACCCTGGAGCCATGTCTCCGTGATCCCAACTATATCATAATCATTAATAGCTATCTGCACGTTCAACTCATCCACCTTATTACGAATGCTCCTTGCATTGAGACACAAAGCCTTCAGGCTTGTTTTTACAACGCTCTTACCCCTTTTACAATTATGTTGAAAAGTGGCCCTTTTTGATTTTTGCCCTGGATTTGTCTGCCTGCCACTTTTACTTTTCACCTTGCAACCTATTGCTTCCACCCGCATTTTACACCCCTCTGTTTCTCTGCTCACCCATTTAAGAACCCCACCACCTCTTATTCTCTGTTTATTATTGTTTTCTTCTTTCCCCCTACATGTTGGGTCTGAGTGCTTTCCTTCTCTGCCTCCTGCCTCACACACTGTCTACTAGCCTAATGAAAATTTCTTTCAGTTCCTCGACCCCCTTAGATCCTCTGTCCTCCAGTAGATCTGGGAGATTGTTTGTGTTTCCTTTAGTGAAGACAGATCCAGCATTTTGTGTCTATCGACTGCTGTTCTTCACCCAGTTGGCTTACACACTACCTCCCACTGTCTTTTTCAGAACCAACAAGATGAAGTGTCCGTGTATGATTAAAGTCCGTCTTTCTGCAGATGGAGACAGGTTTGTGGTGAAAGAGATGAATGAATCGCATAACCACACAGTGCCGCAGGTAAAAGCAGAACACACACACCAGCCAGGTGGAACACACCAGCCAGGTGGAATTTTTGTATCTGCCGCTGCTTCAGATTGTTGTGTGTGTGGTGTGTGTGTGTGTGTGTGTGTGTGTGTATGTGTGAGTGTGTGTGTGTATGTGAGTGTGTGTGTGTGAGTGTGAGAGTTTGTGTGTGTGGTCCCACCTCTACTCATTTTCAGAGAGCATTATACTACTTCTGTAGACGCTGGGCTCTTGAATATTTTACTTCAGAGATACAGTGCAGAAACAGGCCCTTTGGCCCACTGAGTCCACACCGACCAGCGATCCCCACACGTTAACACATACTGGGGACAATTGACACATACACTAACCCAATTATCCTACATATCTGTACATCTTTAAAGTGTAAGGAAACCGAAGATCTCGGAGAAAACCCATGCAGGTCATGGGGAGAACGTAAAAACTCCGTACAGACAGCACTTGTAGTCAGGATCAAAGCCGGGTCTCCGGCGCTGCAAGCTGTAAGGCAGCAATTCTACCGCTGCTCCACCGTGCCAAGCTTATAAGAACTCCGTCTCTTTGACCGTGAGAGGATGTTACCTGAGGCACCAACGCATATCGGTGGGACTTAAAGCTGTAGGCTGCAATGAAATGGGATTTGTGCAGAATTGGTTCAGATAACATAATACATAGCAACAAAGATAGACACAGCAAGCTGGAGTAACTCAGTGGGTCAAGCATTATATCTACAGAAAAGGAATAGGTGACGTTTCGGATCCTCCTGGCTGGTCTGAAGAAAGGTCTCGACCAGAAAAGTCACCTTTTTCTTTTTCTCCAGAGATGTTGTCTGACCCGCTGAGTTACTCCAGCTTTTTGTGATTATGTTTGGTGCAAACTAGAATCTGCAGTTAGGTTGGACATACAGCGTGGAAACAGGCCCTTCGGCCCACCGAGTCCAGGCCGACCAGCAATCCCTGCACATCAACACTAATCTACTCCACACACATTAGGGACAACTTTCAATTCTACCAAGCCAATTAGACTGTAATCCTGCACATCTTTAGAGTGTGGGAGGAAACCGCAGCTCTCAAAGAAAACCCACGGGGAGAACGTACAAACTCCGTACAGACAGCACCCGTAGTCAGGATGAAACCCGGTCTCTGGCGCTGTAACGCAGCAACTCTACCGCTGCGCCACCGTGCTGCCCCTACACATAGAACATAACAAGATGGGTGCTTGACGGTCATTGACGACAATGTAGGTGGAAGAGCCGGTGAAGGCCGCCACAGCCTTCTGTGGCAAAGAATTCCACCCATTCACCACCCTCTGATTAAATAAATTCCTCCTCCTGTCCTTCTAAAGGAATGTCCTTTAATTCTGAGGCGATGGCCTTTAGTCCAACACTCTCCCACTAGTGGAAACATCCACTCCGCATCCACTCCATCCAAGCCTTTCACTACTCGGTACGTTTCAATGAGGTCCCCCCTGATTCTTCTAAACTCTAGAGAGTACAGGCCTGGTGCCGTCAAACGCGCATCATATGTTAACCAGTATGTTAATCAGCTACAGGGGGAGGTTGGATACACTGGGTTATTTTCTCTGGAACGTCAGAGGTTGAGGGAAGAGTGGATAGAAGTATATAAAGTTATGTGAGGCATACATAAGGTAATCAGAGGCTTTTCCCCAGGGTGGAAATGTCCAACACTAGAGGGCGTAGCTATATGGTGAAAGGGGGAAAAGTTTAATGTGCGAGGCAAGATTTTTACACAGAGAGGGGTGGGGGTGGGAATGCACTGCCAGAGATGGTGGTGAATGCATATACCCAAAGTGGTGTTTAAGAGGCTTTGGGATAGGCACATGGAAGGTCAGGGACTAGAGCGATATGCATCTTGTATAGGGAGATGTGATCAGTTTAACTTGGAATCATGTTTGGCACAGATAATGTGGGCTGGAGGGCCCATTCCTGTGCTGTACTGTTCTGTGTTCTAATACGGGATCTTAGCTTACTTTACTGATGGAAACATAGGCCTACCTAGGCCACGCTGATCATCGACCACCTGTTAGCACTAGTTCTATGTTATCCTACTTTCTCATCCACTCCTGACCCGCTTGGTGCAATTTACAGAGGACAATTGATCTCCAAACCGGATGTCGTTTTTGGGATGTGGGAAGAAACCGGAGCACCCAGAGGAAACCCACGCAATCACAGGGAGAAGGTGCAAACCCACGTGGGTGGCACCCAGGGTCAGGATCAAACCCGGATCTGTGCCACTGTGAGGTCACAGCTCTACCAGTTTGTCCCACCGTGCTGCCCGCCCCGACATATCTGGTGGCACAATCCTCATCCCATTCCTGACCTCCTATAGAATGAGAAATGAATGAGTTTCTGCAACATGGAGGAACAGCACCTGTCTTCCGTTTGGGTTGCTTACAACCCAACAGTATGAACATTGAATTCACCAATTTTAGGCCATAAACCTACAATCAACCCTCCTTTTTTCCTTTCCTCATCCCCCCCCCCCCCTCTTCCACCTATATTCCTTTGTCCTCTGACTGGTTAGCTCGCATCAAAAGCTTTTCACTGTACCTTAGTACACGTGACATTACACTAAACTGAACTGACCCTACGACCTTGCTTATACCCCACAGGAAGAGGAGGAGAGGCTCCAGCACCAAAGGCTCTGTGTTAAAGCGATGCGCGTGGTCCCCACTTCCATCGTCTCGCTGCGGAGTAATGGAGCGGGTGTCAAGGTGCAGCTGGGGGAGGTTGCCGGCAAGGTGCTCGCTGACGAGGATGCCCATAGCCCCGCACGCAAGGAGAAATGTGGCGAGTTCAAGGTCAACAAACCGACTTGGAGAGATGGTGCCCACACTGGCGGCCGTCAAGGGTAAGGTCATAAGGAATAGTAGAATTAGGCCATTCGGCCCATCAAGTCTACTCCGCCATTCAATCATGGCTGATCTATTACTCTCTCCTAACCCCATTCTCCTGCCTTCTCCCCATAACCTCTGACACCCGTACTAATCATGAATCAAGGCAGGTGAAGGTCTCCTCGCTTGTCCCAGGGCTAACGGGCTGCTCCAGGTTTGCACCACTCCCTCTCTTCTCCCTGGGTATCCTGCATCATTCCTTCATTCCAGAATAATGCAGATCACCCCTTTATTGGGTTAACCTATGATGAGCGTTTGATGGCTCAGGGCCTGTCCTCGCTGGAGTTTAGAAGGATGAGGGGGGATCTCATTGACACTTACTGCATAGTAAAAAGTCCTGGATAAAGTGGATGTGGCGAGGATGTTTCCACCAGTGGGAGAGTCATGGACCAGAGGGCGCAGCCTCAGAATAAAAGGTGCTAGATCGCTCCCTTCTCTACCTAGAATAGTCAATGACTTTTAGACTTTAGAGATACAGTGCGGAAATTGGCCGTTTGACCCACCGAGTTGGTGCCGACCAGCGATGATCCTGTACGTTACCTTACACACACAAGGGACAATTATTTATTACAACTTACTGAAACCAAGTAAGCTACAATCCTGCAAGTCTTTGGAGTGTCCCCAATGGTTTCTCATTGGATCGCTCTTGGATTGTGCCACACTCTCTTTAAATGACTCTTCCCTCCTGTAACCCCACACAGGCATGCATCTGGCAGTTCCTTCCTCCACCTGTCACTTGCTAGGTTTTTTCCTGCCCCCACCTCTCTTCCAGCTTTCTTCCTCCCCCGACACGCCACAATTAGTTTGAAGAAGGGCCCCGACCTGAAACATCACGTATCCATGTTTTCCAGACATGTGTAGGAAGGAACTGCAGATGCTGGTTTACACCGGAGATACACAAAATGCTGCAGTAACTCAGTGGGTCAGGCAGCATCTCTGGAGAAAAAGAATAGGTGATGTTTCAGGTCAAGACCCTTTCCCAGACCGAGAGTCAGGGAGAGGGAAACTCCAGAAATACTGCCTGACCTGCTGAGTTACTCCCGCACTTTGTCTTTGTCAGGAACCAGCATCTGCAGATCCTTGTTTCTCCAGAGTTTGATAGAGCTGCATCTTGACTATCTGACTCTTGTACTCAGTGACCGACCGATGAAGGCAAACGTACCTCACCATTGTGACTGTGCGTTACCAGTGCTTTGTTCAGAAGCAATTTCACAATTATACACAATTTATCGGCCAAGTATGTACACATACAAGGAATTTGACGGTGCTTTGCTCGCACGTGGTAAAAACACGAGACAACAGACAATTAAAAAACATTTATAATTAAACAATGTAAAAATATAGTGCAAGAGTAAAAAGGGGCAGCTTTGCTATATATTGCACATGTAAATATCTAAAGTGTACTTGGAGAGTTCATAAGTCTTTGACTTAGACCAGAATGTAGTGGTGTAGAGCGGCTGTTAAGTAGAGCTACCGCTCGTGGGAAGAAGCTGTTTTTGTGTCTGGATGTGCCCAGAGGGGAGGACTCATGAGAGAGTTAGATATAGGACTTAGGGCTGATGGAATCAAGGGATATGGGGAGAAAGCCAGAACAGAGAATTGATTCTGGATGATGGGCCATGATCATATTGAATGGCGGTGCTGGCTCAAAGGGCCGAATGGCCTACTCCTGCACCTATTTTCTATGTTTCTACTTCAAAGAGTTTGTGGCCAGGGTGAGAGCGGGTCAGACCCTTGTTCTGACTCTTGTCTGCATTTGCTTGCAGACGGCACGGTGGTGATGGTCGTGAACAAGGCCAACGTGTTGCAGGCCATCTACTACCAGGACGGCCGCATGAAGCAGACCTTCGAGAGGTTCCCCGAGGTGCTGCTGGTGGGCGCCACCTACGGCTGCCCACCTACCTGCTGCTGGCCATCGACGGCAATGGGAGAGTGAGCTGGCAAGCCTGTGGTTCCTGCAGAGCGAGGAGCGTGAGACCGTCCGGGAGCTTCTGCGCATCTTCAGGCAGAAGAACCCGGCGGCGGAGGGAACGCGGGCGGTGGTGGTCGGCGGCAAGGTGTGTGACGGGGAGCTGGTGACCGACGTGCTGCCCCACTGCAAGCCGCTGGCCTGCCTCGCCCACACCCTGAGCGTCTTCCAGGACGATGTGACCGCTGAGAAGCTGCACCTGACCGCCGGGCAACAGTAAGCACTGGCACCGCCATTCCCTCGTGGGACCGGAGCGAAGCGGGCGGGTGTGGATGGGGGTTCCCATATATTCCTCCTCCTGTTACATTGTGTTGGTTAGTTAAAGTTGTGACTCTCAACCCTCTGCACAATCCAGTCTACCCATGTCCCATCTGCTCCACTCTCTGCCCTCTCTCTCATTTCTTTCCTTCTTTCTTACCCGCTCCTTCTTCCCTTCTCCCCCTCCTTTCTCCATCTCCCTCTCCTCTTCCTCCGTCCCACTCCTCTCCTCCTCCTCCTCCGCCCCTTTCCCCTACTCCTGTTTCCTCCTCCTGCTCACACACTCCTCCCGTCCGTCACCCACTCCTCCCCTGCTTCACACTTCCTCTCCTCCACCTCCTCTCCTCTTTCCTCCTCCTCTTCTCTTTCCCCTTCCCATCCCCCCTCCCCTCTTCCCCCTCTCCCCCTCCTCCCCTTCACCCCCTCCTCTCCTTCCCTCTACTCTCCTCCTGCCCCCTCTACTCCACCATTGGGCATCAATAAGCTCTGGAATCGTGATTCCGTCGTGGGACCGGGGCGGGGGAGGGAGGGGCGGGGGTAGGTTGGATTTTCTCAAATATTCATCCTCCTGTCAGGGCGTGGGTCAGATAAGGGTGTGACTCATTCCTCAACATGGTCCGCACAATCCAGTCTTCCCCTGCCCCACTCTCCCTCCTCCATTACACCCTCCTCTCCCTTTCTGTAGATGGGGCATCCTGGTCAGCATTAGATGGGGCATCTTGGTCAGCATTAGATGGGGCATCTTGGTCAGCATTAGATGGGGCATCTTGGTCAGCATTAGATGGGGCATCTTGGTCAGCATTAGATGGGGCATCTTGGTCAGCATTAGATGGGCATCTTGGTCAGCATAGATGGGGCATCTTGGTCAGCATTAGATGGGGCATCTTGGTCAGCATTAGATGGGGCATCTTGGTCAGCATTAGATGGGGCATCTTGATCAGCATTAGATGGGGCATCTTGGTCAGCATTAGATGGGGCATCTTGGTCAGCATTAGATGGGGCATCTTGGTCAGCACTAGATGGGGCATCTTGGTCAGCAATGTCGAGTTGGGCCGAGTGGCCTATTTCCATGCTGTTTGACTCCACTGTTCAGTGGTCATTGAGGAGGTCACTTTATTTTTCTTCATGAAAGAAATGGTGGAGTTTTCTTGTAGGCGATGGGAACTGTTGAGGTGAGAGTTTAGTTTAGTTTTGGAGATACAACGTGGAAACAGGCCCTTTGCCCCACTGAGTACACGCCGACCATTGATCACCCGTTCACACTAGTTCTAGGCCTACACTCGTTACAGAGGCCAATTAACGTACAACCCGCACGTCTTTGGAACGTGGGAGGAAACCGGAGAAGCCGGAGGAAACCCACATGGTCACAGGGAGAAGGTACAAACTCCACACAGACAATGCCTGTAGTCAGGATGGATCCTGGGACTGGCACTGTAAGGCAGCAACTCTACCGCTACGCCACCGTGCTGCACCAGGAGGTTCCTAACCTTGTCTCCTCTTCCCTTTCTTCCCGCCAGGAGCCAGCTGCTGCAGATCCTGCACAGTATGTGTTACGCGACGTCGACTGAGGACTATGACCTGCTGTACCGGCAGCTGCTGGACTCCAACGCGGAGAGCGCCGTCGACTACTTCCACAAGACGAGGCACGGGTCCCGCCGCCAGTGGGTGGAGGGCTTCAAGCACGAGAACGAGAGCTACCTCACCAGCACCCTTCAGCGGGTGCAGGCGCTGAGCCAGAGGCTGGCGGCCGCGGTCAAGGACTTCTCCGACGTCACCTCCTTCACCCGGGACCTCCTGAAGGCCGTGGACACGGTGCGGGCCGTGTGTGACCAGCGGGTGTTGCAGAGAGCGCCTCCTGCAGGCCGCAGGACAACTCCGCCGAGTCTTTCTACCGGGAGCTGCTCACCGACTTTGCCTTCCGCCGGGTGCGGAGGGAGCTGGAGGAAGCGGAGTGGGTCTCCTTCCTCAGTGTGGAGGCCGAGAGGGCCTGGCCCGTGTGTCGGCGCCGGGTCCTCGTGACGGACGAGGCCAGCTGCCAGTGCACCTTCCACACCTCCATGAGGCTCCCCTGCCGGCACGTCCTGGCTCCTCCGGCGGCGGCTGGGCTCCGACCTCTTCGAGCCCTCGCTCTGCGCCGGGCGCTGGACACAGGAGCACTTCCTCGGCGGTCAGCTCCCGCCCGCGTCACCGAGGGAGCGGAACAAGGTGCAGCAGGAGCGATACCGCCAGGCCTTCAAGGTAGCTCACAAACTCTCCTCCCTCGCCACCCGGTGTCCGGCCGAAGACTTTGGCAGGTGCCTGGCGGTCATGACGGCCGTCACCGACATCTGGGCCAGAGGTGGCCAGGTGCAAGTCACCGGAATCAATGGTTGTAGCGACGCAGTCTCAGAGAGAGTGAAGCAAAGATACACACAAAACATGGAGCAGTACAGCACAAGAACAGGCCCTTCAGCACACAAAGAACATGATGCCAAGACCATCGGTTGGTTATCTACCTGCATATAATAATAATAATAATGGATGGGATTTATATAGCGCCTTTCTAATACTCAGGCGCTTTACATCGCATTATTCATTCACTCCTCAGTCACACTTGGTGGTGGTGAGCTACTTCTGTAGCCACAGCTGCCCTGGGGCAGACTGACGGAAGCGTGGGCTGCTAATCTGCGCCTACGGCCCCTCCGACCACCACCAATCACTCACACACATTCACACACAAGCAAAGGTGGGTGAAGTGTCTTGCCCAAGGACAGTATGCACTCCAAGCGGGATTCGAACCGGCTACCTTCCGGTTGCCAGCCGAACACTTAGCCCATTGCGCCATATAATCCATATCTCCCCATTTCAGTGCATATCCATGTGCCTATCTAAAAGTCTTTCAAATGCCACTATTGTATCTGCTCAACTTCCACCCCTGGCAGCACGTTCCAGGCACTCACCGCCTCTGTGTAAAAGGAAACTTGCCCCGCACATTTCCTTTAACTCTACCCTTTTCACTTTAATGCAATGCCCTCTAGTATTTGATTTTTTTAAATTCTGGGAGAAGGATCCTGACTCTCCACCCCATCTATGCCTTTCATCATTTTACAACCTCTATTAGGTCTCTCCGCAACCTCCGGCATTCCAGAGGAAACAATCCAAGTATGTCCAACTTCTCCCTGTAGCTAATGCCACCTAATCCAGGCAAAATATTCTGGCAAACCTCCTGCTCTCTCTCCAAAGCTTCCAAATACTTCTATAATGGGGCAACCAGAACTGGATGCAATACTCCAATTGCAGCCTAAACCAAAGTCCTATAAAGATGCATCATGACTTCCTGACTGTTATAGTCAATGCACCCATGACCCATGAAAGCAAGCAGACCATATGCCTTCTTGACCACTCTCTCCACATGTGTTGCCACTTTCAGGGAAATACTGTAAAAAGTGGACACTAAATGCTGGAGTAACTCAGCGGATCAGGCAGCATCTCTGGAGGACGTGGATAGGTGACATTTCGGGTCAAGACCCTTCATACTAATTGTTGTAGGGTGAAGCAAGCTGGATGATGCGATACGATAGAACTTTTATGTATCCCATGAGGGAAATTGATCTACCACATTCATAAAACACAAGATACATGAAACATGGAATTAAAGTGATGAGTGGAAAGGATTGGCGATGTGCAGATATTGGGGAGGGGAGTCAGTCTACCCCACAAGAGAAGGGGAGGAGTTGTACAGTTTTATAGCACAGGGAAGAAGGATCTCCTGTGGCGTTCTGTACTGCATCTTAGTGGAACCAGTCTGTTGCTGAAGGTGCTCCTCAGGTTTACCAGTGTGTCATGGAGGGGATGGTGTGTCCCCATGAATGTTGTGTCATGGGGTGAGACAAATACCCACCTCTCTTGCCCACCTGGATGTGGTATATATCCACTTGTCACTTGCCAGACTTTGTCCCAGCCCCACCTCTCTTTCAGCCTTCTCCCCTCCCTCTACCACAATCAGTCTGCAGGGTCCCAACGCAAATGTTGCCTCATGCTCTCCTTCAGAGATACTGCCTGACTTGCTGAGATACTCAAGCATTTTGTTGCTATTGCTGTAAACCAGCATCTGCTGTTCCTTGTATTTAAAGATAACCTTGCCAGCGGAGTGAGGTCTGGGCTGTTGCGGTGGGAATCAAAGCTGTGAGGTTGTGGTTTATAGCTTTATGAGGGACATAGATAGGGGAGATAGTCAGGGTCTGTTGACTGCTGTACTAAAACTAGACTGCATAGGTTGTGAACATTTATCTGTACAGCACAGGAACAGGCCTTTACGTCCACACTGCCAGACGCAAGGCCAAGATTAGCTATTCTCATCTGTCTGTACATAATCCAAATCTCTCCATTCTATGCATATCCATGTGCCTATCTACTACCTCGTAAACACCACGATCACATCTGCCTCTACCGCCACATATGGTTCAGAAGATAATAAGCTAAATGAGTGGAATTAGGCCATTTGTCCCATCAAGTCTACTCCGCCATTCAATCATGGCTGATTCATCTCCCCCTCCTAACCCCATTCTCCTGCCTTCTCCCCATAACATAGAAAATAGGTGCAGGAGTTGGCCATTCGGCCCTTCGAGCCAGCACCGCCATTCAATGGTTGATCATCCACAATCAGTACCCTGTTCCTGCCTTCTCTCCATATCCCTTGATTCCGCTAGCCCTGAGCTCTATCCAACTCTCTTTTGAATGCATCCAGTGAATCGGCCTCCACTCCCTTCTGAGGCAGAGAATTCCACAAATTCACAACTCTTGTGTGAAAATGTTTCTCCACATCTCACTTCTACATGGCCTACCACTTATTCTTAAGCTGAGGTCCCTGTTTCTGGACTCCCCCAACATCGGGAACATGTTTCCTGCATCTAGCTTGTCCAATCGCTCAATAATTTTATGTGTTTCTGTAAGATCCCTTCTCATCCTAAATTCCAGTGAATACAAGCCCAGTCGTTCCATTCTTTCATCATATGACAGTCCCACAATCCTGGGAATTAACCTCGTGAACCTATGCTGCACTCCCTCAATAGCAAGAATGTCCTTCCTCAAATTAGGGGACCAAAGCTGCACACAATACTCCAGGTGTGGTCTCACCAATGCCCTGCACAACTGCAGAAGAACCTCTTTGCTCTTACTCAAATCCTCTCGTTATGAAGGCCAACATGCCATTAACTTTCTTCACTGCCTGCTGTACCTGCAAGTTTACTTTCAGTGACTGATGTACAAGGACACCCAGGTCTTGTTGCACTTCCCCTTTTCCTAATCTGACACCATTCAGATAATAATCTGCCTTGTTCTTGCCACCAAAGTGGATAACCTCACATTTGTCCACATTATACTGCATCTGCCATGCATCTCCCCACTCACCCAACCTATCCCTATCCAGTCAACTTTGGCCAACTCCTCCCGCCTGCCTCCATAGTCCCCTTTGTTCAACTGCAATACTGACATTTCTGATTTTACCTTCTCCCTCTCAAATTGTAGATTTAAACATCATGTTATGGTCACTACTTCCTAATGGTTCCTTTACCCTGAGTTCCCTTATCAAATCATTACACAACACTAAATCCAGAATTGCCTTCTCCCTGGTAGGATCCAGTACAAGCTGCTCTAAGAATCCATCTTGGAGGCACCCTGCAAACTCCCTTTCTTGGGGTCCAGTACCAACCTGATTTTCCCAGTCTACCTGCATATTGAAATCTCCCACAACCTCTGACACCCGCACTAATCAAGAATCTATCTATCTC
>JAXLNO010002694.1:0-117100 GCA_038087875.1 Malacoraja senta | reverse complement strand
AAATTGTGGGTGAAAACAGCATTCTTAATGGGGATGCCGGAGGAGGTGAGGAAACTGCGATGCTACCACAGCATCCCGAAATTGTAGTCAACGCCAAAAGTGTATCGGGAATCGGTTTAGATATTCAAATGGCAGGCCTTGCCGCGGATGCATCCTCGGATTAGGGCGAAGAGCTCTGCCTGTTGTGCGGAGAGGGGTGACTGGATAGCGGCACCCTCAATGAACGAGATCGTATCTTGAATTATGGCATATCCGGATTGTCATTGTCCGGTGACCGAAAAAAGAGATGAGCCCTCCACGAACCATGTGGCTTCGGCCTCTGGGAGGGGGGGCTTCTAACAAGTCCTCGCGTGTGGTAGTTCAACAGTTGATTACGCCGAAGGTAATCATGCGGTGGCCCCACCTGATGATCCGGTGGAGAAGTGAGGCAGGCGAACGGGTTGATAGTGGTGCAATTGTGGAGGGCAAGGTAGGGATTAGCCAAGAGGTGTCCTCATAGCGTCCCAGTCGGGCCTGCGTGAGGCATCTTGTTTGTCCGGTGGTGAGGAATGCCACAATGAAATGCTGGGTGTAAACCTGGACGTGCTGATGGAGAGTGATGTTGACTGCTGCACTGATGGCAGCGTGATGTCCGGGGAGAATCTGGGCGCAGGGAAGAAATCCTAGAGCCACAGGGTCCAATTTCACTGAGTAGTAAGCGACAGGACGCTGAACATCGCCGTGGTATTGCGTGAGGACTGCGGACACACAGTCATCCAAGATAGTAATGTAGAACTGGAAAGGTTGGCCGTACAGAGGTCGTCCCACCGCCGGTGCAGTGGCAAGGGCCTGTTTATGTGCATAGAATGCAGCGACCTGTTCTGCAGAAAGGGTGAAAGGGGCAGAGTTTGGTGTAAAGTGCAACGTTGGGAATCCATTGGCGATAAAAGTTCACAAGGCTCAGAAATGCTCGCATTTGTTTAGGAGTGCAGGGGGACGCATGCGCAATGATGGGGTCAATCCACGTGGATGTCAACAAGGCTCTTTCATTTGGACAGCAGTAGATAGATAGATAGATAGATAAACATTTATTGTCACATACACCAATTGGTGCAGTGAAATTTGACTTGCCATGCAGCACACAAATAAAGATAACATCCAAGAATTTAACAACAACATAAAAACACCCCCCCACAATGGTTCCCACTGTGGGGAAGGCAGCAAAGTCCAGTCCCATCCCCAGTTCACCCATAGTCGGGGCCTATTGAGGCCTCTGCAGTCGCCGCTACGGCAGCACGATGCTTCAGGCCCTCTCGCCGGATGATGGAATTCTGGCGTCGGGTGAACACTCTCAGCGGACCGGAGTGTCTGGAGCGGCCGCCTCCTCCCAGTAGACCACGGCTCCCGAAGTCCACGAGCCGCGCTGGTTGATGCTCCGACTCTGGCGACCTCGTCGTGAGATCCCAGGCTCCACGGTGTTTGAAGCTCAGCACCGCCCGCGGCTGGAAGCTCCACTGACCGCAGACCGCAGCTCCGCGATGTTGGTGCCGGCTGTCACAGCTCTCCGGAGCTTACTGCACGGCGACCCGGGTTAGGCATCGCCCGCTCCGCGATGGTACTTCAGCGCTGTGCCGCCGCCGAAGCTGAAGTCCTGGCCGGTCCCGGCAGGAAAACGCCGCTCCAGTCTGCCCGTAGGCCGCGAGGAAGGGGCGAAGATAAGGCTCGGAGAAAAGCCGCATCTCCGACCAGGTAGGGACTGCGAAAATAGTTTCCCCCTTCCCCCCCCCAACCCCCCACATAAAAAGACTAAAGACCTCCAAAAACAAACACTTTTAACTAACTAAAAATAAAAATAATTTTTTTTTTTTTTTTAAATGGTGAAAAAAACTAACAGCTGCTGGCAGGGCAGCCATACTCGACGGCGCCCCAGGTGGATATGCCCAGGAACTTAACTTGCGACTGCCCCTGGACTAAAACCCCCACCCTCCTTTACTGTAGGGTCTCTCCTGTTGCCGTATCTACCAGCACCATAATTTGAGACCACCGCGTATACATCATCCATCGCCTCTAACATCTTCTAATCCGCAACTCTGCGCTCGGATCAATATGTTCTGCTTTCCAAGCTGATCATGGAACTTTAAGGCTTTTGCAAAGGGGGGGGGGATGATTTTGCAGACCATTTCACAGACTCGGACTTCCCCCTTCATGTTCCCCCACGGCTAATTTGCAATGTAGGCCCTGATCTCGTGCAGGCATGTGGAGAATGTTCCACCACACTCCTAACTTGTACCTTTCACGTCGGGACCCTTTTCCAGGCTTCAGACCCGCGATGTTGTCAATTCACTCGCTCCACAGGTGCTGCCTGACCCGCTGAGTTACTCCAGCACTTTGTGTTTTGCTGCAGATTCCCGCATCTGCATTTCCTCATGTCTCCAATTATGTTGCTTGTCCAGTTGAATTTCTGGATACTGGTGCATGGAGTTTGGCAATGGTAATACCATTCAATGTCAAGGGGAAGTGATTAGACACCCTTTCGCTGGAGATGGTCATTGCCTGGTACTTGGTGATGCAAATAATACTTGCCATTTATTGTGTTTGAATGGTAACTGGGAGTTGCTGTCTGCAGGCATGGGTTGCTTCATTTTCTGAGGAGTTGCAAGTGGCATTGAACATAGAACAGTACAGCACTGGAAGTGGCCCTTCAGCCAGCAATGTTTGTGCCAAACATGATGCCAAGTTAAACTGATCTTAACTGCCTGTGAATGATCCACGTCCCTCTAATCCCTGTACTTCCATGTGCCTCTCTAAAAGTGTCTAAAAACAGCATTTAGTTGTCAATTGTTCCAAAAACAGAACAGTAAAATTCTTACTGTCAAGAACCAAACCGGACTGTAAACACGGTACTCACAGAAAACATAATATACAAAATAAAAATCAAGAAATTAAAAAAAAAACATTAATGCATAAAAAGACCAAAGTCCGTAATTGCAACCAAGACAGCTGATAGTTCATTGATTAGTTGGTGTTTGTAGAGTCATGAAGTCATAGTCATACAGTGTGGAAGCAGGTCCTTCACCCCAATTTACCCACGATTACCAACATGTCGTATCTGCACTAGTCCCAGCTGCCTGCGTTTGGCCCATATCGCTCTCAACCCAACCTATTTATGGACCTGTCTTTAAATGTTTCTTAAACGTTGCAATAGTACCCGCCTCAACTACCTCCTCAGGCAGCTTGTTCCATACACACAGCACCCTTTGTTTTTAAAACGTTACTCCTCATGTTCCCATTAAATCTTCCCCCCCTCACCGTAAATATATGCCCTCTGGTTCTCGATTACACAACTCTGGGCAAAAGACTGTGCGTTTACCTGATCTATTCCTTTCAAGCATTTCTACACCTCTATAAGATCACTCCATATCTTCTTGTGCTCCAAGGAATAGAGTCCGAACCTGCTCAACGTCTCCCTGTAGTCCAGGCCCTCGAATCCTGGCAACATCCTCGTAAATCTTCTCTGCACCCTTTCCTGCTTGACAACATCCTTCCTATAGGGGGGTTGCACGTAAGGTCATTGGGTCAAAGGGCGTGATGCACGGAGCAGCTCAATCCATGTGGAGTATAAGGCAGCCTCCGGCATATACTGTTAATACACAAAACGCGTACTTTCATACCCGTAAAAAACTGCCGAAATGGTAATTATTTGCGCTGTAAATAATTGTGGAAATCGGGGTAAGCGTGAAAGACATTTTTAATACTTCAGACAAGGACTTTAAGACTTTTGCCTTCCATCACAGTGAGGATGTGTCTGGTAGATTCACTGCGATGAATGTTAAACTGTGTTCATTTTGTGTTCTGTTATTTTATTCTCTGTCATGACTGCAAGGTACGTAATTTCGTTCAAACTAAAAGTTTGAATGACAATAAAGGATACTTTATACTTTACTTTATACTACGTAGGTCCTGCCCATGTTAGACTTCCCAAAATGCAACACCTTCCATATCTCTGTATTAAATTCCATCAACTATTCCTCAGCCCACCTGGCCAACCGATCAAGATCCTGCTGCAATTTTTCACAACCATCTAGAGTATCTACAATACTACCCTCTTTTATGTCATCTGCAAACTTGCTAATCATGCCATGTCCATTCTCATCCAAATCATTGATATAGATGACAAACTGCAATGGGTCCAGTGCCGAACCCTGAAGCACACCACTAGTCACACGCCTCCAGTCCGAAAAGCAACCTTCCACCACCACACTCTGCTTCCTTCCATGAAGCCAATTTTCTATCCATTCAGCTATCTCTCCTTGGATCCTATGTGCTTTAACCATCCAGAGCAGCCTACCATTCAGAACCTTGTCGAATGCCTTGCTGATATCCATATACAGCTCTGCCCTTGTCAACCTTTTTGGTAACATTTTCAAAAAAATCATATTTGTGAGACATGGCCTCCCATGGAGTAAACCATGCTGGCTTTCCCTAATCAGCACTTGTTCATCTAAATGCATATATATTTTATCCCGCAGAATAATCTCTGGTAACTATCACTGGCCTGTAGTTCCCACACTTTTCCCTGCAGCCCCTCTTGAATAGAGGCACAACATTTGCCACCCTCCAGTCTTCCGGCACCGCACCTGTATTTAATGACAACTTGTAAATCCCAGCCAGGGCACCTGCAATTTCTTCTCTAGCTTCTCACAGTGCCCTTGGATATATTTAATCAGGCCCAGGACATTTGTCTATCTAGAAACACATCAGGACCTTCAGCATCTCTGCAACCATACTGCTCCCAAGACACTTTCAGTGACAACTCCAAGTTTCTCTGTCCTCCTGTCTTTCTCTACCATAAAAACAGAGGAGAAATACTCCTTGAAGACCTTTCCCATCTCCTGAGGCTCCACACAGAGTTGACCGCTTTGAATCCTGAGGGGTCCCATTCTCTCTGGTTACCCTTTTTCTCATTATGTACTGATAAAATCTCTTGGGATTATCCTTAATGCTATCTACTAGAACTACCTTATGTCCCATTTTTACCCTCCTGATTTCCTTGTTTAGCTCGCTTCTTAGTTCCCAAAACTTCTCCAGTGATAGCCTTGATCCCAGCTGCTCATGCCTCCTTACTTTTGACCAGAGCCTCAATTTACCTAGTCATCCAAAATTCCTTCCGTTCACAGTCCTTGCCTTTAATTCCAACAGATGTGCAAGTCCTGGACTCCTGTCAGCACACTTCTAAAAACATCCCACTTTGCTGATGTTCCTTTTCCTTTAAACATACTCCAATCAACTTGAGCGAGTTCCTATCTCATACCCTCAAAGTCGGCCGTGCCCCAATTTAGCATTTAAATTTGTGGGCCCGCTCTGTCTCTATCCAAAACTATCATAAACCAAATATTGTTTATCCCAAATGGCTCATCCACAAACACTTCATCCAATTTCCCAAGTAAAGATCAAGTGTTGCCCCCTCCTGTGTGGAACTCTCTACATATTGCTGGAGGAAACTCTCCTGAACACATTTGACAAATACCACCCCCTCTAAACCTTTTGCACTGATATTCCCAGTCAATTTTGGGAAAGCTAAAATCCCCTACTACGACAACCTTATTGGACCTGCAGCTGCCTGCAATCTCCTGGCGTATTTGCTCTTCTAATTCCCATTGACTTTTTTTTTTAACCACCCATTGACTATTTGGGGGCCTGTTGTCCACTCACAACCAGGTGATCCTCTCTTTCTTGTTCTCAGCTCTGCCTATATAGCCTCACTAGACAAACTGTCTAAATGTCATCTCTGACCACTGCTGTGTAATTCTTTTCAACCAATAAACCTCTTTTAGCCCCACCTCTGTCTCTCATCATAAGGTCATAAGTGATAGGAGCAGAATTAGGCCATTCGGCCCACCAAGTCTACTCTGCCATTCTATCATGGCTGATCTATCTCTCCCTCCTAACCACATTATCCTGCCTTCTCCCCATAACCCTCCATATCAACTTCGAACCTCTCTCCTGCCTCGGTCCTGTATAGTTGAATAGTCCTTTATTGTCACGTGTATCCCGAGGTACAGTGAAATTTGATTTTACCATACAGTCATTGCAAAAAAAAGCAACAAGATACAAAATTACATTAAAAATAAACATAAACAGGCACCACAACGGCATGTGGGAATCCCTAGGCACACAGCAAAAGCGGAGACCCACAGCCATCAGTCCAATGTCCGGGCCACACACACGCTCTTCTCCGTGATATGACCAGAGTTGCACTGACCGCTGTCACTCTCTTTGTAGTCCCTGTCTGCCTGAACAGTCCGCACTTGCCGTCCGCACTCGCACCAGACTTCAGGACGCTCCAATGGCACAACGTCCCCGCAAACACCGAGACCACCACACTGACGGCAATCCCTCCAAGTCCCCACCAGCGCAGGGAGCATCCATCTTGATTTTCGGTGACCTCGCATTCCTCACTGTGATGGAAGGCAAATAACTTTAACCTTGTTCCTCCTATTCTCCCGCAGGCGGGGCGATCGAAACATCCACAGTCGGGACGATCGAAGGTCCGGCTCTGCAGTCCCTGTCCTCCCAAACAGTCTGAAAGCCATCCACACTCGCCTTAGACTCAGGGATGTCCTCGTGGAGCCATGTCTCTGTGAAATATATCACACTGCTCTCACAATACTCCCTCTGAGTCCTCATTAATACAGCTAGCTCGTCCATGTTGGTAGCCAGTGATCTCACATTCCCCCTTGTAATGGAAGGCAAGTATGGCTTGTATGGCTTTTATCCGCACGTCGTTTTACACCCGACCGGCATGCCCTGTATTTTCTCCTCAGTTCCTTGGGGATTTCAAACGCAGGTCGGAGCCCCATCAGTCGATCTCTGATGTAAACAACATAGAGATCGCCAGCCCCTTGTTGTTGCAGCCACAATGCAGAGACAGAGATACGGTGAAAAAGTATATCCCCGACGAGGAAAGCTAAAAAACTTTTCTCCCACCACAATATGGTGCGAAAACGAACTAAATGTAGTGGAGGCGGAGTTGTCCGTTAAACAACGAGGCGGGACACGAAGTTTGTCCGAAAGTCTTGTTCTTTATTGTTACACTAATTCTCCTCACTCAGTAACACCATGTGCACGTGATTAACCCTTAAATACTCCACAGGCGCACCCGTGACCACACCGTGACCCCTACCTCTCGTCACCGGGACACGTGACACCCCAAGAGCCGAAGGTTATGTACAGTGAGTGTCCCACCACCCGGTAACGCCACATTACCCCCCCATAACCGGAGGCACAAAAACGGACGGAAGCCGAATGGAGCGGCCGGACCTCGTACGTACGTGCCCACGCAAAGGTTTATTTTCTGGTAAGGACGAACTAGGTGGGACCCGAGATGGCGGACGCCCTCGACGGCGAGGCCGGGCCACCTGGACTGGCTCGCTCAGGTCCAAATGGGCCAGCTTCAAACGAGCCACCAACACGGTCTCCCTCCGATCTCCCATGTAACGAGCCACCGACACAGTCTCCCCCCGACCCCCCCATGTCCAATTCAAAGGTCGTGGGCCCGTGCTGTAGCATCCGAAAAGGACCTTCGTAAGGGCAACCTGTGGGTGTCGTGGCGGAGGAAAGATATACTGACAGTCTGCAAGACCCGGCAGCATGTGAGATGAAGCGACACCATGCCGAGACGTTGGGACAGGAGACAGGGTGCCAACCCTCTCCCGCAGTCGAACCAACATGGATGGCGGCGACACCTGGGGGCCGCCAGCAGTTGGGATTAGCTCCCCGGGCACGGTTAGTGGAACGCCGTAAACGAACTCGTCAGATGAAGCCGGCAAGTCCTCCTTTGGGGCAGTCGAATCCCCAGCAAGACCCACGGCAACTCGTCTATCCAACCGGGACCAGTGAGGCGAGCCTTCAAAGCGTCCTTAAACCGGCGGTGGAAACGTTCCACCAACCCATTCGACTGGGGGCTGATAGGCCGTTGCGTCGTGGAGCTGAGGCCCCAAACAGGCGAACCATTGCTGATCACAGCTCCGACGTGAATTGGGCACCCCGGTCGGATGAGATGTCCAGCGGTACCCCGAAATGGGCAGCTCAATAGGCCACCAGGGCACGTGCCCAGGACAGGGTCGAAGTGTCGACAAGCGGGATGGCCTCCGGCCACCGGGAGAAACGGTCCACCACCATAAGCAAGTGTGAAATGCCGCGGGACGGAGGCGGTGGCCTCACGATATCTACGTGGACGCGGTCGAAACGTCGGCGAGGTACCGCAAAGTCTTGAACTGGCTCCCAGACGTGCCGCTGAACCTTCGATGTTTGACAGGGAATGCACGTTTGGGCCCAATGACCCATCTGCTTCCGCAATCCGTGCCATACGAATCGTGCAGCAACCAACGCCACCGTCGCCCGGATGGATGGATGGGCCAAACCATGAATGGCGTCGAAAATCTGATGACGCCAGGCTGACGGAACAATAGGCTTCCCCGTGGAGACGTCACACAGGACAGCGATGCCAGCGGAACCCACAGGCACGTCCTCGAGCACCAGTCCTGTGATGGCAGCTCGGTCCGCCCTGATCTACTCATCCGCTAGCTGCGCCGCCGCCACAGCAGAGTAATCGATTCCCGGGGACGCGTCGAGAACTGGGCGGGACAAGGCGTCCTCGACCAGGTTATTTTTCCCGGTGATGTGGTGGATGTCCTTTGTGAACTGGGAAATAGCGGTGAGGTGGCGCTGCTGCCGAGTGGACCAAGGGTCGGTCATCTTGGAAGAGGTGAAAGTGAGGGGCTTATGGTCAGTAAACGCAATGAATATCCGGCCGTCCAGGATATAAGGGAATTGCCTGACTGCCAGGTATAAAGCGAGTAGTTCCCGGTCTAATGTGCTATATTTATGCTCCGCTGGGTTGAGTTGGCGGCTGGTTGTTGGAAGGGTAGGGTTGGAAGGATTCGCCCGGCCGTTTCCTGGTCGAGCGTGCCGACCACAGAATGGTAGTGGGTCTCGTCATTGGTTACCACTCGAATGACGAATTGTGATTCGGCCTGCTGGAACCATTCCTGCGGCTGGGCAGTCCAGAAGATCGGTAGCTTCAGGGCGACGGCGCTGAGTTGGGCCTGGTTGTTGGAAGGGTTGGGCGCTGGCGCGGCGCATTTTTCTTCCAGAATATAAATCCTGGACGTCGGGGTCACCAAATGTCGCGGGCGCACAGATGTCCGTTAAAGAACGAGGCAGGACATGAAGTTTGTCTGAAATTCTTGTTCTTTATTGTTACACTAATTCTCCTCACTCACCAACACTGTGCGTGCGTGAATAACCCTTAAATACTCCCCAGGGGCACCTGTGACCACACCGTGACCCCTACCTCTCGTGACCCCCCCAAGAGCCGAAGGTTATGTACAGTGCGTGGCCCACCACCAGGTGCCGCCACATTGCTAACCTAAAAATGTGCAAAATAAATATAAAAGAAAAAGACGAGGAGCGACTGTTGGCTGGCTGCTGTGCGCACAGCGCCGGAACCAGGAAGGTTCCTTGAGCCAAAGATATGCACTGGACCTTCACACAGCCTTTCCCCATCACGGCTGCTCCGCTACACCTTGGTCATTTTTATTTGCCACTCAACTAACCAATTTGGGTGCTGCAACCCATCAGCCGACTCGATGCTCCTAACTGCCACTCCTGCTCCGACCTCTGATTCAAGTCCACAGACCTGTCAATGGGCGGACTTTTTAAAGTTCCTGCGCTTGCACTAACCTGGAATTGCTTTGCCACAACTAATCCACAGGCTTGCTGCTCCTACCTCTGATTCAAGTGCTGAAGGGCCTGACGGTTGTCGGGATGTAGCTGTTCTTGAACCTCTGGAGCCCATGGTTTTCAGACTCCAATGCCTTCTTCCTGGTGATAGGTGTATATTAAACTGCACACAACCACCTTCTTAGGTGAGGTGTGTCTCCAACCACTGGTGTCTTCCCTTTATGTCAGTTTGCTTCAGTTTTACCAGGGTGCCTTGATACCACACTCGGTCAAATGCAATCTTGATAGCAAAAGTAGTCACTCTTACCTCAAGTCAGGGTTCAGCTCTTTGGTCCAAAGTTTGGACCAAGACTGTGATGGGGTGCGCGGACCTGAATTGAGATGGAAAAACCCCAAATTGGCATGTGAGTAGTTGCTGATGTTTGGTTTGGTTTATTGTCATGTGTACCGAGATACAGTGAAAAGCTTTTGTTTGAATGAATATCTAAGAATACAATCGAGCCATACACAACTACAAAAGGTAAAGTAAAGAGAAAATAATACCAGAGCAGAATAAAGTTTCCAGCATTTTAGCATTACAGTTCCACAGAAAAAGTCCTGTGACCCCAATGAGGTAGGTTTGAATATTGGGACTGCAGTCTAGCTTATGGGAGAATTGTCAGAAGTCTGACAACTGAGGGAAAGAAGCTGTTCCTGAGTCTGGTGGTGTGTGCTTTTAAGCTTTTGTATTGTCTGTGTTATGTATTGCCCGGAACAATAACCACAATGCAGTAAGTAATGTAACAGTAGTTTACCAATTAACTTCAAACTTGAACCATCATCGTAACTTAGAAAAGATGGCTGTAGCCTTTCAGACCGTGTGTTGCACAAATCCCGCGTTACCTCCACCATTGGATGGTGTTTCCAATCTATCGTGCAAATGCACACCCGTGACGTTCCTGGCCAGCAGGGATGCTGGTGTGTATGCGGGTAAGATGCCAGCACGCATGCGCGGAATAAACCGTTCACAACGGTACACCTTGCCTGATGGAAATAGGGAGAAGATGTAATGACCAGGGTGAGAAAGATCCTTGATTATGTTGGCTGCTTTGTTATGTGTAGTGTAGATGTAGTCAATGTCTGGTCTGCGTGATCAGTAAGGTTAGCATTATCTTTATTCCTTGGAAACCTTGCTATTGTTTTGATGTAATTAGGAGGCAGCCATGATCCCAGAGTCCTCGTTGCCTAGCGACCATAAAACAAAGTGCAGGATTGGTCAATTTGGGTTCGACCTCAATGTCAAACGTGCATTGATTGGACAATTACCCTCGGAAAATTTGAGGTTTTTCTCATATTTTAAAGAAATGTGCAGGTTTTGGTCTTGTCGAGTTTCAGGTATGATTTATTTATTTTTACACAATATGTTAAAAATTCAGGTAGTTCCGTGAGTCGGGTCACGAACTTGAACGAAAAAACTCCTCGGCCCACAGCCTAAATGTACAGGTGCAATGAGACCTGATGGTATGCTTTCCACGATGCATCTGTAGAAGTTGGTACGAGTTGTTATCGATGTTGAGTTTCCTTAGTCTGCTGAGGAGGAGAGGCATTGGAGTGATATTTTCAATGATTGACCGCTTTTTTAAGTGCTGCTTGAGAGCACTGTTGATGACAGCTTCCATTTCCTATGACTAAAATTGGACTGATTGCGTGTTAATTAGGTGGATTGGCCTTTTTACTACCTTTTGTGAACTGGGCATAGGTAATAATAATAATAATAATAATGCATTTTATTTATGGGCGCCTTTCAGAACACTCAAGGACACCTTACAGTTAAAACAAGCAAATTACAAATATATAAATAAAATGAAACAAAAACAACATATCCATGAATTTGATAGAAAGTGGAGTTACGTGGGATAGGCCAGTCTGAATATGTAAGTTTTGAGGGAGGTTTTAAAGGTGGGGAGAGACTCTATGGTACGGATGGATAGTGGGAGAGAGTTCCAGAGGTGAGGGGCAGAACGGCTGAAGGCTCTGAACCCCATCGTGGACAGGCGGACAGATGGAGTGGAGAGCAGGGAGGAAGAAGTGGATCAGAGAGTTCGGGATGGAGTGTAAGGCTGGAGGAGTTCAGAGAGGTATGGAGGAGCGAGATTGTGGAGGGCTTTGAAAGTGAGGAGGAGAATCTTAAAATCAATGCGGTATTTGACAGGGAGCCAGTGCAGTTGTTTGAGGATAGGAGTGATGTGTTCAGTGGATGGGGTTCTAATGATAATGCGGGCAGCTGAGTTCTGGACCAATTGGAGTTTATGGATGGACTTGTGGGGTAAACCAGAGAGGAGAGAGTTACAATAATCAATACGGGAGGTGACGAGGGCGTGGATGAGAGTAGCAGTGCTGTTAGGTGTGAGTGGTGGACGAAGACGGTGGATAGTGCGTAGGTGGAAGTTAGCAGACCGAGTTAGATTATTGATGTGTTTTTCAAAAGAAAGTGTGCTGTCAAGGATGACACCCAGACTCTTGACCTGAGGGGAAGGAGGGACTATGGAATTGTCAATGATGAGTGAGAAATTGGGACATTTCGATAGGGTGGATAGGTAGATCAATATTCTTGATGTTATGAAATGAGATGGAGCGAGACTGATTTGTTTTGGGTGGTGGTAAGTTGACATTAAAAGAAATGAGCTTATGATCAGAGATGGGCAGATCAGATGCAGTACATTTAAAACGGGTTTAACCAGAGCAGCAGATGAGGTCCAGGATGTGACCTTTGTTGTGTGTGGGAAAGTCAATATGTTGCTGTAATCCAAAACTGTCTAGAGTTGAAGAAAGATCCGTAGTAAGAGTGTTGCTGATATTGTCCATGTGAATATTAAGATCACCCAGTATTATGACATTTGGGGACATGGAGTAAGTAGATGTTAAAAAGGAAGAAAAATCATTAAAAAAATTATTATTGGGCTTGGGTGGGTGATAGATAGTGGCTAAAACAGTAGGGGCGGGTCCACTGATTTGTAGGATTATGGATTTGATTGAGTTGTGGGCAGGGATAGTGACAGGAGACACTCTCCACTTGTCATTGTAGAGCATTGCGACACCGTCCCCATGGCCTGCGGCGCGTGATTGACAGGTGTAAACAAACCCATGTGGGACAGCCTCGTTGAGCTGTGTGTAGTCATTCTGATGCTGCCAGGTTTCTGTCAGGCACAAGAAGTCGAATTTGTTGTCCTGTTAAAGAGCATAGACCAGGGGACCCTTGTTGGTGAGTGAGCGGATGTTGAACAGCCCGACGGAGACGGTGGTGTTGACGAGATTAGCGCTAGCCGACTTGGCTAGGTTAGTTAGCACATTGTGGTGCTTTCTCGGGGGACGAGGTGACGATGACCAGAAGGATCTTATTGGCTTCCAAAAGATGGCGGACTGCAGGAGTGGGGCGCCGTTGTGTATGGCTGCTCTGCCTGCAGTCTGCCCTTTCACCCTTTTTATTTTTATTTTTTGTCCTGTTAAAAAACAAAATGTTAGTTGGAGGTCTTTTATGTGGTGGGTGGGGGAGGGGAAGGGGGAAACTTTATTTGTTAGTCCCCTACCTGGTCGGAGAGGCAGCTTCCCTCCGAGCAGTTTCTTCGCCCCTTCCTCGCGGCCTACCATCGGACTGGAGCAGCGTCTCCTGTTGGGACCGGCCCGAACCCCAGCTTCGGCGGTGGCGCAGCGCTGGGACACCAACACGGAGCGGGCGATGCAGCAAGCTCCGTGCGGCAAGCTCCGGAGTGCTGTGACAGCCGACTCCAACATCCGAGGAGCTGTGGCTGCGGGCGTCCAGCCGTGGGCGGCGCTGGATTTCGAACACCGCGGAGCCTGGGATCCCAGATTGCCAGAGTCGGAGCTCCAACCAGCGCGGCCTGAGGACTTCGGGTGACGCGGTCTCCGGGGAGAAAGCGGCCGCTCCAGACATTTCCAAGCCGCCGAGGAGTGTTCACCCAACGCCGGAGTTCCAGCTTTCCGGCAAAGTGGGCCTGAAAACATCGGACTGGCTGCGGAGGCCACAAATAGGCCCCGACCTCGGGTGATTCACAGAGGAAGTGGACTTAACTTTTTGATGCCTTTCCGCACAGTGGAAATTTTTGATTCTGTTGTGGGGGGACGTTCATGTTGAATTCTATAACGTGTTGTGTCATTTTTCTTATTTTTAATTTTTCTATGGATGTACGGAAACTTAATTATTTATTTTATGTATAGCACTTTGGTTTCAACGCGAGTTGATTTAAATGTGCTATATTAATACAATTTACTTTACTTGTGTCATCAATGTTGAATCTCCGTCCTGAGCCACGGCGGATATATTTCCGACGATAATGACGAGCCAGATCCAGGTGAAAATGTAACACCGGGGTTGGGTCAGACAGGTGGGGTCGCAGCTGGAGAAGTTCATCCACCGAGTATTGGAGAATCGGTGTAACAGGATCGAGTATGGATGAGAGAGTGATCCAGACAAGCACAGTCCATAAAAACAAGCTGTTAATCCTCATTGTGGCCAGCGTTTAATCCAAACGGCGGCGGCCGGAAACAGGAGCGGCAGGTAGTGGAGGTGAGGTCATGAGCTCCAAAAACAAAAAGAAGAAGGTAATAACAGTCAATATATGCAGGTTATTCCATTAAAGTCAGCAGACAAGTTGCTGAAGTGTGTTGACAGATAGATTCCCTGCTCAAATTGCAATAAGAAGTAGTAGGGACAGCAATAATACATAATTCGGAGAGAGAGCAGCGGCAGCTAGTCACGCCAGCGTTCACTCTCACTTCCGGCAACCATTAGGCGGGCAATCCTCCACATTACTGGGTAGAGTCTGGTGTTATTACTCCACTGGAGCAGCTTACCCAGAGATACAGCTAGGGGCATAGGTCTTCGGGATGTTGCCCTGTTGTATTGTATTTGTTATATCTAGCTCTCTCAACTGTTCCCTGGCATCAATGGTACTTTTATTGTCACATGTGCGAAGTGCTAACACAATGAAATTATTTTTCACACAAAGCGTCCTGTACAGTATTGCCATACCCCTGATCTTCGATTAGCAAGTGTACAGAAATAGTCCACAGAGCCCGTATGCAAGAGGCGCCATATTTTAGTACCATTTTAAAAGTCCACGTTCTAGTTCTTATGAGCGGTGCCTCTTCCCGACACATCCTAGGCTGTTGAGGGCCTCCGGCCATCTCCTTCCTTGGACGGGGCCCGTTCCTTCTCTCCAGGGATGCCATCTGCGTGTGCTGCTTTTACTGTGGATCATGCATGGTATTGAAGATGCACTGAGCTGGCACGTTATCATTTTTGGACATACCTGAAGCTGCCATTCCGCACTCCTCATTGAACCAGACTTGATCCGCTGGCTTGACTGAAAAGAAGAGAAGAATGAGGAATCTGCTAAGTCATGACATTGTAGAATGTGGTGGGTTGCATTTCTGCTGACGCCCCACAGTAATTCTTGGAGAGTCAAGAGTGTTTAATTGTCGTATGGTGGGCAAATTAATGGAAAGGATACTTAGAGATAATATATATATAAGCATCTGGATAAACAGGGGCTGATTAGGAACAGTCAACATGGATTTGTGCCTGGAAGGTCATGTTTGACTAATCTTGAATTTTTTGAAGAGGTTACTCGGGAAATTGATGAGGGTAAAGCCGTGGATGTTGTATATATGGACTTCAGTAAGGCCTTTGACAAGGTTCCTCACGGAAGGTTGGTTAAGAAGGTTCAATGGTTGGGTATTAATGGTGGAGTAGCAAGATGGATTCAACAGTGGCTGAATGGGAGATGCCAGAGAGTAATGGTGGATGGTTGTTTGTCAGGTTGGAGGCCAGTGACTAGTGGGGTGCCACAGGGATCTGTGTTGGGTCCACTGTTGTTTGTCATGTACATCAATGATCTGGATGATGGTGTGGTAAATTGGATTAGTAAGTATGCAGATGATACTAAGATAGGTGGGGCTGTGGATAATGAAGTAGATTTTCAAAGTCTACAGAGAGATTTATGCCGGTTGGAAGAGTGGGCTGAAAGATGGCAGATTAATGCTGATAAGTGTGAGGTGCTACATCTTGGCAGGACAAATCAAAATAGGACGTACATGGTAAATGGTAGGGAATTGAAGAATGCAGGTGAACAGAGGGATCATGGAATAACTGTGCACAGTTCCCTGAAAGTGGAATCTCATGTAGATAGGGTGGTAAAGAAAGCTTTTGGTGTGCTGGCTTTGATAAATCAGAGCATTGAGTATAGAAGTTGGGATGTAATGTTAAAATTGTACAAGGCATTGGTGAGGCCAATTCTGGAGTATGGTGTACAATTTGGGTCGCCTAATTATAGGAAGGATGTCAACAAAATAGAGAGAGTACAGAGGAGATTTACTAGAATGTTGCCTGGGTTTCAACAACTAAGTTACAGAGAAAGGTTGAACAAGTTAGGGCTTTATTCTTTGGAGCGCAGAAGGTTAAGGGGGGACTTGATAGAGGTCTTTAAAATGATGAGAGGGATAGACAGAGTTGACGTGGATAAGCTTTTCCCATTGAGAGTAGGGAAGATTCAAACAAGGGGACATGACTTGAGAATTAAGGGACAGAAGTTTATGGGGTAACATGAGGGGGAACTTCTTTACTCAGAGAGTGGTGGCTGTGTGGAATGAGCTTCCAGTGAAGGTGGTGGAGGCAGGTTCGTTTTTATCATTTAAAAATAAATTGGATAGTTATATGGACGGGAAAGGAATGGAGGGTTATGGTCTGAGCGCAGGTATATGGGACTAGGGGAGAATACGTGTTCGGCACGGACTAGAAGGGTCGAGATGGCCTGTTTCCGTGCTGTAATTGTTATATGGTTATATGGTTATATGTACCGGTAACAGAACGATGACATTCTTGCAGCTAGCAGCTTAACAGGCTTGACTCGCACACACAGATAAAACATGAATTAAAAAATGGAATACATTTATAACCATAATACTAGGTAGCCATAATAATGCAAACGCGGGAGTCCTGCGCTCGGTCTCGCTGATATATAAGAGTCCACACCTGGATGGACTTGCAGAAAATGTGAATGTGCTCACGTATGAATGGCCCCCTTCACTTTCAGAGAGCACATTACAGATAACCCAGAACAGCAGATACAGTAAATGTGTTTGGAGGTGGTGCAAGTGAACCTCTGCCTCACCTGTAAAGGATGTTGGGGTCCTTGGATGGAGTAGAGGAGGGAGGTATAGGTTCATCTCCTGCTCAGGTGTTGCATCTCCTGCGGTTGTAGGGGAAAGTACCTGGAGAGGAGGAAGTTTGGGAAGGGACGAGTTGACCAGGGAGTTACAGAGGGAACAGTCTCTGCGGAAAGGGGTGGAGATGGGAAATGTGGCTAGTGGTGGGATCCCGTTGGAGGTGGTGAAAATGTCGGAGGATTATCTGCTGTATTGGACAACTAGGGGGACTCTCCCTGTCACAACTGGAGGGAAGGGGAGCAAGAGCGGAGCTGCGGGATACCGAGGAGATCCTCTAATCAATGGGGACATCTCGGATGTCCTGGTATGGAACACCTCATCTTGGGTGCAGATGCGGCGTAGATGGAGGAATTGGGAGTAGGGGATAGAGTCTTTACAGGAAGCAGGGTGGTAAGACATGTAGTCTAGATAGCTGTGGGAGTCATTGGGTTTATAATAAATGTCAGTTGATAGTCTGTCTCCTGTGATGGAGACGGTGAGATTAAGAAAAGGTAGGGAGATGTAGGAGATAGTCCAAGTGAATCTTGAGTGCAGGATGGTAGCACCAATCCAGTCGTCAATGTAGCGGTGGTGGATGTGGGTGCTGCTCCTCTTGGCAGCAATGGCATCGCATGTCTTAGCCCCATGCTGGTAGGGCAGGTGGGACGGTCCAGTGGTGGCGCTGCGGGCGGTCGAGTCGAGGACTGTCAATGGAGGGACTGGTCTGGAGACGTGCAAGCTTGTGATCCTTAGTGGAACCCAGGTAGGCAAAGAAGCAATTGTTGAGAGCGTGGATCTGGCATCGAATGAAGTAAAGTTCGGGTCCATTGCAGGACGGGTTTAAAGTTGCTAAGGTTTGTGATATATAGTTGACAACAAATCTCAATCTTCCAAGGAAGTACAGTTGTTGATGAGCTTGCCTTGTGATTACATCAATGTACCAAGCTCAGGCAGATCTTCGGAAATATGAAGATTCCTGATCCAGGAACTTGCAGCTGTTGACTTTCTGATTCAATTCAATTCAATTCAATTCAATTCAATTCAACTTTAATGTCATTGCACAAATACTGAGTATGGGTACAACGAAATGCAGTTTTGCGTCAGTCCGTAGTAGTAGTGCAATATAGAAATTTAAAGAAAAAAAAAGAGGATACAGAATAATCAAAAATACAGAATAATGAACAATGGGGACGGAGGGACCGGAGGAATCTATCGGCGGGACTCCGAGTTCAGCAATGCGACGGTATAATTGTAGAAGCTGTTCCTCATCCTACTGGTACGAGACCCGAGGCTCCTGTACCGCCTCCCTGATGGGAGGAGGGCAAACAGTCCATGGTTGGGGTGGGAGGGGTCTTTGATGATCTTCCCAGCCCGTTTCAGACACCGTTTTCGGTGGAGGGCATCGATGGCAGGGAGCGGGGCACCGATGATGTGCTGCGCGGTTTTCACCACCCGTTGTAGTGCCTTCCTGTCCGCAACAGTGCAGCTGCTGTACCATACCGTGAAGCAGGTGGTCAGGATGCTCTCGATGGTACACCGGTAGAAGTTGGTCAGGATCTGGGGGGACAGGTGGGCTTTCTTGAGCCTCCTCAGGAAGTAAAGGCGCTGCTGTGCCTTTTTGATCAGCTTGGAGGTGTTGAGGGACCAGGACAAATCCTCCGAGATGTGTACCCCGAGGAATTTGTAGCTGGAGACGCGCTCCACCTCAGTCCCGTTTATATGGATGGGGGTATGTCTGCCCCCTCTGACCTTCCTGAAGTCGACAATAATTTCCTTCGTCTTCTTGGAGTTGAGGACGAGGTTATTGTTGGCACACCAGGTTGTCAGGTGCTGGACCTCCTCTCTGTAGGCTGACTCATCGTTGTCACTGATCAGTCCTACCACCGTGGTGTCGTCAGCAAACTTAATGATGGCGTTGGATCCGTACTTAGGGATGCAGTCGTGGGTGAAGAGGGAGTAGAGGAGAGGGCTGAGCACACAGCCCTGTGGCACGCCAGTGTTCAGTGTTATAGTGGAGGAGGTGAGGTTGTTGACCCTAACAGACTGTGGTCTGTTGGTGAGGAAATCCAGTGTCCAGTTGCAGAGGGAGGTGGAGATGCCAAGCCCGCTGAGTTTGGTGATCAAGCTGGCGGGGATGACAGTGTTAAAAGCGGAGCTGAAATCAATGAACAGCAACCTGATGTAGGAGTTGTTGTTGTCCAGGTGGGTCAGGGCAGAGTGTAGGGCCGCCGATATGGCGTCCTCTGTAGACCTGTTGGCCCGGTAGGCAAACTGATGGGGGTCCAGTGTGGGGGGGAGGCTGGCTTTGAGGTGAGCCAAGATCAGCCGCTCAAAGCACTTAGCAATGACAGGGGTGAGTGCCACTGGGCGGAAATCGTTGAGGCTCCCTGTGGCTGACTGTTTGGGCACTGGCACGATGGTTGATGCCTTGAGGCAAGTGGGGACAACACCCTGGGCCAGTGAGAGATTGAAAATGTCGGTAAAGACTGGGGATAGTTGTCCAGCACATGCCCTAAGCACCCGGCCAGGGATGCCATCGGGGCCGGCAGCTTTGCGCTCATTCACCTTGCTCAGTGCATCTTGTACAGCAGAGGTGGAGAGACTGAGGGGTTGTTCATTTGGGGGTGGAGCAACTTTGATGGCTGGGGTTTTGTTATCCCGGTCAAAGCGAGCATAGAAATAGTTTAGTTCGTCAGGAAGGGTGGCGTTGTCTGGGGGAGGGGTGTTAACTTTCTGGTAATCGGCAAGGGATTTGATTCCTTGCCACATGCGCCTGGGGTCAGAGTTGTTTTGGAAGTGCTCCTCAATCCGCCGTTTGTGATTGAGTTTGGCATTCCTAATTCCCATTTTCAGATTGGCCCTGGATGAGCTGTATCCCTCAGCGTCGCCAGATCTGAAAGCGGCATCGCGAGCCTTCAGTAGGAGTCTGACTTCCCTGCTCATCCACGGCTTCTGGTTAGGGAAGGTCTTTATTTCTTTGTGGGTAGTGACATTATCGGTGCAGAATTTTATATAGTCCATAACTGTTGAGGTGTATGAGTTGATGTCCACTTGTGAATTGAAGGTGGACTGAGTAGCAAACAGACTCCAGTCTGTCTGCTGAAACTGCTGCTGTAAAACAGAGACAGCCCCCTCAGGCCAGACCTTCACTGTCCTCGTGGTAGGTTTCACACGTCTGATCAGAGGTGTGTATTTGGGGAGCAGGAACAGAGAGAGGTGGTCAGACTGACCAAGGTGGGGGAGGGGGAGGGCTTTGTAGGCTTCAGTAATATTAGTGTAAACTAAGTCCAGAATATTGTTTCCTCTGGTTGGGAAGGAAACATGCTGATGGAACCTGGGGAGTACCGTTTTAAGGTCGGAGTGGTTGAAATCACCCGCAACAATAAATGCCCCCTCAGGGTGAGCAGATAGACGTTTGCTGATAGCAGCTTGCAGCTCTTCCATTGCTAGCCTGGCATTAGCGTCCGGGGGTACATAGACTGCCGTGATAACAGTCGATGTGAATTCTCTGGGCAAATAGAAGGGCCTGCACTTTAACATCAGGTATTCCAGGTCAGCAGAGCAGTGACTACCAATCTTAACAACGTCCGTGCACCATGTGTTATTCACATAGATACACAGTCCGCCGCCCTTGGTCTTACTGGAGTCCTCCGCTGTTCTGTCGGCCCTGAAGACAATGCGCCCCTCCAGCTCGATGGCGTTGTCCGGGATGTTGCCGTTGAGCCATGTTTCAGTAAAGACCATGGCGTTGCAGTCGGCGATCCGTCTGTGTGTGGTGATCCGCAGCCTTAGTTCATCGATTTTACTCACCAGGGACCGGACATTCGCGAGGAAAATGCTGGGCAGAGCTGGCTGGTGAGGATTTAATTTCAGCCTAGCTAGATGTCCTCCCCGCTTCCCACGTCTTTGTTTGCGGTCCCTGCGCCGCCTCCGGGCACTTCCTGTCGGGGGAGCTGGCCCGCTAGACCACGGTGTCCTGGCGATCTCCGGCAGCAGTTGAAAGTCGCTTCTGGGGCTCGTTACGCAGAGACGGCCGAGCTCTAATAGCTCCTGACGGCCGTATAGAGTCTTCGCTCGGGTGCTCCGGGCGAAAACTAAGGTAATTATTAACAGAAAAATAACTAAATTACAAAAACTACGGAGACGCAGAGCCTCGCGTTGTGCACGCGACGCCATCTTAAAAGCAACGAGAAACTCAAAGAAAATGCAGGAAACACTCAGCAGGTCAGTGAACATCTGTGAGAAGAGTAACAGAGTTAACATTTCAGGCCAAAGAGGCCAAATCAAAACCATTAAACTCGTGCATACCAAGTTTTGAGCCTCCAGATTTGTTCGGACTCCATCCCATTTAGCATGATTGTACTGAACTGAACTGAACTTTATTTATAGAGCACTTTAAAAACAACCACTGTTGCAACAAAGTGCTGTACATGACTAATCATAAACATAAAACAAAACAATAAAAACATTAAAAGACAGGGTCAAAAGCCAAGGATTAGAAAAGGGTTTTAAGACTAGTTTTGAAAATGGACAGTGAAGGGGCCTGTCTAATGTGCAAAGGTAGAGTGTTCCATAATGTCGGAGCAGCAACAGAGAAGGCTCTATCCCCTCTGAGCTTCCGCTTAGACCTCGGTACCTCCAGGAGCAGCTGATCAGCTGACCTGAGGCACCGAGCAGGAGCGTAGGGATGAAGCAGCTCAGAGAGGTAAGGCGGGGCGAGACCATTTAAAGATTTAAAAACAAATAAAAGAATCTTAAAATGAACTCTAAAGTACACAGGCAGCCAGTGGAGGGAGGCCAGAATAGGTTATGTGCTCCCTCTTACGTGTTCCAGTTAAAAGGCGAGCAGCAGCATTCTGAACCAACTGGAGACGTGCAAGGGATGATTGGCTAACTCCAAAATAAAGTACGTTACAGTAATCCAGCCGAGACGTAATGAAGGCATGGATGACTGTTTCAAAATGCTGTCGTTCAAGAATGGGCTTCACCTTTGCCAGCTGCCTTAAATGAAAGAAGCTGGACTTAACTACCGCGCCTATTTGACGATCGAATTTAAAATCACTGTCCATCTTAAAACCCAAGTTCAAAACTGTTGGCTTCACATACAGTGCCAAGGGACCCAAGTCAACAGGGGGGGGGGGGTTCACGGGGGGCATTGGGACCAAACACTATCACTTCTGTTTTCTTTTCATTAAAATTTAAAAAGTTTAGGGCCATCCAGGATTTAATGTCATCAAGACATAACAGAAGTGGTTTGACTGAGAAAGCATCTTTCTTCTTCAGCGGCACATATATCTGACTATCATCAGCATAACAATGAAAAGAGATGCCATGCTTTCTAAGAATGGAACCCAGAGGAAGTAAGTACAGTGAGAAAAGCAGGGGCCCTAAAATTGAGCCCTGTGGAACCCCATATGACAGAGGAGCGGAGGAGGATTCAAAACCAGCAAGGCTTACACACATAGTTCTGTCTGCCAGATAAGATCTGAACCATTCCAGGGCACTACCACAAATGCCCACTAGGTGCCATAATCGAGTTACTAAAATATCATGATCCACTGTATCAAAGGCAGCAGATAGGTCCAGCAGGACAAGAATCACATAATCACCAGAATCATTAGCTGGGAGGATGTCATTAAAGACCCTTAGCAATGCTGACTCTGTGCTATGCATAGTTTTAAACCCAGACTGGAAAACCTCCCGAATATTATGGTCGTCCAATAATTTTTTTAATTGAGCATAAACAACTTTCTCCAAGATTTTAGAGATAAAAGGCAACTTGGAGATGGGCCTAAAATAGTAAGATTAAACGAGAACTTACCAGTTTGAAGTTTGATCTGTATTTTATGAGGAGTTACGATGAGGGATTACGTGAAGAACCCGCTCAGTGCGCAGGCGCGGCATACTTCCAAGCAGCGGTGTGGAATCACAGATAGACACAGGTATTTGAAGTAAACATAGTAAAGAAAAGGAGACATCAATTTATTAGTTTGATCCATATAATGAGGGTGGGAGCGGAGGGCACGTAATCCCTCATCGTAACTCATAAAATACAGATCAAACTTCAAACTGGTAAGTTCTCGTTTAATCTTACTATTTTACTTCGGAGTCACGTGAGTGACTACGTGAAGATTTCAAAGCTCTGTGATTTCAAACCGTGTAACAGTTTTATTTCACTCACTGCCGAAGTTCTTGAGGGAGGAAGTGTTATCGTAATCAACCAATGAATCTGTTTCTCAAGAAACAAAAAAGGTATTTATTAACAATAACAAAATTAAATAGCTCCCCCGGGCTTAAATTAAATATTTGCAGCTTGTAATATTTTCTCTGCAAATAAATCAGGTTTCATCAACGGCTTATTATAAAAAGTTCTGAATGTCGTTTCCCTCGACCATCCTGCTGTATTCAGAATATGGTCAACCGGTACGTCCATTCTGTCGGCCGTTGATGTAGATGCTTCCCTAGTGAAATGAGATTTAAATGTATTAGTATCTATTCCAGCAGCCTTCAGTACCTGTTTGAGCCATCTTGAAATGGTTTGGCTCGTTACCCAGCCATGAGGTTTCATGTGGCTGACCCATAAGGCTTTTTCACTCCCGCTGATATTGTGGGTTGTGTCTATGTAATGTTGTAGATGGGTCACGACACACAACCGTGGCTCTTGTGGGTAGGCCCGGAATACCACCAGTGGATTAGCTGTTCCAGGCCTGCTTTGCTTCACCAGACCCTGTATGATGAATGTGATCTGATCTGGGGTGGTCACCATGTTGTTCAGCCTTAACTTGTGTAGTGACTGGACCCTCTGAGCGGATACGAGTGCCATCAACATGAGCGTCTTTAGTGTAGATTGCTCGAGGCTGAGGGATCTGGCTGGTGGCCATTCCCTGAGGTATGTCAGGACCACACTGATATCCCAAATATGGGTATACCTGGGTTTAGGGGCTTGATATTATAAATGCCCTTCATCTGTTTTACCACCAGTGGATGGGATCCCATTGCCTGTTGTCCTGCTGGTTTGAGATAAGCAGAAAGAGCACTTCGCGCTGTGTTGATGGCACTGTAACTGATCCCTTCATTATGGTGTAGATGGGCCAGGAATTCCAGTACGTTGGTGGCTGTGGCTGTTGCATACGTTGTCCCTGTTTCCTGGCAGTACTTCTCCCATTTTCTTGTGCTGATTAAGTACTGCCTCTTGGTGGATGTTCAAAGGGATGCCGACATGGTGGTGATGGTTCGTTCGGACAATCCCAGTTCCAGGTAAGGTCTATTTAAAAGCTGCAACCCAGGAGTTTAATTTTCTCATGGCATGGGTGGCTTATGCCTGATACTGGGTGAGTTAATAATCCTGGATCACTGGGAAAGACCATTGGTGACTCAACCACCATGTCACGTAGAACCGGGAACCATGGCTGTGTAGGCCAGTCGGGCACCATCAAAATTCCAGAAGCAGAGTCCATCTGTATTTTGCGAAGTACCCGACTGATGAGGCAGAAGGGAGGGAAAGCATAGAAGAAGACATTTCCCCAATCCAGCGTGAAGGCATCTATCGCTGCTGCCTCTGGGTCTGGTTCCCAAGCAACATACATAGGTAACTGGTGATTTCGTCTTGATGCAAGTACATCGATATCTGGCGTTCCATACTGCTTAATAACTTTAGCAAATACTTTAGGGTTTAACATCCATTCGATGTTATCATTGAATTTGCGTGACCTGGTGTCTGCCACTGTGTTTAGCTTACCTGGTAGATAAGTAGCTGATAGCCAAATATGTCTTTCGACACACCATAGCCAAATCACGTTGACCAATTTGTCGCATGATAATGATTTTATGCCGCCCATATGGTTAATATAAGCCACCACCGTAGTATTATCAATCTGTAACCGAACATGCAAGTGCTGCATATTAGATACATATGCTTTTAACCCATAAAAGGCGCCCAACATCTCTAGATAGTTAATGCCCAGTGTCAGTAGTAATGATGACTCTAGGTTAGTCCATCTACCACCTGTGCTGGATATGGAGTTAGTTGCTCCCCAGCCTTGAGCACTGGCATCTGTTTGAAGAACTAAAGTAGGGTTAGTGATGATGATAGAGCTGAAACTATGCCAAACATTTTCTGCCCACCACTGTAGCTCTGATATTGCTTCAGTGGCTAATTGCATGACACGAACATCGTGACCTGTATGTCGTTTTAGTGCCTGTACCTTTGCTGTTTGTAAATTTTGATAGTGCAAAGGTCCGAATTGTGTAGCTGGAAATGCTGCTACCATTTTCCCAATCACTCTTGGTACTTGTCGAATAGTTGGTCGTTTGTTGACCATTAAATTGTTGCATGATTGTGCTAATGCAACCATTTTTTTTTTCCTTTGGCAAGGTAACAGTCCATGGCCTGAGTTAATTGTGAAGCCCAGGTAGTCCATGATAGTGGATGGCTTCAACTTAGATTTATCTGGATGTAGGACGAACCCCAGAGTTTCGAGGAGCTGTTTTGTAGCTGATACTGCTGCCACAGCCAATTCCATCGTTTTCCCTACTATCTGAATATCATCCAGTTTATGCCATGACAATATGTTTTTGTTTTCTTAGTATTGCCATGACTATTTTCAATATTTTGATGAATAATCTTGGGCTGAAGTTAGCCCATTGGGCAATGCTTTGTACTGCCGCAGCTGCCCCAACCAGATAAATGTTAGGTATCTGCAATGATCCTTGTGTATGGGTATTAGATAGTAAGCATCTTTAAGATCAACGCTTGCCATGAAGTATCCTTTGGAAATCAGTTGTTTGGCAGTAACAAATGTCGCCATTTTGAAATGTATATACTCAACAAACTTATTTAGTGATGTTAAGTCAATGATGATGCGACATCCACCATCTTTTTTGGTTTTAGTGAATATATTTGATACAAATTCCAAAGGTTCATGTTTGGTCTTTTGGATGACCCCTCCACTAACGCTGTTGAGTATATACTTGTCACACGTGACAGTAACCCATGCTTCTTTAAACAAGTGTAATCTCCCCCCTGTTAATAAAGCACCCTTATTCTCTATATGCTGGCAGGAACCAGACCCACCTACCTCCATGGTTATTGGTGTTTCTTTTGTTTCCTAATGTTTTTGTAGGCTTTGCTTGTCTGACGTGCTGGCGATGTTGGGGGGTGGCGCATTTTCCGTGGGGTCCGCTGTGGGCCCTGATCTAAAAAAGATCTTTGGGGATAAAATGCGGTCCCCGAGCTTTCACCAGTCCCATATTGAGGACGTCGACTGGTGGATGCCATGGGGTGCTGCAGCTTGGGTATTGTAGCTCTTGGTTTGCTCGTCCCAGGGCCTGCCCTCATGAGGCCGAAAGTTTTCGCTGCTTCCTCCATGTCCCTCAGTTTTTTGTTGAGGTCTTTCCCAAATAACAGAGCGTCCGTCTCTGCAGCTGGGGCTCTGCACAACCCAGCAAATTTGGGATTGAGGTCAGGTCTTATGTTTTCCCGCCGGAGATTATTGATCTCAAATTGTGTGTTGCACATCAGTGCCAGCACATCCTGCTGGCAGGTATCCATCTCCGTGCTTTCCACAGAAACGAGCAAAGGCTGTAATGGCCGACGTCAGGAGCCTTAAGATCCGCTGTAGCTTTAGTTCATGGTTACGAATGTTTGACCCCACGTGCCCCCAGATCTGGTTGTTCACAGTCTTCACTCTGAGGGCCTCACAGTTCTCTGGTGCTGTGTAAAGTTCGAGCGCCTCAAGAAGCACCTTCTCCTGCAAGGGCTTATTGGAAAGATGATTGATGCTGGCCGCCATTTTTGGTTCCAGCGGTCTTCCAGCACGTGGGGTTGCTACATAGCGGTCCACGACACCCAGCAACTCTTCCTGCTCCTGCACCCCTTGCATAGAAACATAGAAACATAGAAAATAGTTGCAGGAGTAGGCCATTCGGCCCTTCGAGCCTGCACCGCCATTCAATATGATCATGGCTGATCATCCAACTCAGTATCCCGTACCTGCCTTCTCTCCATACCCCCTGATCCCTTTAGCCACAAGGGCCACATCTAACTCCCTCTTAAATATAGCCAATGAACTGGCGTCAACTACCCTCTGTGGCAGAGAGTTGCAGAGATTCACCACTCTCTGTGTGAAAAAGTTTTTCCTCATCTCGGTCTTAAAGGATTTCCCCCTTATCCTTAAGCTGTGACCCCTTGTCCTGGACTTCCCCAACATCGGGAACAATCTTTCTGCATCTAGCCTGTCCAACCCCATAAGAATTTTGTACGTTTCTATAAGATCCCCTCTCAATCTCCTAAATTCTAGCGAGTATAAGCCAAGTCGATCCAGTCTTTCTTCATATGAAAGTCCTGACATCCCAGGAATCAGTCTAGTGAACCTTCTCTGCACTCCCTCTATGGCTATAATGTCCTTCCTCAGATTTGGAGACCAAAACTGCACGCAATACTCCAGGTGTGGTCTCACCAAGACCCTGTACAACTGCAGTAGAACCTCCCTGCTCCTATACTCAAATCCTCTTGCTATGAAGGCCAACATACCATTCGCTTTCTTCACTGCCTGCTGCACCTGCATGCCTACTTTCAATGACTGGTGTACCATGACACCCAGGTCTCGCTGCACCTCCCCATTTCCTAATCGGCCACCATTTAGATAATAGTCTGCCTTCCCGTTTTTGCCACCAAAGTGGATAACCTCACATTTATCCACATTATACTGCATCTGCCAAACATTTCCCCACTCACCCAGCCTATCCAAGTCACCTTGCAGTCTCCTAGCATCCTCCTCACAGCTAACACTGCCCCCCAGCTTAGTGTCATCCGCAAACTTGGAGATGTTGCTTTCAATTCCCTCGTCCAGATCATTAATATAAATTGTAAATAGCTGGGGTCCCAGCACTGAGCCTTGCGGTACCCCACTAGTCACTGCCTGCCATTGTGAAAAGGACCCGTTTATTCCTGCTCTTTGCTTCCTGTTTGCCAGCCAGTTCTCTATCCACATCAATACTGAACCCCCAATACCGTGTGATTTAAGTTTGTATCCTAATCTCTTATGTGGTACCTTGTCGAAAGCCTTCTGAAAGTCCAGATACAACACATCCACTGGTTCTCCCCTATCCACTCTACTAGTTACATCCTCGAAAAATTCTATAAGATTCGTCAGACACGATTTACCTTTCGTAAATCCATGCTGACTTTGTCCAATGATTTCACCACTTTCCAAATGTGCTGCTATCCCATCTTTAATAACTGACTCTAGCAGTTTCCCCACTACCGATGTTAGACTAACTGGTCTGTAATTCCCCGTTTTCTCTCTCCCTCCCTACTTAAAAAGTGGGGTTACGTTTGCTACCCTCCAATCCTCAGGAACTACTCCAGAATCTAAAGAATTTTGAAAAATTATCACTAATGCATCCACTATTTCTGGAGCTACTTCCTTAAGTACTCTGGGATGCAGCCTATCTGGCCCTGGTGATTTATCGGCCTTTAATCCATTCAATTTACCCAACACCACTTCCCGACTGACCTGGATTTCACTCAGTTCCTCCATCTCCTTTGACCCGCGGCCCCCTGTTATTTCCGGCAGATTATTTATGTCTTCCTTAGTGAAGACGGAACCAAAGTAGTTATTCAATTGGTCCGCCATATCCTTGTTCCCCATGATCAATTCACCTGTTTCTGACTGCAAGGGACCTACATTTGTTTTAACTAATCTCTTTCTCTTCGCATACTGCCGAACTCGTCCGCCAGCCACTGTTCCAGACCAGCCCAACCCTGGTCACCAATGCTAGCCTCCAGTAATGAGGGAGCAGAGGGCAGTGCACAAGACACTGTGGAGGAGGTGCCTGACCTACCTCCGCGAGAACGCTCTTTCTGCGTATCCCGCTGGAGCATCTGCTCCAAGAGCTGTTATAAGCTCTGGCACCTCCGTTTAGGTGGAGACATGTCCCCATCCGACGAATCGGAAATTACCGGCCGGTTACTTTTCCTAATGGATTTCCTCCCTGTCCGCTGTTCAGGCATTAGCAGGACTGGGCTTGGCTCGGTCTCGGGGATAGCAGAGCGCTCTATGAGCGGTCCTGCCGCCTGTTGCTGCCCCCCTGAGATTGAACGCTACTCTGGTGGAGTTGAGCTGGGGCAGTTCTTTTGGAGAGTCTTTTCTTCTGTGTACTCATTTTGTAAGAACACGCACTCTACAACTCTCCTTCTCCGTTAGACTAGTTCTGTATACTTACCCAACGGTCCGTTTTTAAACTGCAGCCGGAGAGCCTTCCTCCAGCTGCCGCCGCTGTTGCACTGCTGGCGTAATGCCGCGCCTGCGCACTGAGCGGGTTCTTCACGTAGTCACTTAAGTGACTCCGAAGTAAAATTGGCCAATACAGTTTGATCCAAGCCGGGTTTCTTAAGCATGGGTTGCACTACTGCATGTTTAAAACTTACAGGGACAACTCCAGAACACAGACTACTGTTAATAATGGCAAGAACTGACTGCCCTATACTGGGGAAAACCTCTTTAAAAAGATGAGGAGGGACAGAATCACAAGGGGAACCTGATGGCTTAATATGGCTAACCACATCCTCTAAAAGCGAAAATGTCACAGGCACAACTTATCAAATACCACCAAGCATGGGACAGAATCAGGGGGGTCAGAGGCAGGAGCTGAAATGAGAGCCCTTATGGTAACAACCTTATCAATGAAAAAGTGCAGGAAGTCATTGCACATTTCGGAGGATGCTTCCAAACAGACAGGCTGTGGGGCATTAAGAACACAGTCAATGGTTTTAAATAACACACGTAGGTTGTGACGATTAAACACAATAATGTTTGACAGGTATTCTCTTTTGGCCTCTTTAACAGTGTTCTGGTAATGACGCCAGCAGTCCTTTAGGATTTGAAATGAAACCTGCAGCTTGTCCTTCTTCCACTTGCGTTCAGCTTTGCGGCACTCCTGTCTAGCTGTACGAGTTACGTCACTGAACCAGGGCTCGGGTTTAGCTCTAGGCTGCAAGGTTTTTAATGGAGCCACAGAGTCCAGTATAGTTCTGCAGGAAGACTGAAACCAAGAACTGAGCTCCTCCGTATCAAGAGAAGTGGAATCAGAGGGGGCACAGAGCTGGTCGAAAGCAGCAGAGAACTGACCGGCAGCAAAAGGGTTAAAAGTCCGACAGCGCCGAACAGGAGCGCCAGATTTAACTGCAGCACAGGAGAAACCAACATCAAATAATACGGGCATATGGTCAGAAACCACACTGTCACAGATCTCTAAATTAAGCACAGGCAAGCCATGAGAGAGAACAAGGTCTAGTGTATGTCCATGCTCGTGTGTGGGACCAGACACACACTGCACCAAATTAAAAGAGTCAATAAGGCTTAAAAAGTCCTTCACCAACGGCTTATCAGGACAGCACACATGTATGTTGAAATCCCCAACCATAAGGACACGATCATAGTTGGGCATAATCCCAGCCAGAAAATCAGAGAAGTCATTCACAAAGTCCTTATTGTATTTGGGGGGTCGGTAGATGACAGCGCATAGCACCGGGTCAGAGCGACCCACCTCAAATAAAGTAACTTCGAAGCTGGAGAATGAGGATGATACAGCGCACTGCTTGCATTTAAAGTTATTTTTATAAACAGACGTTGTTCCTCCTCCACGGCCCGACATCCGCGGCGAGTTAAAATAAGAACAGCTAGCCGGTAAAAGTTCGACAAGAGCGCTGCACTCACCAGGACCGATCCAAGTCTCTGTCACACAGAGGAAATCCAGGCCACGGGAGCAGAAGAAATCCCTCAGGATAAAAGTTTTGTTTGCCAGCGATCTGGCGTTCACCAGGCCAATCCTGGAAGGGGATGGGCCCTGTGGATCGGCGGATCGGGGAGCCCGGAGCAGCGTCCTCAGGTTCCGGAGATTCACCCCGCGCTGGCGGAGCCGAGGAGAGCAGGGGGGGCGAGGCCGGAGTCCCTCATCCAAGCCGGCAACAGGTACCAGGCAGGCATCGATGGGATCCAGGAAGCGCCGGGGCACAACGAAGGGAAGAGACAATCCATGTCCTGTCCGGGAAATGGAAGAGCGTGCGAGGCAGAGTTTAAGCTTCACCAGTTGACCGCTGCGTTTTCCGCGGCGACGGCGACGGAGACGCTTCCTTCGGGGTAAGGCCCGGTCCAGGTGAGTCGGGATTCCCGATAGGAGCGGGGGCAAGGTTTTGTGTTCACCGTAATCAAACGCACCTAGATCTCCGACATTATGTGGAAGATCCAAGAGAGATTGACAATTGTACGCCAGCAGAGACTTTATCTGTATAGTGCCAAGGATTAAAAACAGCAAAAGCACCAACCACAATGAGAGCAACAGACGGCCAGCCACACACACCGGCGCCATCTTGACTCCCTCCATAACATGGAGTATGTCCTTGGTTTGACTTCCCAGCAATTGTGTAGTGGTCAGTCCTCCCACTTAGGGAAGATGCATTGTCACAGTCCATTCTTGTGATGGATGTTGAAGCAAGGCAATTTTCAGTCATTTTGCTGGTGCGAAGTTGATTTGATACATTATGTGGTGAAGATGATGTATTCATGCAGAATTGAATTGATGCCACAGACCTGGCCACTGCTGCTGCCTTCAGAAAGGTCATCTTCTCCCAACAGTATCTGAAATGTGTTACTGAGGGCAATGGCGACAGTACTGCCTGCACTGTGTGCCTCTTCCTTTGTCTTCCCTGTGGTCACAAAACTACCTGCGGCCTTCACTTTTTTTTTAATACAAAGAACTTTCATTCAAACAAACACAAATACAGAATAGTAATAAAATCAAGACTACCATTGGCAAGTTACAATCAAACAGTTATCAAATTAAAATATTGTCAACCATCTACTATACACTCGACTCCTCGCGGTGACCAGCGTTCACGGAAGGCCTCTAGACTCATCATGGATACCGTTTGCTCCCTCTGCAGGGACACATGGGCATGGACGTAGGCCCGGAAGAGTGGCAGGCAGTCGAATCGTGCAGGACTCTATCTTGCCCAGGAGCAAACCGACAGGGTGACGCTCCCTCCCTAACGACCCTCCCCCCCTCTACTGGGTGGCCAAAGATCAGGAGCGTGGGGTTAAAGTGCAGCCAAAACTTGAGGAGCATCCCCTTCAGATAGTCAAACGAGCTGCAATCTCTCACACTCCATATAGACATGGAAACCGGTCTCTTCCTCGCTACAGAAGTGACAGGCGGCTGGCGAGTCCATGAGCCAACTTAAATATCTGTTACATGCCACAGCTCTGTACAACACTCTCCACCCCAGGACCCCAATGATGCAGCCTTCGCCTTTTTTTTAAACAAATACTTTATTCCAAAACAAAATCAACATATCAGAAGCTGCCTGTATCGGCAGTTTGCAAACAAAACAAAAATTCTAATTAAAATCGCGCCGTCCTTGTCTATAATACAATCGACCTCCTGCGGCGACCAGCGTGGACGTGGACACCGCGTGTTACCCCGGCAAAGGGGCAGGCAGCAGACCCCTGTGCGGCCGTCCACTGCCTACTGCCTGGACCAGCAAATGGCCATCTTGGCCAGGCCCAGGAGCAAACCGGCAGGGAGACCTCCCCCTCCCTGCCGACCCTCCCCCCTCTGTACCGGGTGCCCAAAAATCAGGGCTAAAATGGAGCCAAATCTTGAAGGGCAGCCCCTTCAGATACTCGAACAGGGGCTGCAACCTCTCACGTTGTACATACAAATGGTACACGGACTCCTCCTGGCCGAAGAAGTGACAGGTGGCAGACAAGTCCGTGAACCGGCTCAAGTACCTGTTGCAGGCCACGGCTTTGTGCAACACTCTCCACCCCAGGTCCCTGACGTAAATGGGGAGGACTCCCTTGTACAGAGACCTCCACTGGGGACCGCTCCTGCCGTCAGGTGGTAACACGGACCGCCAGGGAGTGTCTGGACGGAAGATGGGGATGAGGAAGTGGAGAGTGTGCAGGTGCAGCCTTTACAACACGTGCCTCTCCGCGTCACGGAACGGCACGCTGGGCATCTCGGAAAGGCAGCTCATGTTGCATGATGCCGGCTCTCGTGGAGGGACCCGGGCCATGGGTCCTAGGAACAATTCCGACGGAGCGGGGGTAAGCCCGGCTGGAATCGCTCCATGCACACGTCTCTCCTCGACACTCACCGTGACAGGGTGAGGACCGGTCACCCTCGCAGCCACAACACCCCCGAGCCTTCACCTAAGGAGTGACCATCTCACTAAAACTCATACTATACGATACAACTTTATTTATCTGTTGGTCTGCCAACAGGCAAAAGATACAGTTACAACGGATTGAAAGTGTCCTGTGCATTATAATAATAATGCTAAAGGGACCAGTTATTGCACAGCACATATGTAATATTGCACAAACATGAAATTAAATTATCGAATGGAATAGTCCAGGATGAGGAATGTGCAAAATGGGAGGGGGGGATCAAGGGCGAGGAGTTGTACAGTCTGATAGACAGAGGGAATCACCTATGGCGTTCTGTGCTGCACCTTGGTGGGACCAGCCGGATGCTAAAGGTGCACCTTAGGTTGACCATTGTGTCATGGAGGGGGTGAGATGTATTGTCCAAGATACTCTGCAGTTTGAGGAGCATCCTCCTTTCCGAAACCAACTCCAATGAATCCAACTCCATTCCGAGGGCAGAGCCAGCCTTCCTGATGAGCGTGTTGATTCTGTTGGCATCTGCTAACCCAGCAATTTTTTCTGTTAACCCAGCACACGACAGCATAGAAGATGGCACTGGCCACCACTGATTGATAGAACATTTGCTACATCTTCCTGCAGTCCTCGAAAGAGCGGAGCCTCCTCAGAAAGTACAGACGGCTCTGTCCCTCCTTGTGCCTCAACGTATCCTGGCTCTCAGTATTTTTCATTATCCTGGCTGATTCTGAATGTTCCCAAATCCAGCTCCAGTTCGTTTAATGCGGTCAGTCAGGAACTGCAACTGGACTCACTTCCCACAGGTGTAGTCACTGTGGTGTGTTGCTGGTCTCCCACATCCTGCAGGAAGGGCATACAGGGCTCTCGCTTAACTTTTTTTCACTGTTGCCAGCCGGGCAACCTCGGTAACTTTTTAGGTTGCCAAATGACAGTTTAGGTGGTCATTTAAGACGGCTTGCACGACGTGTGCGATAATGTGCTCGGATGAAGTGCGAAGCTCGGAATTATGCTCATTGAAGCATTCACATATTATTTCTGCTTCAAGCATTTTTTACTGTGAAGGACTGAAAATTATCATGACATGGGTCTTTTCCTCTTGAATCTTCAATCATCAATCTCTGTTTTACCCAGTCACAGCAAGAGAAGTTGATAAAGAATTGAATCTATCTGTTCGACAACGTCAAGAGGGGAAAAATAGATACATAATATATCCCTTCTGCTCTCGGATTTTGTAATTTAAAAGAAATAAAGAGAATGGAAGTGTACTTTGATTTTCGTTTTCTTGTAACATACTTGTTACTGTATTATTATTATTACCTGACCAGACCTATACCATACTTTTGAATGTACATAGTACCTCTTTTACTTTGTGCCCACTAAGAAGATGAGTCATGGAAGTAGGTGACTATATGGAATCAATCATGGAACTTGGCAAGTGAGATTGCCCAGAAGGGCAATAAAAATGGCTGAAGCTTATTATTTTTTTTTGGGGGGGGGGGGGGATATCAACTTTAAATGAACAGATACATTATATTTGTGAGAACTTGTGTAACTTTTCTGCTTGATAATTAAACCATCTACTGAAAAGCAAAATAAAGACAGAGCTGTTCAAATACATTAAAAAAATAACTTTAATTGTCATAAGTTTAAGAAGGAACTGCGGATGCTGGAAAATCGAAGGTAGACAAAAATGCTGGAGAAACTCAGTGGGTGAAGCAGCATCTATGGAGTGAAGGAAATAGGTGACGTTTCAGGTCGAGACCCTGGACCCAAAACATCACTTAATTGTCATCTGAGTCGCTCTCGAGCAGAGTATCCTCTTCATCAGACTTGTCACTGTCAGAGTGAGGTCCCGATGCAGATGCTGCAGCAGGGTCTTCTCCCGTGTCAGGCCTCCTTGTTCTCATCCCTCCTGCATGCCACAAGCTGATGGCTGGCCGGGGATCAAAGTCCTTGATGTTACAGCCGTGCAGCATGATGAGGAGCTGGTCCGTCACCCGGTCAACCTGGAGGGAACTTCTGACGGTGGTCTTCAGCCGGCTGAAGCCTCGCTCAGCCTCAGCTGAACTTGCCGGTATGGTAAGGACAAGGTCAAGGAGAGTGCAGATGTTGGGTAGAACTTCCTTCATCACTGGGATGATGGCTGACCAGGTCAGGGCCTTCTTGCTGAAGCTATGTAGAGTCATTAAAAGTTATTAACAATAAGACTTGTTACATGAAAATATTTATTAAATTGTTTTGAATTCTTCAAAGGTACAGCAATACTACAGCTGCATAATTTAAAAGAATATTTGAACATTTACTTTGATTGGGAGCTTATCCACACTTTCAGGAAGTCCCACTCCACTCCCAGTTTTGTTGGTTCCATGTGTACCGTGGTTAGGCTGCCCTTGAAGTGCTGGGCCAGTGACTGGACAGCTTAATTTCCGAAATCTGCGGAAAATAAACAATATAAATATTGTATCAGTCTCTTAGGGCACTAGCTCTTACGGCACATGCTTTGAACTTATGTTGTACTTAATCAACTGATGTCACTGTCAGTGTGCAGAATATCTTCCTGTATTTTTATATAACATCTCAAGTATGTAATCATTGTTATAGACTAGTTCTAACTTTACCTTTAAGTTTATGATAAAGGTTAGATTATGATCCATTGTAGCTCACAACAGAAAGCTTTATACTGAAGTAACGTGCAGTAAATTTAGGTATGTTACAAAACTTATCTTCAGCCGCGCTGCAGTTCTGCCAATGCCCGTGTGCCAACTTTGGCGCCTTTGAGAGGGGGCGGGTTTAAAATGCGATTTTTCGGCAGCCTATTCAAATCTATCTCTGTCAGGCTGTTTAGTTGCTAATGAAAAATCGCTTTGACTGCCGTTTTATTAAGTTTATTAAAATTAGCGCTGGATAATTAAATTGTTGGAGTAAAATTAAAATCATCTTCAAATGCCATCAACGCCGACAACGGGACGGATCTCACGTAGGGGACAAGGCAAAGTACGCCGTTTATTTTTTCATATAAACTTGCTTCTTAGGACGCCCTTAATCAAAATTTCACGTTGCGAAAATGTGATTATGTAACTATACGAACCGGCAGTGTTTTTCCTGCCTATAGGGTTTAAATTCACCGCAAATGCAACGTACCCAACCAGCGCGTTTCACAAAATCCCACTCGCAAGATGATTTAAATGCCCATTAATTTACATGAATTAAACACTAAATTCCTTCCATTTAGCCTTTAAATTCATGACAATGAGATTTAAAAATAATGTTATATTGTGAATTATTGTGTGAATGTTATTCGGACACTTAGGCTTTTTAAAAATGTTAACCTTTTCTTAAGAAATGGATAGATGTTTAGATCTAGTAATTGAATTTTGTAATTAGCTACAATTGGGTAACTAACTAATTATATGCTTTAATTTCAGGTCATCCAAGTAAGATTGTTTCATATTTGTTTCAGAATGCTTCAATCTATAATAACTGAAAATGTCATTAGGTTCTCTTAATTTTTAAGAAAGTTATGGGCTTTTGACTGTCCTTGATCACAGCTTTTGTGTTAAGTCAATGGAAAAGCAAGATGCTAATTTCCGAGTATGAAAATGGCCATAACTTTTTTAATACTGAAGATATGAAAGTGAATTAGGTGTCAAATTAAACTTATTTTTATGCTTTATCTGATGGGATAAATTGCAGACTTGATTTTTAAAATCTCAAAATTTTGTAACATTGCTAGTAAATTCAGAGAGTTTCAGAGAGATACAGTGAATCTAACATTCTGATTTGCTCCAAATTTCCTCCACAGTGGTATTAAAAATATCTGACTCCTATTGTAAGCTACAAGGGGGCTGCAGGAACTAGGATTTGCAATTAAAATTAATTACTTTGAGGTGAATAGAATTAAACAAACTGAACAAAAATATACAATACATCATACTTTAAAAAATCTACATATGTTAAGGTTTACTTGAGTTCTATAAAAATGCCCATTTTTGCAACATTACTCTTACTGAAATATCACCTGATAGTTTGCCGTCTGGCCAGAAGTTGAAGCTGACGATCTTCATTGCCTCGCAGACTCCATCACTCATGTCATGAAATCTGCCTTGAAGACTTGTTGCCAGACCATCCAGCAGTTATGTCAGTCCAGCCTCAATGTCGGTGCTGCTGGTCAGATCTCCCTGAACATGTGCTTGAAATTCAAGCATGTTTGGCGTTAACTTCCTGATGTATGAAAAAATAATAATAATGTGGTGATCAATTTCTTTTTTTTCTGTTAGGTAGCACCAATATGTTCGTGAAATGTAAAACAAATTCATTTTGCGAAACTGTAACAAAACTGTTGGGCAGAAATGTGAACCTATCTTTAAAGCATTACAGCAGAATGTGTGCATGACTGACAAAAAAAATGCTGCGTTCAACATGGTTTTAGTGTTTTTTCTTCTAATCTTACAATTCATTGTACGTTAACACTTGACCAAAATTACCTTTCCTTGTACATTGCAAGCGTGGTTTCAGCAGCATGAATGGAAGCTGCAACATCTGCAACCGTTGATGTTGACTTCTGTGCAACAAGGGACACCTGTGCAATGATCCAAGCAAAAATGGACATCAAATGAATTAATGGACTTTTTTATTATTACACACGGAAACGTTAGTGTGCATTCTATCATTAAAAAAACGATTTGAAATTACCACATCACTGCGGAAATATAAATGGAACTATAGTAACATGTAACATTATTTTGCATATGTGGGACAGCCAAAATTAAAATGCCTTCATGTGGCATTTAAGCATGTTATTAGCAATTTTGGTGGGAGTTTTCTCTGTAAAATTAAAGTTTGTGGTATAGCCTGAAATGGGAAGTAAAGTTGATGGCTGATTGGCGGAAAACCCCAGCAGTTGTGAAAGTGTTGAGTTTATGGTCATAATGCACCATTAGTTCATTGGTGATATTTATAGTATTCTTGATATCCATATTTTCAAAATATAAAACACTGTCATTCTCTAATGCTTGATATTGCCCACCTTGGAAAGTATGATGACAACATCATACAGGAAAAGGATATACACCAGCACATCCCTGCGCTCCAAGAGCTTGATGTATCCCTTCTCCTTGGCCCTGGCTTCACTGGAAGTGCCCACCTGTGCTTGAAGCTGCAACAATAATGAGAGAAATTGAAAGGCGGCATTAATGAGCCAGGAAAACAGTAACGCACATGTATTTGACGTGCTTAATGACTACTATTTGGTTATAACTATTTATTTTGGAGGAATGACTTGCCTCATCTTCATTCATTTTTATCTGGAATCTTCAATGAAAGTCCTAAAATCATGACATGTAGTTATTTCATTTCATAATTGTAATTGATTCACGTTTCAGAAAAATACAAATTAATACCTGACAGAGATGAGTCACAATCGCTTGGTGGCCTCTGAGGAAATTTTGTATGGCCCGCTCGAGGTGGGAATCCATCTTCTTCCTCCCACCCTCGTCGGGATTGCTGGAGCGATTCCAACTGCTTCCGCAGACTCTTTGAGGGCACTTCTGTTTTTTGAACTGTTCTGGTAGAACAAGTATCAGTTCAGAAACAGAGAGTTAACTGTATTACACAGGTTGACTCCCTTCATGGCGTCCTTGAAGGCCAACTCTAGCTGATGGGCAGAGCAATGCACTGCCTGTACTTCGGGATTCAGACCCTTCATCAAAGTTGCGACGCCACCTTTCCTCCCCTGCATCACACTTGCTCCATCAGAGCCGAAGCCCACCATTTTCTGGGACACTTCCTCTTCATCGATCTCCAGTCTGTCCTTCAGGGCATGCAGAGTGGCAGCTTTGATGGACACGGCATCTGCAGTTACCACCTTTGCCACTGCCACAAACGCTGTGTTGATGGTACCATCGCATGCATAGACAATCTCATCTTCAGTGATAGAAGAATCAGTTGTCCGATCACTAATGATGGAGACAAATGGAGACTTCTTCACACGCTGGACCATGTTGCGTCTTTCCAACTGTTCATAAAATTGAATACAAAATGACCTAATTCAGTGATTAAATTAACAGACCTGATTTACAATAATACATGTAATGAGATGAATATTGTTTCTATCTAAGGAACACTTGCGTACCTCCGCTATGAAATGGATGAAGACCTGCGCTGCACGGTCATTCTGGTAGGCCATGCCGATATCGAGACCCTTCGCACTATCCAGCTGACACAGCCAGACATAGTCGGTGAACGGCCGGCATTGTGTAGCTGTGGCATGGGCATTCCTGAACAGGTGTTCCAGCTGATGAATGGTTGTCTCATTCATTTTCCCGATCATCCTTATTGCTTTTGATGATCCCGGCTCTGCATGTCTTGCTGCCATCATTCCAACTGCTTTTTGGTGGTTCTCGCTCTCTTCATGTTTCTTGACTGAGTACAGCCTCAAACTCGTGCTACCATTAAAAAACATATTCTGTTGTTTCCCTGGCTCGCCCTTCATATTTGCATCCCTGCACACCTGGCAGAACATTTCCCCTTTATCCTCATCGTACCTCAACCATTTGTGATCACGTTCCCATTCCTTCCTGTAACTTCTTGATCTTTTCTCATCCTCATACTCCTTATTCATTTCATTTTTTCTTTTTGATGCCTCATCCTTTGGGTTTGCCACATTTTTCAGGTAACGCCACATGATTGATCTCGAGGATGCACAGGCTGACATGGAAAGAAGCATGTGCAAGAGCCCCACGTGTTACACTATTGACGTAACAGGGGTGCTTTTTTTATTGCCCCTTTTGTTTTGATTAGGTTAAGTGGTCAGTGGCCTGACTCTTCCTGAAAAACTCGATGTCCCAAAGACTTGGTCTTATACAACCAGTGCAAGTGTCTCTATCTCTCTCTCATTCTTTTACATCTCTCACGAGCTTGTGCTTTTTCATTCCCTTTCTCTCGCATATCTCTTGCATATCGCACATTAAAGACGTTACACACACATTTGCCGAATACTGTTATTTATTCTTTCAAACCGAGGTAAGATTAGCATCCTTAAATGTTAATTGGGTTATTTCATCATCTGCCTGACCCGCTGCAGCAACATTTTTTATTTCAGATTTTTCACATCTCCAGTACTTCGCTTGTGTGTTGTACTTTAACACCAGAAGTAGTCGTTTTTTTTACATGAATATTTAAATCCTCACCCCAAAGAATGAGAAAGCTAGCTGGTTGGTTCAAAATAAATCATGTAAATAGAGTAAGATTACTTGTGGGGCATTTGGAGTTAATTCATGTTAGTTTACCGTGCTTTTCTACTTTTGTATATATTTTTTTGTAAATAAATCTGATAATTTACCGTACACATTGGTCACGGATGTTTATCAATAAGTGCGATTGATGGAATCACGTTTAACATTGAGCTGAATACAAGTAGGTTTAAGAAGGAACTGCGGATGCTGGGAAATCGAAGGCAGACAAAAATGCTGGAGAAACTCAGCGGGTGACTGAGGCAGCATCGGTGCAGCGAAGGAAATAGGCGACGTTTCAGGGTCGAGACCCTTCTTCAGACGTCGACCCGAAATGTTGCGTATTTCCTTCGCTCCGTCGATGCTGCCTCGTCACCCGCTGAGTTTGTCCAGCATTTTTGATTACCACTAGGTGTTAATTAGGCTACAATAACCCAAATGTGGTGTGGAATGTTTTCAGATGATTTTTGATTGAGAAAAAGACAAACATTAGGAAACATACTGAACTGGACTAGACACGGGTCCTATCAACATACAGTTCGCCATCTAACAAACCTCAACCTGCCTTGGATTTACAAACTTATCTTTGCTTTATCAATTCTCACTACTTTTCTGGTGAAGAAATGTTTTGGGTTATTATACCCTACCTGTGGAATAAATGCTTCCAACCAGCACCTCTGAATTTGTCCGTCTCAATTTCAGGGCATCCTCTTGAATGTACGTTTCTCCTCATCTCCCCAACAAGATCCTCAATTAAGCCATTTTACTTACTTTTAAAAGGAATACGAAACCTCATTCATAATTGAGGCGTTTAGCTACTTCCTGTAACTTCTTTACCTTTTCATTTTTGCACTTATTTTCTTTGTGTTTGTGTCTTCAAACATCATTCGCACACTCTTTATCTCAAAATGTATTTCTTTTTTTTGCCTCTTCCTTTGGGCTGCCCTGCCTTTGGAACATCTCCCACCAAGAGTTGTACCTCAAATAAGACAATTACTCCTCCACTTTGACAATGACGATGGCAGCCAAGGTGTGGTGTCAGATGGGCTGGGACTTGAGGGTGCAAACGAACGAAACAGAAGGTATTGGGGGTTAGGTGCAGGTTTGCTATCCAAGGTAGGATGGTGTTGTTACCTTGGGGTTTGACAATGAGAAGAGGAATTAAGGGTTCGCAGATGATTTGAATGAAAGTTGAGACCTGACAAAACTTAAGGAGAGGGGGAAATGGGAGTTGCAATAACAGTTTGATGTTAGCTTTGTTTTACAGAATGTTTTGTTTCCTGCCCAGCTGCCATTGCTTTGCACTGAACGATAACACTTTTGTTTGCTGCGCAAATCTTGCAGAAAAGAAAATGGTGAGACAGACCAGGAGGGATTCATTGGGCCCTTCCTGCTTGGAGAAATATTCAGGCAAAATCCGAAAATTAATACATTATTTAAAAAATACAACATAAAATATATAACAAAAATTTAATGTTTCTACCTTAGAGAAGTACAGAGTAACGAAACACACACACAAAATCAGTTAACAATCACATTCACAAATATTACATATACATGATCAAAATAAAGGCATGCATTAAATCAATGAAGTCTGAAGAAGGGTCTCGATCCGAAACGTCGCCTTTTTTCTTCGCTCCATAGATGCTTGTGCCTCGCCCGCCGAGTTTCTCCAGCATTTATGTCTACCTTAAAAACGATAGAATCGCCCGATGAGTCACATAGTGCGTTGCGTTGTCGCTTCGAGGGATCACCACTAGGAGGCTTCTATCATGATCCCCATAGTAACAGCAATTTAACAGTTTAACACGCAGGGAGGTGGGCTTATACTCGCGAGGCAAAGCTGCTTGCCAAGCCGGGCAAAATGCCAAGCCTTCCCGGTTGCCCGGCGGCACTTTTGGTGGTCAATGGCACCCGGGCAACCGCTAATTTCAAGTCCTGCTCTAATTTCCCGCAATGTCCTTGGATATATCTCATCAGGCCCCGGAGATTTGTCTACCTTCCAACACGACAATACCTTCAGTACTTCCTTGATGGTAACCCTGACTGCTCTCATGACACTTCCAGTGACTGCTCCAATTTCCTCCGTACTACTGTCTTTCTCCTTGGTAAATACAGAGGAGAAATACTCATTGAGGACCTTGCCCATCTCCTGTGGCTCCACACAGAGGTGACCACTTTTATTCCTGAGAGGTTCCATTCTCTCTCTAGTTAACCTTTACCTCCTTATGTATTTATAAAATCTTTTTGGATTGTCTTTTATGCTACCCACCAGAGTTATCTCCTGGCCCCTTTTTGCCCTTCTGATCTTTTTAAGTTTGCTCCTTAGTTCCCGACACACCTCCAGGGATGCACTTTATCCCAGCTGCCTATACCTGTCCCATGCATCCTTCTTGTTTTTGACTAACGTCAAGCTTCCTTCCTTTTGACCCAAGCTTCCTTACATTTGCCTGCTTTGCCTTTCACTCTAATGGGGAGGTACACATCCTGAGCTCTCTTCAGTACACTATAAAAAATCCCACTTGGCCGATGTTCCTTTCCCCTCAAATAACCTGCTCCAGTCAACTTGAGCTTGACCTTCTCTCATACCCTCAAAGTTGGCCTTACTCCAGTTGAGAATTTTAACATGTGGACCCTCTCCGTCCCGATCCATAACTATCTTAAACCTAATCGAACTGGGGTTACTTGTCCCAAAAGGCTCCTCCACACACAGTTCATTAACTCCCTTTGCAATTTCCCAATACTAGATCCAGCATTGCCCTCTCATGTGTTGGGGCCTCCACATACTGTTTAAGAAAACTCTCCTGAATACTTTTGAGGAATTGCACCCCATCTAAACCCTTCACGCTATGATTTTCCCAGTCTATGATTTTCCCAAGTTGAAATCCCCTACTACAACAACCTTATTTGACCTGCAGCTGTCTGCAATCTCCCGGCACATTTGCTCTTCTAATTCCAGTTGACTATTTGGGGGTCTGTAGTACACCCCCAACAAGGTTGACCAGGGGGGATAGGATGGAGTCGAGGTATGTGGAAATTAATTCGGTGGGACATGAACAAGCAGAAACAATGGGTCTGCCAGGACAGTTCTGTTGTGGAATTTGGGGAGAATATAAAATCGGGCTGTGTGGGGCTGGGTAATGATGAAGTTGGAGGCTTTAGAGGGCAGAGAGCTGGAAGTGATGAAATCAGTAATGGTGCTTGAGATTAAGGCCTGATGCTCGTCTGTGGGGTGATGGTCCAAGGATAATTAGGAGGAGGTGTCTGAGAGTTGTCCCTGTCCTCAGTCCGGTAGAGGTCAGCGCGCCAGACTACCACAGCACCTCCCTTGTCGGCGGGTTTGATTATCCAGTCTGGGTTGCTGCAGAGTGAGCTGAGGGCTGTACCTTAAGGGGGGGAGAGATTAGAGTGATAAAGGGGAGTAGAAAATTTGAGGCGGTTGATGTCCCGCCGGCAGTTGGAAAGGAAAAGGTCTAAAGAAGGTAGAGTGCCATCGGGGGGATGTCCAAGAGGAGGGGATTCATTGGAGATGGGAGAAGGGGTCATCACTGGGTGGTGAGGATTACCCATAGGAAAAGGCCTGGAGGCGGAGGCGACGGAAGAAGAGCTCTACATCGTGGCGGACCCGGAACTCGTTGAGGTGGGGGCAGAGGGGAACAAAGGTGAGGCCTCTGCTGAGGACAGACTGTTCCGTATCAGAAACGGGGAGGTCAGGGGGGATGGTGAACACACGGCAAGGGTGGGTCGGATGAGGGCAGGTGAGTAGATGGAGGCCAAGGCGGTGTCTGATGGGGGGATGGTGGGTGTTCAGAGAGGACGGGGCAAGAGGACTATAGTGTGGGTGGGGAGTAGCTGAGGTCACCTGGCTAAAAGGGGAAGGGGAAGACCCAGTGGTACACCCGCTGAGGTTCCCTGTAGGAAGGGGGAGATCAGTAATACCCAGCACAGTCAGGCCCCGTGGTGTGGGAGTCTGCATCATGGAGACTGTGGGCCTGGTGCTGAGCCTGGGACTCAGGTAAGGCGACGGCTGCGGCCCACTGTTGGGCGGTGGAATGACGACGGTCGGCAGAGTTGCTGGTGGAGGCCCACGGGGAGTTAAGTCCAGGTCAGCAGACGAAGCATCGGTAGTCGTGGTCAGCGGATGGCCAGGGAGGCAGCGAAGGTCTGTGTCATCAGTGAGGCAGTAAAGGTCGGCGGTCCCGGTGAGGAGGTGAATGTCAGCGCCAGTGGCAGTTGTGGCCCCTGGGGAGGCAGTGAAGGTCGGCGGCAGTGACCCCGGGGAGGCAGTGAAGGTCGGCGACAGCGACCCCGGGGAGGTGGTGAATGTTGATGACGGCAGCATCTTCGGTGGTCCGGGCCTGGCATGGGCAGGTCTGGAGGCGAGCAAGTTTGCGATCCTTTGTGGAGTCCAGGTAGGAAAGGAAGCGTTTGTTGAGTCAGGTAGGAAAGGAAGTGTTTGTTGAGTAGGTTGGAAAGGTGCTGATCTTCTCTCTGCATATTCATTACAATCTCTTCTTGGTTCAATCATCTGGTACAGTTCCCGGAACAGAACAATCACCAACATGTGTGCCGACCAACAGGTGCCATGGGGTAACATCCTTGGATTATCTGAAAAACAAAGTAATAACTGCTCTTATTTTCAGTACAATATCTTATTCGTGCTGTGTAAGTTTTCCAGAATGTAAACAGACAGACACTGACTGTCCCTGTATTGAGACCCAATTCCATCCGCAAGAATTTCCGCCAGTTGCAGAGGGCTACTTGAGTAGTGTACCCATACTTTGCCACCCCTCGACATTTTGGAAGATGGAGCGTGAAGTTGGTGTTATTAGAATTCATCATCATATTGGTGGTCAGAGGCACCAACAGTGTCCCTGACTTCACACATCCTGCAAGAGACACACTGCAAAGAACTGCCTGCCATTACCACTGCAGCCAAATTACCAATTAAATAACAAGACACACGCACAGAATTGATTGAAACTTATTCCCCTAACTGCTGCTGAAAGCCTCCTCACCGAAGACTATCGAGCCAAAGACTCGCACTTTATTTAATTTCAGTCTGAAGAAGGGTCTCGACTCGAAACACACCAATTCCTATCCTGAGATGCTGCCTGAGTAACTGAGTTGTCTATCTTCATGCACTTTCTAAGGTTTAACGCGGCTCATACACAAAGTCATTATCCCCCTACACTACTATGCCAGTGGTCTGGGCCCAGTATTGGTGGTCACTGTGATTTTTGCATATATCGGTCTATTGCCTCTGATTCTTCCACTCTTATTTTGATCTTGATATTGAGTCAGTTATGGATTTGAAACAAAAGCTTTACAGTGTACATCGGTACACGTGACAATAAACAAAGCTCTTGTACTCAAAAATCGCAGCCTTCTGGCTCTTATGACAAACCAAAGTACTCCACATCCCGTCCTTTTGACTCTAATCTTACTTGCTCAGTCAGATGTTGGTATTTCTGACTCATCTCTTGCCCGAACTTGGTGAGAGATTGGTTGTTGTTTTCAAACCTGTTGGTGACATCATCTACAGCAACCGACTGGCCTTTCACAAATACCAAATCCGGCTTCCAGAGTGCACCATCATCAGATCTTTGGTACACAAAAATGCTGGAGAAACTCAGCGGGTGCAGCAGCATCTATGGAGCGAAGGAAATAGGTAACGTTTCGGGCCGAAACCCTTCTTCAGACTGATAGGGGTGGGGAGAAGAAAGGAAAAAAGGAAAAGGAGGAGGAGGAGCCCGAGGGTTGGGGGAGGGGAGGAGACAACCAGATGGCTGATGAAGGGAGGGGACAGCCAGGGCTAGCAGAATTGGGAGAATTCAACGTTCAGGCCACCAGGGTGTAGACTGCCCAAGCGGAATATGAGGTGCATTTCCTCCAATTTACGGTGTTGCTCGCTGTGGCCATGGAGGAGACCCAGGACAGAGAGGTCAGATATGGAATGGGAGGGGGAGTTGAAGTGCTGAGCCACCGGGAGTTCAGGTTGGTTATTGCGGACCGACCGGAGGTGTTCGGCGAAACGATCGCCAAGCCTCCGCTTGGTCTCACCGATGTAGATCAGCTGGCATCTAGAGCAGCGAATGCAATAGATGAGGTTGGAGGAGATGCAGGTGAACCTCTGTCGCACCTGGAACGACTGCTTGGGTCCTGGAATGGAGTGAGGGGGGAAGTGAAGGACAAGTGTTGCATCTCTTGCGGTTGCAAGGGAAAGTACCAGGGGAGGGGGTGGTATGGGAGGGAAGGGAAGAATTGACAAGGGAGTTACGGAGGGAGCGGTCTTTGCGGAAGGCAGACATAGGGGGAGATGGGAAGATGTGGCGAGTGGTGGGTCACGTTGGAGGTGGCGAAACTGACGGAGGATCACTTGTTGTATGTGACGGCTGGTGGGGTGAAAGGTGAGGACTAGGGGGACTCTGCCTTTGTTGTGAGTGGGGGGATGGGGAGAGAGAGCAGTGTTGCGGGGTATGGCAGAGACCCTGGTGCGAGCCTCATCTATGGTGGAGGAGGGGAACCCCCGTTCCCTGAAGAATGAGGACATTTCAGATGCCCTGGTGTGGAACGCCTCATCCTGGGAGCAGATGCGGCGTAGACGGAGGAATTGGGAGTGGGGGATGGAGTCCTTACAGGAAGCAGGGTGGGAAGAAGTGTAGTCCAGATAGCCATGGGAGTCGGTAGGTTTGTAGTGGATGTCGGTAAGGAGTCTATCACCTGCGATGGAGATAGTGAGGTCAAGGAATGGTAGGGAAGTGTCGGAAATGGTCCAGGTGTATTTAAGTGCCGGATGGAAGTTGGTGGTGAAGCGGATGAAGTCAGTCAGTTGTGTGTGGGTGCAGGATGTGGCACCAAAACAATCATCGATGTAGCGGAGGTAGAGGTCGGGGATGGGGCCCTGGTACGCATTGAACAGGGATTGTTCTACGTACCCGACAAAGAGGCAGGCGTAGCTGGGGCCCATGCGTGTGCCCATAGCTACGCCTTGTATTTGGAGGAAATGGGAGGAGTCGAATGAAAAGTTATTAAGTGTAAGTACCAGCTCCGCTAGGCGGAGGAGGGTGTCAGTGGCCGGGTATAGATTGCTTCTCCGGTCGAGGAAAAAACGGAGGGCTTTGAGACCATCCTGGTGGGGGATGGAGGTGTACAGTGACTGGACGTCCATGGTGAAGATGAGGGGGTGAGGGCCTAGAGAGTGGAATGCGCGGAGATGACGGAGAGTGTCTGAGGTGTCTTGAACATAGGTGGGGAGGGATTTAACCAAGGGGGATAGTATGGAGTCGAGGTAGGTGGAGATGAGTTCGGTGGGGCAAGAACAGGCAGAGACAATGGGTCTACCGGGACAGTCAGGTTTGTGGATTTTGGGGAGAAGGTAAAAGCGGGCCGTGCGGGGCTGGGGAACGATGAGGTTGGAGGCTCGTTCGGGCAGGGCGTGGGAGTGGATGAAGTTGGTGATGGTGCTGGAGATGGTGGCCTGGTGCTCGTCAGTGGGGTCATGGTCCAGGGGTAAGTAGGAAGAGGTGTCCGAGAGTTGGCGCGTGGCCTCAGCTTTGTAGTAGAGGTCGACGCGCCAGACTACCACGGCACCTCCCTTGTCGGCGGGTTTGATAACCCAATCTAGGTTGTTGCGGAGTGAGTCGATGGCAGTGCGTTCAAGGGGGAGAGATTGGAGTGAGACAGGGAGTGGAGAAGTTGAGGCGGTGGATGTCACGGCGGCAGTTTTTAATAAAGAGTTCTAAAGCCGGAAGGCTGCGAGGGGGTTCCATGAGGATGGGGTGCGTTGGAGACGGGAAAAGGGGTCATCAGTGGGGAGCGAGGACTGCTTCCCATGGAAGTGAGCTGTGAGGCGGAGGCGACGGTAGAAGCGTTCCAAGTCATGGAGGGCACGGAACTCATTGAGATGGGGACGGAGGGGGACAAAGGTAAGACCTCTGCTGAGGACAGACCGTTCGATGTCGGAGAGGGGGAGGTCGGGGGGGATGGTGAACACCCGGCAGGGATGGGGGTTGGGGCCGGAGGAAGGCAGGTGGGTGTAATGGGGACGAGGCGATGTGTGGTGGGGGGGTGGTGGGTGGTCAGGGGGTGGGGGGGTGAGAGGGCAGTGGTGTGGGTGTGGAAGAGAAGTGGTCCCATAGTTGGAGAGGGATGGGGAAGAATCAGTGGAACTGCCACTGAGATAACCAGGGCTAGGCAGACTAGCGCTAGGACCCAGTGGAGTCAAACCCCGGAGAGTGGGAGTGAACAGCGTGGAGGCTTCAGGCCCAGTACAGAGTCCAGTTTGCAGGTAAGGCGACGGCTGCGGGCTGCTGGAGGGAGGTGCGGTGGCGAGGGTCAGCGGACCCGACGGTCGGGGTCCGTGGGCAGTGTAGTCGGGGTCGGTGGGGCTGGAGGGCGTTGCAGTGGCGAGGGTCGGCGGACCCGATGGTCGGGGTCCGTGGGCAGTGTAGTCGGGGTCGGTGGGGCTGGAGGGCGTTGCAGTGGCGAGGGTCGGCGGACCCGATGGTCGGGGTCCGTGGGCAGTGTAGTCGGGGTCGGTGGGGCTGGAGGGCGGTGCAGTGGCGAGGGTCGGCGGACCCGATGGTCGGGGTCCGTGGGCAGTGTAGTCGGGGTCGGTGGGGCTGGAGGTCGTTGCAGTGGCGAGGGTCGGCGGACCCGATGGTCGGGGTAGGTGGGCAGTAGAGTCGGGGTCCACGGGCGATGCGTGGGAGGTCCCGGTAAGCGGATGGTCGGTGGGGCGGCGCGGTTCGACCAGTCCGGTGAGGCGACGGGGTGAATAGGGTGCGGTGCTTCCAGCTCCAGTTCCCTACTTCCCAGTTCGGACCTCAGCCGGACTATCGGTACCGACTGGCTATCTACCGGCATACCCAACAATTCTCCACCCGGGCACTGAGATCCACACTGACTGCGATGCGCCGGTATCAGCAGGACCTCGCATTGACTCTCCCGGAACTTCGGGCCTCACTCACCCAGACCTGCAACGGACCACAACTGTACTTTATCCGCCGGAAGATCCACCTCTTCAATAAAAGATTCCTGGCCCACCTCAACTCCACCAAGGACCTTAAATTAGCCCGCCTCCAGGCCGCTCCCGCCGCCGACTCTCCGCAACTCGACCGCCCGCTGGCTCCGGGCCCCAACTCCGGCCCGCATCGCCTGCCCCGGTCCCGCGACGCCATCTTGTCCACGGGGAGCGACTCCAGTACTCACCAGGACGCCATCTTGTCCACGGGGAGCGCCTCCAGTACTCACCAGGAGGTCGCCTTCACCGACCTCCACGTCGATGCTGCCGCCGACCTTCACCTGCCTACCGATGACGCCCAGGCTCGCCGCTTCTACGGTAACTCGGACTTCCTTCCCCTCGCCGATTCCTCCGAACCTCGCCGCCCCCCGGGACCTCCCAGCATCGCCGCCGGACCGGGCCCATCCAGCATCGCCGCCGGACCGGGCCCACTCTACACGGCCGCCGGACCGGGGATCCACGAACTTGGCCGCCGCACCGCACCCTATTCACCCCGTCGCCTCACCGGACTGGTCGAACCGCGCCGCCCCACCGACCATCCGCTTACCGGGACCTCCCACGCATCGCCCGTGGACCCCGACTCTACTGCCCACCTACCCCGACCATCGGGTCCGCCGACCCTCGCCACTGCAACGACCTCCAGCCCCACCGACCCCGACTACACTGCCCACGGACCCCGACCATCGGGTCCGCCGACCCTCGCCACTGCACCGCCCTCCAGCCCCACCGACCCCGACTACACTGCCCACGGACCCCGACCATCGGGTCCGCCGACCCTCGCCACTGCAACGCCCTCCAGCCCCACCGACCCCGACTACACTGCCCACGGACCCCGACCATCGGGTCCGCCGACCCTCGCCACTGCAACGCCCTCCAGCCCCACCGACCCCGACTACACTGCCCACGGACCCCGACCGTCGGGTCCGCTGACCCTCGCCACCGCACCTCCCTCCAGCAGCCCGCAGCCGTCGCCTTACCTGCAAACTGGACTCTGTACTGGGCCTGAAGCCTCCACGCTGTTCACTCCCACTCTCCGGGGTTTGACTCCACTGGGTCCTAGCGCTAGTCTGCCTAGCCCTGGTTATCTCAGTGGCAGTTCCACTGATTCTTCCCCATCCCTCTCCAACTATGGGACCACTTCTCTTCCACACCCACACCACTGCCCTCTCACCCCCCCACCCCCTGACCACCCACCACCCCCCCACCACACATCGCCTCGTCCCCATTACACCCACCTGCCTTCCTCCGGCCCCAACCCCCATCCCTGCCGGGTGTTCACCATCCCCCCCGACCTCCCCCTCTCCGACATCGAACGGTCTGTCCTCAGCAGAGGTCTTACCTTTGTCCCCCTCCGTCCCCATCTCAATGAGTTCCGTGCCCTCCATGACTTGGAACGCTTCTACCGTCGCCTCCGCCTCACAGCTCACTTCCATGGGAAGCAGTCCTCGCTCCCCACTGATGACCCCTTTTCCCGTCTCCAACGCACCCCATCCTCATGGAACCCCCCTCGCAGCCTTCCGGCTTTAGAACTCTTTATTAAAAACTGCCGCCGTGACATCCACCGCCTCAACTTCTCCACTCCCCTGTCTCACTCCAATCTCTCCCCCCTTGAACGCACTGCCATCGACTCACTCCGCAACAACCTAGATTGGGTTATCAAACCCGCCGACAAGGGAGGTGCCGTGGTAGTCTGGCGCGTCGACCTCTACAAAGCTGAGGCCACGCGCCAACTCTCGGACACCTCTTCCTACTTACCCCTGGACCATGACCCCACTGACGAGCACCAGGCCACCATCTCCAGCACCATCACCAACTTCATCCACTCCCACGCCCTGCCCGAACGAGCCTCCAACCTCATCGTTCCCCAGCCCCGCACGGCCCGCTTTTACCTTCTCCCCAAAATCCACAAACCTGACTGTCCCGGTAGACCCATTGTCTCTGCCTGTTCTTGCCCCACCGAACTCATCTCCACCTACCTCGACTCCATACTATCCCCCTTGGTTAAATCCCTCCCCACCTATGTTCAAGACACCTCAGACACTCTCCGTCATCTCCGCGCATTCCACTCTCTAGGCCCTCACCCCCTCATCTTCACCATGGACGTCCAGTCACTGTACACCTCCATCCCCCACCAGGATGGTCTCAAAGCCCTCCGTTTTTTCCTCGACCGGAGAAGCAATCTATACCCGGCCACTGACACCCTCCTCCGCCTAGCGGAGCTGGTACTTACACTTAATAACTTTTCATTCGACTCCTCCCATTTCCTCCAAATACAAGGCGTAGCTATGGGCACACGCATGGGCCCCAGCTACGCCTGCCTCTTTGTCGGGTACGTAGAACAATCCCTGTTCAATGCGTACCAGGGCCCCATCCCCGACCTCTACCTCCGCTACATCGATGATTGTTTTGGTGCCACATCCTGCACCCACACACAACTGACTGACTTCATCCGCTTCACCACCAACTTCCATCCGGCACTTAAATACACCTGGACCATTTCCGACACTTCCCTACCATTCCTTGACCTCACTATCTCCATCGCAGGTGATAGACTCCTTACCGACATCCACTACAAACCTACCGACTCCCATGGCTATCTGGACTACACTTCTTCCCACCCTGCTTCCTGTAAGGACTCCATCCCCCACTCCCAATTCCTCCGTCTACGCCGCATCTGCTCCCAGGATGAGGCGTTCCACACCAGGGCATCTGAAATGTCCTCATTCTTCAGGGAACGGGGGTTCCCCTCCTCCACCATAGATGAGGCTCGCACCAGGGTCTCTGCCATACCCCGCAACACTGCTCTCTCTCCCCATCCCCCCACTCACAACAAAGGCAGAGTCCCCCTAGTCCTCACCTTTCACCCCACCAGCCGTCACATACAACAAGTGATCCTCCGTCAGTTTCGCCACCTCCAACGTGACCCCACCACTCGCCACATCTTCCCATCTCCCCCTATGTCTGCCTTCCGCAAAGACCGCTCCCTCCGTAACTCCCTTGTCAATTCTTCCCTTCCCTCCCATACCACCCCCTCCCCTGGTACTTTCCCTTGCAACCGCAAGAGATGCAACACTTGTCCCTTCACTTCCCCCCTCCACTCCATTCCAGGACCCAAGCAGTCGTTCCAGGTGCGACAGAGGTTCACCTGCATCTCCTCCAACCTCATCTATTGCATTCGCTGCTCTAGATGCCAGCTGATCTACATCGGTGAGACCAAGCGGAGGCTTGGCGATCGTTTCGCCGAACACCTCCGGTCGGTCCGCAATAACCAACCTGAACTCCCGGTGGCTCAGCACTTCAACTCCCCCTCCCATTCCATATCTGACCTCTCTGTCCTGGGTCTCCTCCATGGCCACAGCGAGCAACACCGTAAATTGGAGGAAATGCACCTCATATTCCGCTTGGGCAGTCTACACCCTGGTGGCCTGAACGTTGAATTCTCCCAATTCTGCTAGCCCTGGCTGTCCCCTCCCCTTCATCAGCCATCTGGTTGTCTCCTCCCCTCCCCCAACCCTCGGGCTCCTCCTCCTCCTTTTCCTTTTTTCCTTTCTTCTCCCCACCCCCTATCAGTCTGAAGAAGGGTTTCGGCCCGAAACGTTACCTATTTCCTTCGCTCCATAGATGCTGCTGCACCCGCTGAGTTTCTCCAGCATTTTTGTGTACCTTCGATTTTCCAGCATCTGCAGTTCCTTCTTTAACACATCAGATCTTTGGTGTTGCTCAACAGTGGTAGACCATCCATATTTTCTCACTTTTTCATTGGGACACCCCGCTATTTTATTGTGTCTATTCTGGCATTTTTCACACTGGGGCACTGACCGGAGATATGTGCCAACGTTTCTCTGGACTCTTCACACCTCCTGCACGTTTTGATGGCATGAGCCCTTCCATGGCTTGTGGTGCATCTTGTTGGATACAGATTGCAACTTAGCAAGAGACCGTTAATGTAATGGTTTGCCTCTCTACTCATTCAAGCAGGCTGGAGAGGCATTCTTAGGCACTGGTACAATGTTGGACCTTTTGAAGCAGGCAGGGACCACGGACTTGGCCAGGGAGAGGTTGAATATTGTGGTGAGCACTGGAGCAAACTGATTAGCACAAGACTTTAGTACTCGCCCAGATATAACATCTGGGCCTACAGCTTTCCACGTGTTCACATGCGTCAGAGCCCACCTCACGTCGTGCTCGGACACCGAGAATGTGTGCACATCCGCAGCGGTGCACCTCTTTCCATCCTCGCTAGCCAGCGCGCTGGCGGTGTTGTTGTCAGCGGGCGAGCTAGGTGTGATGTTGACCGTCTCGAATGGTGCGTAAAAAGAGTTCAGGTCATCAGCGAAGGAGGTGCCGGCACTCCCAGTTGAGGGGAGGCTGCTCTGGTAGTTAGTTATAGTCCATAGCCCCTGCCAAAGGCGTCTGATGTCCCGCTGCTCCATCTGCGACTTCATCCTGTCCCTGTACCTCCTGTTTGCGTACTTCACCGCCCATCGCAGTCTACGATTCTACCTTGTAGTCGTCTATATTGCCAGGCTGGAGTTGTAAGCAGCGGTGCGGGCATTCAAGGCAACGCGAATCGACCTGTCCACCTAGGGTTTTTGATTAGGAAAGATGCTAACCCTTACCGTGGGGATGATGTTATCGGCTATTGTTGCAATGAAGTCCGTGACCGCTTCCGCAAACTCACTGACGTCTCTGGAACTTGTTTGGAACATATTTCAGACAACATCGGTCAGTGCATCCTGCAGCATGGCCTCTGAATGGTCAGACCACCGCTTTACGTCCCTCGTCACTGCTGCTTCCCATACTATCCATTGTTTATACTCCGGCAGCAGGAAAATGGCAGCGTGGTCAGATTTTCCAAAAGGAGGAAGAGAAACGGCCTTGTAGCCTTTCCTGAATGCCGTGTAGCAGTGGTCCAAATTTCTTTCCCCCATGGTGATGTGTTGGCAGAAGTTAGGCATAACCTTTTTGAGATTTGCCTTATTAAAATCCCCAGTCACCACCATAGCCGCATCAGGGTTCTTGTTCTGATGCTGACATAACACATCGTGTAGGGCCACGTTGGTGTACGTATGTGGTGGTATGTAGATGGCTGTGATGATCACTGAACTGGGCAGCATGAGATCGTCAGGTGCTCCAGGTCCGGCGAGCAGAAACGAGAAAGCATCTTAATTATCCTAGGGTTGCACCAGTTATTGTTGGTCATGAAGCAAACTCCTCCACCCTTTGATTTCCCAGATCCTTCCGGTCTGTCCGCACGGAAAACAGAGAAGGATTCGGTTGGGCAAATTACTTAATCCGGCACCAGCGGGTCAGCCATCCCTCGGTCAGACAGAAGATGTTGCATTCTCTTGTGTCCTGCTGGAATCTAATCCTCGACCTGAGGTCATCCATCTTGTTCTCCAGGGACTAGACGTTAGCCAGAAGGCTGCTGGGCAGAGGTGGACGGAAGGCTTGGGCTCTTAGCCTATTCCGATTCCCCCCCTCCCCCGCTTACGTCGATATTCTCTCTGACTTTTTCCCGGAGCTGCGCTCCCATTGTTGCTGCGGCGCACTCTTGTGATCTCTGCCGGCCACGCGGGATCGGTGAGTAAAATGTCTTAAAAGCCTTGAGTTCCTCCAGCACTGATTTTTGCTCAAGGTTCCAGCATCTGCAGAATGTTATGTCTCAGTCACTGCTCTGTTTTCAACTTTACCCTTTTACTCGCTTCCTTTTTGCTTTTTGTTACTATTGCTCCCATTTTACTTTGGTTTGTCTCTCTTCTTTCTCACTTTATCTTCCTCATGTCTCTCATCCTACACTCCCACAACCTCTGCAGTCTTTATTGCTGTTTAAGGTGACAGGCGATTGTTTTTTTACTCGTTGCAGTTTGTTTTACACAAAAATAATATGAATCCATTATTTACAAAAATGATATGTACAGTACACAAATCAAACATACCCACCACCATAATACATAGTAAAGCAAATATTCTCAAATACTAAATATTAATTTACTATTTCCCCATCCTTATAGAGGATACATTCCACCCCCCGTGGTGCCTAATGGTCCCGGAAATCCCCCAGGGCAGCCGTGGACAGCGCCTAATCCCTCTCTAAAACCACCCGGATGCGGACGTGACCCCAGTCTTGATGGATCGTCGATACAGGAGGGTTGTATTTGAAAGAAGGGTCAGGAAGAAACAGCTTGACCAGTCAACAATGTTCCTTATTGTAGCTGTAGGTTGCACTGCGAGATGAACTGATTACCTCTGCTGGTGGCTCACACCTGAAACAGGGCTCTGCTGATCCCATCTTGATGGTCATGATGGAACTCAGGGTGACATCCAGACTCAGGGTATTTCTAGTGTCTGTCTTGTTCAGCCCTATTGCTGAAAATACCCTCTCTGCATCAGCGTTGCTATGTGGCATACAGAGGACAAGTTGTGCAACCTTTGACACTCAAAGAAACTTGTGTTGACCAGTCACAGGGTTCTTGAGTGTTGACAGATGGGCCCACAGCTTGTCAGTCTTACTGAACTCGTGGTCTTCTCTGCCTCTGGACACCCACTCTTCCCACTTGCTGGCTGGGATCTCTGTGTCATCCATTAACTGATAGACAGAGAACTCCTCTCCAACCTGGTCCTGTTCTCTGGGGTCCAAGAAAGGTAGGAGATGCTTGTACCTAAAAACAAGAACACAATTGTGGCCCTTAATTAGTATCTCTGCTATCGTAAGATCAATGTACACATTTTTGTAGTTGAAGATGTTTTTAGCAAAAGTCATCTGCAGGGTTTGATGTATATGTTACACCAGTAATCACTTCATATGCTGCAACGCATTGGCTACCATAATGAAGTCCATGACTACATTTTAAATGGGTTTTAAAATGTGGAAGTCTTATCAAACATTTATACGTTTTTTCATTGTTTAGTTACCTGCTTTTATAGTTTAGTTAAGCATATACCTGTCTATGAGGTAGAGTATGTCACATACTAACACTTCCATCTTCTGGTGCCAGTCAACAAAGGAAGCACTCCTCAGCACAGGCTCATCCAGGGTTGTCTCTCCAGAGCACAGCCAACTGCCTTGCAGAAAAAGCCCCTCACTGCCATGAAGAACTTCTTGGCCTGTTGAGGACTGATGTCATCGCCCTCCAACAAACGACGTTGTCCTTGTTGTAAAGCCAATACTAAGCTTGTCATCTTCAATGAGAAGTAGAGGACAAGACATTTGTATTAATCACTAACTATTTGTTCAATGCTATTCGTTTAATATACATTTCATACTAGAATAAATATACTGATAACCTTCTCCCTCTCCGCATGACAATGTGTCGCTTGATGTCGCTCTGTCCTTGATGAGCACACTAGACTTGAAGCCTGCATACTTCACACCAGAAATGGAAAGATGTGCTACCCTTCATGATGAATGGCCACAATTCTCTCCATTCAGACTTGAATGTGCATTTGTAAAATGCTGCACCAGCTCTGCCTTTTGGATTGAGTCGCCTGACCTTCTTTAGCTTCTTGACATAAGCTTCACTACCATCACTGCTGTCTGTGTTCGAAGACTATGTTCCTCTTCTGTGGTTCACCTTCATTACCTGACATCTACAAAATGACAGGAATTAAGAGCATCATCACTTTGTTTTCTTTTCAGTTATCATTGCTCATGAAATATGTAATTTAGTCTGCACATGCTACAAAAAAACGTAGGCTCTACAATAAATAAACTATCTTGGAAGGCCGTAGTCTGATTAAAATACATATAGCCAGGCCCAAGGGTGGAAAAATCAAGGAAGGAGCTGATTAAGAGTGTGAAAACCCTTTTCCCCTTATTGAATGTAGAAATACCCAATGCAGGAGATCAGGGGAGGGGTTGTTACACTTATTACCTCCCCCCCCCCCATCCTGCAAACCTGACTGTGGCTTATAGAAATGTAAAAGTACTTTTGCTCTCTTGAGGTAGAACTGCATACTGGGCCTGGCCATACTGATGAAGTCAGTGAGTTCTGCATGGGTGCAGGAGGTAGCACCAATGCAGTCATCGTGTAGCGGAGGTAGAGTTCGGGGATAGGGCCAGTGTACGCCTGGAACAGGGATTGTTTGACGTACCCTAATTAGAGGCAGGCGTAGCTAGGGCCCATGCGAGTGCCCTTAGATACGCCTTGGATTTGGAGAAATGTGTGGAGGAAGAGCGTGTGAGGTTTCTTGGACATAGGTAGGGAGGGATTGGACCAGGGAGGATAGGATGTAGTCGAGGTATGTGGAAATTAATTCGGTGGGACATGAACAAGCAGAAACAATGGGTCTGCCAGAACGGTTCTGTTTGTGGATTTTGGGGGGAGGATAAAATCGGGCCGTGCGGGGCTGGAGAACAATAAGGTTGGAGGCTTTAGACAGCAGAGAGCTGGAAGTGATGAAATCAGTAATGGTGCTTCAGATTAAGGCCTGGTGCTCGTCTGTGGGGTCATGGTCCAAGGATAAGTAGGAGGAGGTGTCTGAAAGTTGTTGCCTGGCCTCAGTCTGGTAGAGGGCAGCCCGCCAGACTACCACAGCACCTCCCTTGTCGGCGGGTTTGATTATCGAGTCGGGGTTGCTGCAGAGTGAGCAGAGGGCTGTACATTCAGGGGGGGGGGGATTAGAGTGAATAAGGGGAGTGGAAAATTTGAGGCGGTTGATGTCCCGCCGGCAGTTGGAAATGAAAAGGTCTAAAGAAGGTAGAGGGCCATCTGGGTGAATCTAAGAGGAGGGTGTCCATTGGAGAAGGGGGAAGGGGTCATCATTGGGTGATCAGGATGCCTTCCCATAGAAAAAAGCCTGGAGGCGGAGGCGACAGAAGAAGAGCTCCACATCGTGGCAGACCCGGAACTCATTGAGGTGGGGGCGGAGGGAAACAAAGGTGAGGCCTCTGCTGAGGACAGACCGTTCCGTATCAGAAAAGAGGAGGTCAGGGGGTGGGGTGGTGAATAGACAATAGGTGCAGGAGTAGGCCATTCGGCCCTTTAAGTGATCTTTAATAGGTGCAGGAGTAGGCCATTCGGCCCAATGTGATCATGGCTGATCATCCCCAATCAATACCCCGTTCCTGCTTCTCCCCATATCCCCTGACTCCGCTATCTTTAAGAGCCCTATCTAGCTCTCTCTTGAAAGTATCCAGAGAACCGGCCTCCACCACCATCTGAGGCAGACAATTCCATAGACTCACAACTCTCTGGTGAAAAAGTGTTTACTCATCTCCGTTCTAAATGGCTTATCCCTTATTCTTAAACCGTGGCCCCTGGTTCTGGACTCCCCCAACATTGGGAACTTGTTTCCTGCCTCTCGCGTTTCCAAACCCTTTATAATCTTATATGTTTCAGTAAGATCCCCTCATCCTTCTAAATTCCAGAGTATATAAGCCCAGCCGCTCCATTCTATCAGCATATGACAGTCCCGCCATCCCGGGAATTAACCTTGTAAACCTATGCTGCACTCCCTCAATAGCAAAAATGTCCTCCTCAAATTGGGGGACCAAAACTGCACACAATACTCCAGGTGTGGTCTCACTAGGGCCCTGTACAAATGCAGAAGGACCTATTTTCTCCTATACTCAACTCTTGTTATGAAGGCTAACATGCCATTCACTTTCTTCACTGCCTGCTGTACCTACATGCTTACTTTCATTGACTGATGAACAAGGACCCAGATCTCATTGTACTTCCCATTTTCCCAACTTGACGCCATTTATATAATAATCTGCCTTTCTGTTTGTGCTACCAAAGTGGATAACCTCACATTTATCTACATTAAACTACATCTGCCATGCATCTGCCTACACACCCAACCTGTCCAAGTCACCCTGCATTCTCAAAGCATCCTTCTCACAGTTCACACTGCCACACAGCTTTGTGCCATTGCAAATTTGCTAATGTTTTTTTGAATCCCTTCATCTAAATCATTGATGTATATTGTAAATAGCTGCGGTCCCAGCACTGAGCCTTGCGGTACCCCACTAGTCACTGCCTGCTATTCTGAAAGGGACACTTTGTTTCCTGTCTGCCAACCAATTTTCTATCCATGTCAGCACTCTACCCCCAATAACATGTGCTCTAATTTTGCCCACTGATCTCCTATGTGGGACCTTATCAAATGTTTTCTGAAAGTCCAGTTGCATTCTCAAAAAATACCAGAAGATTAGTCAAGCATGATTTCCCCTTCGTAAATCCATGCTGGCTCGGACCGATCCCTGTTACTGCTATCCAAATGTGGCGCTATTTCATCTTTTATCATTGACTCCAGCATCTTCCCCACCACCGATGTCAGGCTAACTGGTCTATAATTCCCTGTTTTCACTCTCCCACCTTTCTTAAAAAGTGAACACACGGCAGGGGTGGGGTTTGGGGTCGGATGAGGGCACGTGAGTAGATGAAGGCTGGGGCGATGTCTAGTGGGTGGATGGTGGGTGTTCAGAGAGGACGGGGGCTTGAGGACTATTGTATAGGTGGGGAGTAGCTGGGGTCACCGGGCTAAAAGTGGAGGGGAAGACCCAGTGGAACCAGCACTGAGGTTCCCTGTGCGAAGGGGGAGCAGTAAAACCCAGCATAGTCAGGGCCCGTGGTGTGAGAGCCTGCATCGTGGAGACTGTGGGCCCGGTGCTGAGACTGGGACTCAGGTAGGGCGACGGCTGCAGCCCACTCGTGGGCAGTGGAGTGGCGAGGGTCGGCAGAGTTGCTTATGGAGGCCCGCGAGGTGTGTCGTCCCGGTCAGCGGACGAAGCGTCGGTAGTCCCGGTCAGCGGATGGCCGGGGAGGCAACGTGGGTCGGCGTCATCGGTGAGGCGCTAAAGGTCGGCGGTCCCAGTGAATTGGTGAAGGTCAACGACGGTGGCATCTTCGGTGGTCCGGGCCTGGGATGGGCCGGGGAGGCGGTGAAGATTGACGGCAGCGGCATCTTCGGTGGTCCGGGCCTAGGATGGGCTGGTCTGGAGGCGAGCAAGTTTGCGATCCTTTGTGGAGTCCAGGTAGGAAAGGAAGCGTTTGTTGAAGGCGTGGATCTGACATTGGATAAAGTGCAGTTGGGGTCTCTTGCAGGTGTGGGTGAGTGAACTTTGGGAGAGTCAGAGCGAGGGCCTGTTTGTGCCGGCGCATCGCAGCCGGTGTCGAACGCAGGGCACGGAATGAGAACTGTTGCGAAAAATGGCAGATCGGCTCTCGGAACCTATAGTCCGGGTTGGGTCCGAACTGGGATGTCTGGAACCGGAGCGGGAATCCACGAGGTAAAAGAGGCGCAGGCAAGTCCAGAGATAACAAATGCGGCTGTGGTAACGGGTCTGGGTTAAGACAAGGTCGGAGGGATGGAGGAATCACAGAGGGGGAGCAGTGAAAGAGGATGTTGCTGAACTCTCGTCGGAGAGAGGAAGAAAACTTCTTCAAAGTAGACATACCTTGAGGAGATTTTGCAGTGCCGTGGACAAAATGTGTACGAAAGAATCTGATAATGTTCTGAACGCTCAGAACGGCCCCGGGGATGATGATGTAAAAAAAAATTCAATTATTAACAGTAATAATATTTACAAAACAAACACCCACCACCAAATGCAAAAAATGCCAAATATTCTTTATACTAAATATTAAATAACTATATTGCAATCCTGGTCCAGGATATGTACATTCCCCCACGGTGCCCAGCGGTCCCGGAATTCCCCCACGGTGCCCGTGGACACCACGTGTTTCTTTTCGAGGGACAACCTCAGGCTCAGCCGTAAAGAGGCCGGCAGTCGACTTGGACGGAGCCCTCTTCTTCCTGATGCCGTGACCCATGAATGGTCAGCTTGGCCAGGCCCAGGAGCAAACAACTGGGACATCCTCTGCTCTATCCACTCCCCTACGCACTGGATGGCCAAAGTGAGGATGGTGGGACTGAAGTACAGCCAGAGGGAAGGAGCAGCCGCTTCAAATACTCAAACTGGGGCTGCAATCTCACACACTCCGTGTACATGGAACACAGACTCTTCCAGCCCGCAGAAGTGGCAGGCGGTTGGTGAATCTGTGAACCGGCTCAGGAATTGGTTACATAGGACTCCTCAGTGTAGTACCCTCTATATCAGGTCCCCGATAGAAAGGGAAGAATCCCTCGATAGACAGGCCCCCACTGGGGGCCCCTCTCACAACTGGATGGTAAAACGGACTGCCACTTTGGATTGGGGCAGTGGACAAGTGTGTAGAGTGTGTACGAGTCTCTCCAGGGGGTGCCTCCCTGCGTCTCGGAAGGGAATGAAAGTTGCTGAGGAAAGACGGCTCAGATTGTGTGGGACTGACTCCCGAGGTCTGGGTCCAACGAGTACTTCCGGCTGAGCGGGCGTTTAGCTGAGTCTGAAATACACCATCTGATGGCCGCCAGTGGAGTTCTGATGAGTTAGAGCCTGATTGATGGCCTGAGATACACAATTAACAAACACACGGGACGTTGATCACCCTTTTTATCCTGTCACGGTGCTCCATGCAGCCACTTTGGATCCAGAACTGGACTCCCTGGATACCCCCAGCACCAGGCTCTTTCTCAGACACACCAAGTATTAGCGTCTGTCCCTGGACTTCTCCACAACATCAGGCTCTGTCCCTGATGCCCAGGATATTTATGCGATAGCAACTTTCTTTATTACTGTGACATTAATTCCTCTATCTACTTTACTGCAGCATAAACCTTGGCTGGTCAGGAGCCAAGGAACTGTGCAGATGGCCTAAAGGGTATCTGTTAGTTGCTCCACACTTGGAAATGTACCGTGTGGCTTTTAGGTGAAGTCTCTTAGGGTCAGCTGGATATTTGCAGAGAGGCAACCCAGTGAATCCAGATAATCTCTCAAGGGCTATTGCCAGTGAGTGAAATATGCATATCAATTTATTACTTAATACATAATCCAGTAACGATCATCATTGTTGAAATGGTTATTTTGTTTAACAATAAATAAACAAAATCCACTAATAACAAGTTTATAGCATAAGTTTAGTTTAATTGACAAGTATACTTGATTTTCTGCACTGTTCCAACGTGTTATAGAAAAAAGAAGGATCTTATGAAACACATCAATATGCATTTGGCAGGATCTTTGACAAAAATCAAAGGTATCAATCAAAACAGCCATTGAAAATTTAAAACCCTAATTCAGAGTTTGTGCACTTCTAATGTTACAATTTGGGCTAAAGGTTTTGCCTGAAGCCATTAAGAGCAATTTATTGTCTTCTCAGACTGAGAATATGTGTGGGGACATCTAGATGTGCCCATTGTAAGCATTACCATCTCTAATGTAAAAGAATCAAGGGCAAGAATCACTGGTTTCTGAAATTGCAATGCATGAGAAACTTCAACATAAGTTTCTGTTTAAAGCATTTAAAAAGGGAAAATTGGTCTGGTCTTTCAGGGGATAATTATATTTTCCTTAAAAGGAAATAGTGGAAAGCCATATTGATGTTTCGTGCTCATTATAAGGAAGTAAGTTTTGAGGAAGTGAAATTGAACAGTGACAATGCCTCTCAGCCCATTAATATTGCTTGCTGGATTCTTGTTCAGTTTCAAAGAATGAAACAGGCATAATATATTGGCAAAGTCAGCGTGCTACAGTGAAGAGACACCGTGCCAATAAACAGAACCAAATGAGAGTACCTAATTTTGTATTGGACAATAAAGTTTCTCCAGGGCTCAGGATAAAGAGAAAATGGCAATTTAAAAAATGTGTAAATTGAACTGTATGAAGAGACAGCAGACATAAGGTAGCAAAAAATACACTATTGAATGGAATTTTAATCTTTTTTTTAGCAGTCAGGAAAGTGTAGGTCAGAATAGTAATTTGACTGCCCTCTCTTGGAGATGGATAAGTAGGTAGGTAGGCAGGTAGGTAGGTAGGTAGGTAGGTAGGTAGGGAGAGAGCGAGAGATAGAAAGGAAGGGAGAGATAGAAAGAGAAAGAAAGAAAGAAAATATTTTGGTACCATTTCCGTCCCCCCGGCACAAGTCCCTATTGTTCTCGGGGGGCCCCACTCTGGGTCCCCTTCCTCCTTCGTGACCTTGGTGCCGAGGTATTCCGACCTCAATGTTCCATGTCCCTCCACATTCTTGGTCAATGCCGGTGGCTTGGGCCCGGGTTCGGAGTCCGTGGTGCACGGGCCTACCAGTCCCACCTGTAGGTCTTCCGTCGATGGCCTTCGGCAAGCGATTCTCCGTCCGCGGCAGATGGCCGTCTGTCGGCAGACCAGGGCGAGTGATCTGCGAGGGGCAGACCCCCGTGACCACTCCACCTCGGCTGCCCTGAAGGCCGCAGCGTCCTGTGGGGAGTGTGGTCGTGGTCTTGTTATTAAGAGACTAGCATGAGGCAGACCAACCCCTTTCCAGGATCAAGATGGGAAAGATTAAATAGTAAAAGTCTTCAAGCACTCCACGATTTGCTGACAAAGTTAGTTGAAAACCCAATCGGGGCCTGCATTGGATGTTGCACATGGTATTATATCAGGGTACCAGTGTATACATGTGTGGAAAAGTAACGCTACCAGAATGCAGAAATCCAAGTCAAATTTGCACTGAAGAGCAGATTCTCTGACACATTTCATGAGTTGGCAAGTCATCAGATGGACACAAAATGATGGAGTAACTCAGCGGGACAGGCAGCCACAAGCAACTGACATATTCTCCACAGTGGAGCAATCAAAATAATGAATCATGCGGAAAGTGTTACAACAAGCTGTTAATTTACAGGGCTTGAAGTTGAGCTCTGGTGGTCTGGAGCATTTGAGAGCTGGAGTAACTTTGTCCACAATTACTTAATAATATAGTACACTATAACTTTTTGTACAATATGATCTCCTCTGTATGATATATATGTAACCAAATGCAATCCAGATTACGTTTGTGTGTTTGGGTAAATATATTAATTGACTGTGAACTTCAAAAATGATCTAAAATAAAATCAGGAAGATGCATGTCAGTTTCACTCAAAATAAAATGTTTTAATATTTAAGAAATGCAAAGCAAACCTAGCCGTTTCTTTATCACCTTGTAGGGGCAGATGAACTCGGGATTAAGGGAAATCTTAAACTTATCCCCGTGTGTGGACAACAGCTCAGATTAAAAATGAAAGACCAAAGAATTGATATATTCAGGTCAAGGTTCATATCCTTACTATAAGAGGTGGATTCCCAAACTTTCACATGGCACAATTGGAGTTAAATGTTAATCCTGTACATTAACTGAACAAACAAATTTTGCTGAATCTTGTAATCATAAGTGATAGGAGTACAATTAGGCCATTCGGCCCATTAAGTCTACTCCTCCATTCAATCATGGCTGATCTATCTCTCCCTCCTAACCCCATTCTCCTGCCTTCTCCCCATAACCTCTGACACCCGTACTAATCAAGAATCTATCTATCTCTGCCTTTAAAAAAATCCACTGATTTGGCCTCCACAGCCTTCTGTGGCAAAGAATTCCACAGATTCACCACCCTCTGACAAAATAAATTTCTCCTCATCTTCCTAAAAGAACGTCCTTTAATTCTGAGGCTATGGCCTCTAGTCTTAGACTCTCCCACTAGTGGAAACAAAATCTCTACATCCACTCTATCCAAGCCTTTAGTCAGTATGTTTCAAAGAGGCCTCCCCTCACTTCCAAACTCCAGTAAGTACAGGCCCAGTGTCGATAAACGCTCATCATAGGTTAACCTACTCATTCCTGATAATCTAAAATCATGCCGTCAGCTATGCATGCAAGAATGCAACCCACTTAATGCACTCTCTGCCCACATAAGTAATAAGTATAGAACCTATTCCCCTTTTAAGGATAGACACAAAAAGTTGGAGTAACTCAGCGGGTCAGGCAGCATCTCTGGTGTCGACCCGAATAGTTACCTATTCCTTTTCTCTAGAGATGCTGCTTGACCCGCTGAGTTACTCCAGCTTTTTGTGCCTATCTTCAGTTTAAACCAACACCTACAGTTCCTTCCTACACGACCCCCTTTAAGGAATTGTGTTCTTGACATGCACAGACAAGCTGGCCTCTCCACACCTTGCAAATAGAGGCTGTGCAATTCTATGAGAACGTTCCCAAGGTCAGTTGAAAGCCCCTAGGCAAAGGCAGTCTAGAACATGAAAGTGCTTACTCCAGCTCTACATATCATTATCTTGTCACATCATAAACCACTGTTTGACGCATTATATAAATGTAATATTGGTATTATTCAACATTATTCCCAAAGAAACACCAGTGCCTGCAGAGGATAGACACAAAATGCTGGAGTAACTTCGCGGGTCAGGCAGCATCTCTGGTGAGAAGGAATGGGTGACGTTTCGGGTTGAGACCCTTCTTCATCTCTGTTTGCTTTGTTGTTACCTTGTCCTAACTAACAATGATCTATTCTACATTATCCTTGATCTTCATTCCCTTTGTCCTGTTTGCACACCTTACACTTCATTTTCTATACACTCCTTATCTATGTACCTCCCGCTCCCCTGATATAAAAACTTAAAAAAAAGAAAAGAAAAGAAAAGAAACCCTGGATTACGGGCAGGGGAATTGTTGCCAAAATGGCAATCTTTGTTTTCAACTTTATTGAGGAGTCCTCTAAACTAGTTCAATAGCTTTACAGGAGAATAAGTGTACACCACTGTATTCATTTCTTGTTTAGAAGTACAGCACCGAAAAAGGCCCTTCGGCCCACTTAGTCTATGCCAATTGCCGATCACCCATTCATACTAAATCTATGTGTTATCCCACTTTCTCATCCACCCCCTACACACGAGGAGCAACTTACTGCGGCCAATTAACCTACAAACCGGCATATCCTTGAGATGTTGGATGAAACCAGAACACGCACGTGGTCACAGGGAGAACATGCAAACTCCACACAGGCAGCAGAGATTAGGATCGGACCCGGTCTGTGGGCGCTGTGAGGCACTGGCTCTACCAGCTAGCCACTAATCCTGCCCCCTTGTGTATGATATGATTTTATGTCTCCAGATAATGTTCATGATCCTGGTGAGTCTCTTAGAACATAGAATGGTACAGCAAAGGAACAAGCCTTTTGACCGACAATGTCTGTGCCCAACATGCTGCTACGATAAACTAATCTGCTCTGCCTGCACATGATACCTATCCCTCCATTCCCTGCATAACCACGTGCCTATCTAAAAGCCTCTTCAACGCCACTATCATATCTGCCTCCACCACCACCCTTGGCAATGAATTCCAGGCACCCACCGCTCTGTGTAAAAAGCTTGCCCCACTCATCTATAAAATGTGCCCATTTCACCTTAAAGCTGTGCCCACTAGTCTTTGACATTTCCACCTGAAGAAAAGGGTTCTGACTATCAATCCTATCTATTCATCTTACTAATACACTCTGCAAGCTCTCTAATGCTACCTTACTGCTTTAGTTTAATTGAGTTTAGAGATACAGTGTGGAAACAGGCCCTTTGGCCCACCCAAGTCCGCGCCAACCAGTGATCCCCGTGCACTAGATTTATCCTACACACTAGGGACAATTTACAAAAGCCAATGAATCTGCAAACCTGTACGTCTTCTGAATGTGAAAGGAGACCGGAGCACCCGGAGATAACCAACATAGTCACAATGAGAACATACAAACCTCCATATAGACAAGCACTCGTAGGCAGGATTGAACCCGGGTTTCTAATGCTGTAAGGCAGCACCTCTACCGCCACGGCACTGTATTGCCACTTTGCATGGTTCTTGACAATGACCTGCTACATACATCAATTAATTTGCAGTTCCAGATTGCAAAATCGCCTGTGTGCAGGTGTGGCATATGTCACATTCTGTGCCAACTTTGTTCTCATTAAAGATGGAGTAAATGACTAAAGGGCCTGTCCCACGAGCATGCGGCAAGCGCGACCAAACCGGAAGCAGGGACCGCGCGGAGGTTGAGTGATCCCTGTACAGGGCCTGTCCCACGAGCATGCGGCGAGCGCCACCAAACCGGAAACGGGGGCCGTGTGGAGGTCGAGTGACGTCAAGACGGTGCGTACGGCGCCGAGGCGGTGCGCACGGCCGTTGAGGCGATGCGCACGGCCTCAAGGTGGCTGGGTACGGCGTCGATGCGGCGTGCACGGCCTCGATGCGGCTGCAGGGCGGCAGGCCGTTGCCGCACGGAATTTTTGAACAGTCAGTTTTTCGGAGCCCCGCGCGATGTCGGGACCAGCTCCGTACAACTCCATACTGCTCCGGCGATCGAAGTGGGACCGGCCCCGCGACCTCCGCGCGGCCCCCGCACGGGCCCCGCTTCCGGTTTGGTCGTGCTTGCCACATGCAGTCGCATGCTCGTGGGACAGGCCCTTAACACTTTCATTCTCCTTCCCATTCCCACACAGTCCTTTCTGTCCTAGGTCTCCTCCATTTTCAGAGTGAGGCTAAACGCAAATTGGAGGAACAGCATCTCGTATTTTGCTTGGGCTGCTTACAGCCAGTGGTATGAATATTGATTTCTCTAACTTCAATTAACCCCGGCATTCCCTCTCTCACTATCCCTCCCCCACCCAAGTCGCACTAGCCTATTGTTTTCACCCAACAAACAGCCAACAATGGCCTGTTTCCTTTATCATCGTTACTTTTGTGCATATGTTTAATTCATTGTTTTTTATCTCTCAACATTATCGTTTATATCATTCGTTTCCCTTAACCCTAACCAATCTGAAGAAGGGTCTCGACCTGAAACGTCACCCATTCCTTCTCTCCAGAGATGCTGCCTGTCCCACTGAGTTACTCCAGCTTTTTGTGTCTACATGTACATTACTTGTTGCTTTGGAAACTGCTCAACCTGTAATCGCAGAATGTAGCCACTAGGGGCCTCTGGAATCTTCCATATTAACACTTGGCCAAACTTTCGAAAATCTGCCAGGGAATGGGCCTGGAAATGATTTATTCGCAAAGCTGGGGAAGTCATGCACACTTCCAGCCCTCAGTCTGGTAATTCAGACTACTAATTCCAGGGCAAGTTCTCCAGCGATATGTACAACAGACCATTTACATGAATGGGAGAAATGAACTGTCTGCAGAAAGGTAAGAACAACTTTCCTTATAGTTTAATTGAATAAATGTTTCAAATAATTTTTGTGTGCGCATTCAGCCTTTCTAATTACAGTAAAACTCCAATAATTCGGAAACCGTAGAACTTTATTGGTGCTCGCCTAGCGGATTTTTCAGAAAATTCCCTATTATCGCAGGGATGAGACGGTTAACATATGATGAGCGTTAGACTGCACTGGGCCTGGACTCGCTGGAGTGTAGAAATATGAGGGGGTGGGGGACCTTATTGAAATTTACAGAATAGAGTGGATGTGGAGAGGATGTTTCCACTACTGGGAGAGTTGAAGACCAGAGGCCATAGCCTCAGAATAAAAGGACTTACCTTTAGGAAGGAGATGAGGAGAAATTTCTTTAGTCGGAGGCTGGTGAATCTGTGGAATTCATCGCCACAGAAGGCTGTGGAGGCCGTCAATTGATATTTTTTAAGGCAGACATTGATAAATTCTTGATTAGTACGGGTGTCAGAGGTTATGGAGCGAAGGGCAGGAGAATGATGTTGTGAGGGGGAAGATAGATCAGCCATGATTGAATGGTGGAGTAGGCTTAATGGGCCGAATGGCCTAATTCTGCTCCTCTAACATGAACTTAAGAACACCAAATGCAGTTTTAAAAAATATGTTTGAGATATGTTTATGTCTGAGATCCTGGCTCCTGTCCTAAACAAAAATCAGTGATGACACAAGAAACTGCAGCTGCTGGAATCTGGAGCAAACGCAAACTTCTGGAGGAAGGCTACAGATTAGGCAGCATCTGCGGTGCTAATTGACAGATGACTTTTCGAGTCAAGGCCCTTCTTCAGATGGATAGGAGAGAAAGCTAGAAAAGAGATGTGGGGAAAGGAAAACGTCAGGCAAGTGATTGGTGGATGTAATAGGTCATGTAATAGGAGCAGAATTAGGCCATTCTGCCCATCAAGTCTATTCCACTATTCAATCATGGCTGATCTATCTCTCCCTCCTAACCACATTCTCCTACTTTCTCCCTATAACCCCTGACACCTGTACAGGTCTTCTTATCAAGTCCACATCACATGATTAGATATTGTTCAGCCAGAGCTGAACACACTTCACGACATCTTCATAGTAGGCTTCGAGATCAGCAGCTATATAATTGGTTTTCCAGTTGTGGGCATTTCAACAGGTGTTCCATTGTTTGTGATTCAATACCACATTCGCAGGTGACATCATTGGAGTTGTACCTGTACAGGTGAGGTGGGTTGAGTGGGTGGAGTTAGTAACAAAGGCCAGAGGTGAAGGGACAAAAAAATAAGGAGAAAAGGAGAGGAGTGTAATGCAAAGCTGAAGGGAAGGGTGTGGATGGATGGGGGCAGGGGAAAGGAGAAAGAGAGAGGATAAAGGGGAAATATGGGACGTGGATGGGAGATGAACGTATAAAGGAGTGGAAAGGAGCGGGGTTATGGGAGTGGGCGGTGGTGGGAGAAATTGCTGTGCAAAGGTGGGGATGGGGGGAGCACAGGAAGGAGAAGGGTTTGGGGAAGCATTACTTGAAATTGGAGAGTTCAGTGTTCATATCATTTGTTTGTTAACTACCCAAGAGGAATACGAGGTGCTGTTCCTCCGATTTGCGTGTGGCCTCCCTCTGGCAATGGAGGAGGCACAAGACACAAAGTTCGGTCTGGGAATGGGAAGGGGAGTTAAAATGGCTGGCAACCGGGTGATCCAGCAGGCCTTGGCAGACAGACACAAGTATTCGGCAAAACAGTTACTTAGCCTTCTTTGGTATAACTGATGTAAAGGAGGATATGTGGCCCTCACCCATTGCTCCCATTGCACTCCTGCCATCGGGAAGAAGGTATTAGAGTTTGAAAACCGTGACCTCAAGGTTCAAGAATAGCTTCATCCCAACAACCATCAACCACTTGAACTCTACAAACACCAAATAAACGATGAACTACAAAGTGTCTCAGGTGCACTTCAGGATCTTCGCAATAATATTGGGGGGTTTTCAATGTTTTGAATTATTTTTGTTTATTATTTTATCTTTGATTACTGTTTACTGGCCTGTTACGCTGCTGCAAGTAAGGATTTAATTGTTCCATTTTATGTACATATGACTATTAAACACTTGTGACTCTTGATTCTTGAGAGTCAGGACCCCTCCACCTACATTCTCGACCCCCAGCTCATATCTAGCCAGATACTAGATCTGCATTCTGAATAATTGGGTGCCACGTTATTGGGGTTTTATCATATTTAAATTTTTAATCAGTGTCAAATGATTTCCAATGTACACGAGTTTGAAAAAAGACATGTGTCGGAAGGAACTGCAGACGCTGGTTTACACCGAAGGTAGACACAAAATGCTGAAGTAACTCATCGGGTCAGGCAGCATTCTGCAGAAAAGGAATAAATAGATGACATTTCGGGTTGAGACCCTTCTTCGGACTGAGAGTCAGGGTAGATGCAAACTAGTCCTCTATTCTCCCTCTCCCCTGGCTCAGTCTGAAGAAGGGTATGGACCCTGAAATGTCACCTATTCCTTTTCTCCAGAGGTGCCACCTGACCCGTTGAGTTTAGTTTAGAGATACAGTGTGGAACCTGGCCCTTACAAAACATACAAACTCTGTACAGACAGCACCTGTAGTCAGGATCAAACCCGGGTCTCCGGCGCTGCAATCGCTGTAAAGCAGCAACTCTACCGCTGCGCCAACCAAAAGTTACGCCAACATTTTGTGTCTATTTTCTATGAAAAACTATGAAAAACTCAAGCCGTCAAGCAGGGCGGGGTCTGTCTCCCTGCTGCCAGTTGGGAGTCAGCCTCCTTCGCAATCTGCTGCTGCAGGATTCACCAGGATCCCGTGCAAATGGACAGCACTCTCAACGCACAGTAGATCTCGACGATAGCTGTTACATAGCACACCTTGGAACATGTGAAAGCCCCTTCAGAGACACTGGGGAGCAACATTCGAAAGCTTTGTCAAACTTGGCGAGGTGTAATAAATGGTTGGGTGTTGGTGGGGTATTGGTGAAGGGTTTTGTCGAAGATTGAGAGATTAAAAGGGTGGGGGGTAGCTGCTAGTAGCTTGTAGCAGTTGTAGAAGTGATAAGCCTATGGGATCTGGGGGCTGAGAGTACAACTCCATCAACACTGAAGAAGCTTGATAGCATCCAAGGAATGACACATATGTTGGCAGCATGGTGGCGCAGCAGTAGATTTGCCGCCTTACAACGCTCAAAGGTTACTCCTGTGGGTTGTTCTAAAGCGGCGATAGATAGGTTCTTGATTAGTAAGAGCATCAAAGGTTACGGGGAGAAGGTTGTGAGGGTAAAATAGATTGGCCATGATCGAATGGTGCAGCAGATTCAATGAACTGAATGGCTAATTCTGCACCTATGTCTTATGGTCTAAGGAAATGACCGCGCTTTCTCTATGGACCAGTGATGTTGACAGGGCAACAGCAACGAGTGTCTTCTCTGTCACTGCAAATATAATTGTGTTATATGTGGACCACCCAACAACATCAAATGGTACATCTGACTCTGGGGTATGACAGCACTTCAGGTTATTGTTTTAGATTTTGCGACAGTGAAGACAACTCTGATTCTATAACTGCAGTTCATCTTCACATCTCCTCCTCTCCATCTCTATCATGCAGTTCCGTTCAGCCTTCAGAAGGACTCGACCCAAAACGTCACCCATTCCTTCTCTCCAGAGATGCTGCCTGTCCCGCTGAGTTACTCCAGCATCTTTGACCAAATATTTACCGGGTTCTGCTCACATTTTAAACAACATGCTCCTCACTGGCAATCTCCAATTGGGGATAGGGTTCTTCTTGAGTAGAAAGTGTTATCATTCTGCATTCCCACTTCCAACGAGGCATTTCCAAATGCCCAGTAAAGCTTTCTCTGCTCTGTCACATCACATTGCCTTGTGGGCACAAATTTGGCAGCAATGGTCTGACACACACCACACCGGCAATGGAGTACTCCTAATGCTGTTGCCAAATTGGGGAGGAGCAGCTCATCTCAAGCAGTCCTTGAAAGGAAATTAAGAACCAGTGGACTTAGGTTTAGGTGAGAGGGGCAAGATTTAATAGAAACCTGTGGGAACCTTCCTCCCTCAGAGGATGGTGGGTATATGGAACAAGCTGGCGGAGTATGGGCACTGGGCAGCACAGTGGCACAATGATAGAGTTGCTGCCTTGCAGTGCCAGATAAATACCCAAGTTCGATCCTGACTATGGGTGATGTTTAAAGGGAGTTTTTACATTCTCCCTGTGACCATGTGGATTTTCTCCAGGTGCTCCGGTTTCCACCCACACTCCAAAGACGTACAGGTTTGTAGATTAATTGGCTTTTGTAAATTGACCCCAGTGTGTATGTAGTGCTAGTGTATGGGGTGATCACTGGTCGGCGTGGACTCGATGGGACGAAGATCCTGTTTTCACGCTCTGACTAAAATTAAGTAAAAGAGCTGGTTGAGGGAAGTACCATTTCAGCATTTAAATGACACTGGACAGGTAGTTCAGTGGGAAAGGTTCTGAGGGATAAGGGCCAAACGCAAGCAAATGGGACTAGTTCAGATGGAACATCTTGGCCAGAATGGACGAGATGGGCCGCAGGGCCTGTTACTGTGTTGTATGACTCTACAAGATGAAAACCTCAAACATCAAAATTAAATTCTGAGTGAAATGTAACACAAAGTTGAAACATTGCTAAAAGAGTTTGTTGCAAAGTAGCAGAAGACTCAGCAACCAGTCACTACAATGGAGGCAACACTAAGCTTGATGAATAGGAAGGAACTGCAAATGCTGGTTTAAACTGAAGATAGACACAAACAGCTGGAGTAACTCAGCGGGTCAGGCAACATATCTGGAGAAAATGAATATGGCGACATTTCGGGTGGAGACCCTTCTTGATGAAGTATACAGCCACTCATCATTGTAACAGATAGAAGCTTCATCCAGTATTCAGATTAGGACCGGATGTTCATCTGGAAAGGAGAAATGAGAAGAGATTGGATCAGAAATGAGAAGAGAGTTTGTCACATCATAGTATAGTATAGTATAGTATTTTAATGACCACACAGCCAAGCTGGTGGAATTTTGGGTTGTCAGCAGCGATACAATAATAAGAACACACAACCACAATAAAAAATGTAACACAAACATCCACCACAGCATTCAACACTGTGGTGGAAGGCACAAAAATTTGGCCAATCCTCCTCCATTTCCCCTCCGTGAACAGGACCAGAGTCCAGAGTCAGTCCAGGATCGGCTCTTCCTCACCGGAGACCGCGGCTTTAAGTTGTTGTAGGCCGCAGGCCGGCTGTCGAGATTTAAAGTCTCCGCCGCAGCCAGAAGCACCGTAGACTGCAGGGCCGGCGGTCGAAGCTCCCCTGCAGGGGTGTTGGTAAGTCCATGCCGGCCCCGCGGTAGAAGTTGGCCGCGGGCCGGCAGTGATGGCTTCTTCTTTTTTCCCCGGGTCCCCCACGAGGGATCCCGGGCTGTAGACGCCGCACCAGCTGGAGCTCTGCAGACCGTGACTTCAGGCTGCCGGCTGCCCCGGGCCAGCGAAACGGAGCGTTCCCCTCCAGCGAGCCCCAGCGAGGGCTCACCCGCTCCACGCCGAGAGTCCACGCTGCGCCCGCCGCTGAAGCCCCGGGCGCGTCTCCGGGAAAGGCCGTGCCGATCCTTGATGTTAGGCCACGGGGGAGGCGACCTGGAAAAAGTCGCCTCTCCATGGAGGAGGCGACCGAAGCGGTTTTCCCCTTACCCCCCCCCACACCACCCCCCACACAAGACACACAAAGATACATTAAATACACACTTTAAAACATACTAAAAAATAAAAAAAGTTGAAAAAACTAACACGCTGCTGACATGGCCGCTGCCCAGAGCAGCGCCCCCTACCCGTCGAGTCTTACTGAAGGAGTCTATGTGCTCACTCGCCTGTTATCACACCTGGCCTCTCTCCTCATTGCTCCTCTTCTCTACAATGCTCCAATGATAATCACAAGTGTAGCCATGAGCACCAGCATGGAACTAGCTCCAAATGCCTCATGTGGCCCACCAACACCTGCCCAGCAATCAAATACAGTAGACATTAGGTGAAGTACATAGATCATAAGATCATAAGCGATAGGAGCAGAATTAGGCCATTTGGCCCATCAAGTCTACTGCCATGGTTGCTCTATCTCTCCCTCCTAACCCAATTCTCATGCCTTCTCCCCATAACCTCTGAAACCTGTACTAATCAAGAATCTATTTATCTGCCTTAAATATATCCACAACCTTCTGTCGCAAAACATTCCTCAGATTTGCCACCCTCTTTATATGTCTTAGGGTCATACGGCATGGAAAACAGCTACCTTTCCCAACTCTTTGGTATAGGTAGTGTGGTTTATTGTCAAGTGTACTGAGGTAAAGTGAAAACTCATCCTTGCCAACCATGATGTCCCATCTCAGCTAATCCTATTTGTCCATGTATCAGTCCAAGTATCTTAAATGCTGTTATAGTACCTGCCTCAATTACCTCCTCTGGCATTTCGTTCTATATACCCACCACCCTCAAAGTCCCTCAGCTTCCTATTACATCTTGTCACTCTCACCTTAAACATATACCCTCTGGTTCTTGATTCCCCTATCCTGGATAAAAGACTGGGCATTCACCCTATCTGTTCTCCTCATGATTTATTCACCTCTATAAGTTCACCCCTCAGCCTCCTGTGCTCTAAGAAGTTCTAGCCTGCCTAACTTCTCCCGATGCTCAAAATATTCAAAGAAAAAGCTGGACTAACATCGCGGGTCAGGCAGCATCTCTGGAGAAAAGGAAAAAGTGATGCTTCGGGTCAAGACCCTAATTCAGATATCCCTATGCTCAGTCTCTTGAGTCCTAGCAACATCCTTGTTTATCTTCTCTGCGCCTTTTCCATCTTAATGACATCCTTGTTATGGCAGGGTGACTAAACCTGAACACAATACTCCAACTGTGGCCTCACCAACGTCTTGTACAAATGTAACGTAACGTCTCAACTTCTATCCTTAATACCATGTCTGATGAAGCCCAATATACCAAAAGCCTTCTTTACTGCCCTAAATACCTTTGATGCCAGTGTCATGGAACTCTGTACCTGTACTCCAAGATTCCTCTGCTCTATAACACACTCCAGGGCCATACCAATGATGGCACTGGAGGGGATGCAGTTGAGATTTACAGAGACTGAGTAAATTAGCCATAGAGTCATCCAGAACAGAAAAAGGCCCTTTGGCCCAATTCGTTCTTGCTGACCAAGATGACCCAGTTGCCCATGTCAGGAATATTTCAATAGGCTGTGGTTCTTTAGTTTATTTTTAGTTTAGAGATACAGCCATCCGCACATTAACGCTATCCTACACATACACTAGATGCAATTTACAATTTTACACTTAAACCAGCCAATTAATGTACAAACTTTTACGTCTTAGGAGTGTGGGAGGAAATCGAAGATCTCGGAGAAAACCCATGCGGTCACGGGGAGAGCGTACAAACTCCATACAGAAAACTCCCATAGTCGGAATCGAACCTGGGTCTCGGGCGCTGTAAGGCAGCAACTCTACCGCTGCACCACCGTTCCTCTCAGGAAGCTGAGGGTTGGATTAATATGGGACCTGAACAGAGTAATAGGGAAGACCTACTGTCCTTAATAGAGCAGTCAAAACAAAATGAAAGATTGGATGTGATCGGTAGGATTCGGAGGAGAGATTGAAACATTTTCCACACAGAGGTGGGAGGGGTCAGGAAATCATTGCCAGTAGAGTGTGATGGAGACAGAAATACTGACCACATTTAAACTGGCTAAATATGTACTTGAATTGCCGAGCTATGAACCCAGTGCTCGAAGATGGGATGAACGATAAGATACGATAGAACTTTATTCATCCCAGGAGGGAAATTGATCTGTCAACAGTAATAAAAACAAAATATATGAAACATGAAATTAAAGTGACTAGTGGAAAAGGATTGAGACTGTGCAAAGATTGGGGAGGGGGGAGGGTGGGGGGGGGGGAGTGGAGAGTCTGTCTCAGTCTACCCCACAACAGAAGAGGTCACAGCCTCAGAATTAAAGGACGTTCTTTTAGGAAGGAGATGAGAAGGAATTTCTTTAGTCAGATGGTGGTGAATCCGTGGAATTCTTTGCCACATAATGATGTGGAGGCCAAGTCAGTGGATAATTGTATGACAGAGATAGATAGTTTCTTGATTAGTAAGGCTGTCAGGGGTTATGGGGTGAAGGCAGTAGAATGGGATTAGGAGGGAAAGATAAATCAGCTATGATTGAAAGGTGGAGTAGACTTGATGGCCTGAATGGCCTAATTCTGCTCCTATTACCTATGAAATGAGTACAGCAGGAACTCAGCGGGTCGGTCAGCATCTGTGGAGGGAAATGGACATGCAACGCTTTGAGTCGAAACTCATGCTTAGGCTTACAGCATCTGAAGTTATTTGTGTCCATTCCCTCCCCAGGTGCTGCCTGATCCGCTGAGTTACTCCAGCACATTGTGTTTTGTTCAGGATTCCGCTGCACTTCCTTGTGCCCGACTCCAAACGCCACCTGTTCCATTTCCCTCCACAGTGCAACCTGACCGTTTGAGTTTCTACAGCCCTTTCTGGATTCCTCAACATCCCAGCATTTGGAGTTTCTTGTGTTTGACTACAAACAAAGGAGATTGTGATGGGCTTCAGGAAGTGAAGAGGCACAGTCTTGTACCCAGAGTAGGGGAATCAAGAACCAAAGGAGATAGGTAGGTTTAAGGTGAGAGGGGATAGATTTGAGGGGCAACTTTTTCGGACAGCAGGTGGTGGTTATGAAATGAGCCGCCGGAGGAGGTAGTTAGGCAGAAATTATCACAGCTTTTAAAAGACATTTGGATAGATACGTGGACAGGAAATGATTAGAGGTATATGGACCAAACATGAGCAGGTGGGGATGGAGTTGCTGGCGCACCTTGGCCGGCATGGGCAAGCTGGGCCGAAGGGCCTGTTTCCGTACATTATGGTTCTATGACTGTAACTGTGGACATGAACAAGGTCTGCTATACATGTTGGACTGTTCTCAAAGCAAGTTTGCTGAAGAAAGGTCTCGACCCGAAACATCACCCATTCTCTCCAGAGATGCTGCCTGTCCCACTGAGTTACTCCAGCATTTTGTGTCTATTTTCGATTTAAAACAGCATCTACATTTCCTTCCTACGCAAGGTTGCTCAAGTGTTACCACAGACCACCCGAGACTAATGATATTGTAACTCTGCACATATTACATCTCTATGTCTTACTGCATGGCAACCAACGCATCTTCCATTCTTACTTCATGAACCCTTCCATCCTTTGAACAAAAATAGCTTCCAAGTTGCATCAGACGGGGGATTCCAGTAAAATAGTAAATTCCAGACCCACAGTCCCGTTTATATCGACGGGTCGATGGTTGAAAGGGTCAAGAGCTTCAAATTCCTGGGCATGCACATCTCTGAAGATCTTTCCTGGTCCGAGAACACTGATGCCATTATTAAGAAAGCACATCAGCGCCTCTACTTCCTGAGAAGATTACGGAGAGTCGGTTTGTCAAGGAGGACTCTCTCTAACTTCTACAGGTGCACAGTAGAGAGCATGCTGACCGGTTGCATCGTGGCTTGGTTCGGCAACTTGAGCGCCCTGGAGAGGAAAAGACTACAAAAAGTAGTAAACACTGCCCAGTCCATCATCGGCTCTGACCTCCCTTCCATCGAGGGGATCTATCACAGTCGCTGCCTCAAAAAGGCTGGCAGTATCATCAAGGACCCACACCATCCTGGCCACACACTCATCTCCCTACTACCTTCAGGTAGAAGGTACAGGAGCCTGAAGACTGCAACGACCAGGTTCAGGAATAGCTACCTCCCCACAGCCATCAGGCTATTAAACCTGGCTCGGACATAACACTGAACTTTATTAGCCAATACTGTTATTTGCACTTTATCAGTATATTGATTCATGTGTGTATATATTTATAGAATGCCTTGTAGTCAATGCCTACTATGTTCTGTTGTGCTGCAGCAAAGCAAGAATTTCATTGTCCTATCAGGGACACATGACAATAAACTCACTTGACTTGACTTGATGACATTGTAATCTGGCGGGCTGACCTCTACCCACTGAGGTAAGAGATCAGCTCTCTCACACCTCCTCATACTTACACATCGACCATGATCCCACGGACGCACACCCGGCCATCACCTCGCAGGCTGTTTCTGATCACAGCGCCTCCGGCGATCTCCCCTCCACAACCACCATCCTCATCGTTCCCCGGTCCCACGCTGTCCGCTTCTACCTCTTCCCCAAAATCCACAAAGCAGACAGCATTGGCAGACCCATTGTCGCCGCCTGCTGCTGCCCCGTTGAACCCATCTCTACGTACGTCCATTCCATTTCATCCCTCGTCTTGAGCTACTTCACACCTCCGTCAACCACAACTCACTCGCCCTTCATCTCTTTAATAACATTAGCTATCGAGGCCCCATTGCGTCATTCTCACCATGGTCGTACAATTCCATCACATCTCTCTCCTGCTCTGAGTTTCAAGGACTCCGCTTCTTACTCGAATAGAGACACATTCAATGCCCCTTTACTAACACTCTTCTCCGCCGGCGCAATATCTCCTCGCCCGGAACAACTTATCTTTAGACTATTCTCACTTTCACCAAGGTAAAGGTAAAGCCACGTGGTCCCGAATGAACACTGGATATGCATGCATTTTGATCGGGTACGTCGAACAGTCCTTGTTCCAGGTGTACATTGGCCCTTTCCTCCGTCTTTCACCGCCACATCTACGACTGCATCGGGGCTGCCTCCTGCATCAGTGATGTATTAGTTCATTTAATTTCCTTAAACACTAACGTCCACTTTGCCTCCAAATTCACGAGGACAATCCCTCCCATCATTCCGAGTGCCGATGAAATAATTTCAATTTCTTGATTGAAGCCTTTTTGGAAACTGCTTAATGTTTAGTTTAGTCGGACAGTTTCGCTCATTCACGGTGTTGCAGGCTCAGAGAGTTGGAAATATCTGTCCATTAATCTAATCACCGCCGACTGACAGAATGTATGAGCGCACCTCAAACATTCACAGGTGGGTACCGGTCTAATTCTACACTCTACCATTGACTTGCAGGCGAGACTATTTCCAGATTGCAAAGCACAATCCTGGCCTCTGTATTGCACAACTATATATGGAGGTCGCTACCGCAGTAGACACAAAATGCCGGAGTAACTCAGCGGGTGAGGCAGCATCTATGAAGAGAAGGAATTGTCGACGTTTCGGGTCGAGACCCTTTTTTAGACTGATGTCAGAGGAGGGGGCTTGACAAAGAAAGAATGTAGGCGGAGACAGTAAGACTAGTGGGAGAACTTGGGAAGGGGGAGGGGATGGAAAGAGAAAGCAAGGGCTACCTGAAGTTTGAGAAGTCAATGTTCATACAGTTGGGTGTAAACTACCCAAGCGAAATATGAGGTGCTGTTCCTCCAATTTGGCTGGGCCTCACTCTGACAATGGAGGAGGCCCAGAACAGAAAGGTCAGATTGGGAATGGGAGGGGGTGTTGATGTGCTGGGCCATCAGGAGATCAGCTTGGGTAAGACGGACTGAGTGGAGGTGTTCAGCGAAACGATCGCCGATCCCGCGCTTGGTCTCGCCGATATAGGGAAGTTGACACCAGAAACAGCGGATGCAATATATAAGGTTGGAGGAGGTGCAGGTGAACCTCTGCATCACCTGGAAAGACTTTGGGTCCTTGGATGGAGTCGAGGGGGGAGGTTAAGGGACAGGTGTTGCATCTCCTGCGGTTGCAGGGGAATTACCATGGGAGGGGTGGTTTGCGTGAGAAGGGATGAGTTGACCAAGGAGTTAGGGGGGAACGGTCTGTGCGAAAAGCTGAAAGCGGTGGAGATTGGAAGACGTGGCCAGTAGTCGGATCCCTTTGGAGGTGTAGAAAACGTTGGAGGATTATATGCTGTATGCGACGGCTGATGGGGTGGAAGGTGAGGACAAGGGGGCTCTGTCATTGTTACGAGTGGCGGGAGGGGAAGTAAGAGTGGAGCTGCGGGATATCGGGGAGACCCCAGTGAGAGCCTCATCTATAATAGAAGAGGGGAATTATTCTGCATTATTGAAGCTGATTGGGCATATTCCTACTTAAGTCAATATCTATCTCTTTCATCCTGCTGGCATAGAGATAGACATCGGTTGTAAGTTTGCAGATAAAGCAAATATTGCTGGAAAGGGGGAAAGGCTGTCAAACTACACAGTAGATGTAGGTCAGATGTAGAAATAGGCGGGAAAATGGCAGATGGGTTTAAATCCCAGTAACTGGGAGGTGTTGCATTTGGGGAGTTCAATGTAAGATGAAGCTATACGGTTGACAACAGGACCCGTAACAACACGAAGGTGCAGAACGATGTTAGGGTCCAGATCCATAGCTCCCAAAGAGTGGTAAAGGAGGCGTATGGAATCCCTGCCTTCATTGAACGGGCATTGATTGCGAAGGTCACGAAGTCATGATGCAGTTCTCTCACACTTTTGTTAGGACTCACTTGGAGCGTTGTGAGCAGTTCTAGCCGCCCGCTAATAGCAATGAGGCGGAGGCTTTGTGGTGGAGCGAAATTTTCAATGGAACTGTATTAGTTACAAGGAGAACATGGACAAACCTGGATCGTTGTTTTCCATTATGACGAAGGTTGAAGTGAGACCTGATATAAATATATAATATTATGAGAGGCATAGATGAGATAGCCAGTCAGAGACGTTTTCCATGCTGGGATGGACTAGAGGGCATATATTCAAGGTGAGAGTGCCAATGTTTAAAGGAGGTACACAGGCACGTTTTTTTATTTGCAGGAAATGGAACGGGCTGCCAGGAATGGTGGTGGAAACAGATGTGAGAATGCGGTGCAAGAGGCTTTTAGATTGGCACATGGATATGCGTGGATAATTCAACATTACCTTGCTGCAGGAAGCAGAGAATGCGAATATACTAACAAATATATGTTCGGACACATTTCTCTCTATTTTCTGCAATAGAATAACGTAATATCTATTTTATAGAACAACCGACATTGCTGGCAGTTATTACACAATAACATACTTAGCAGCCTTTAACGTGAGGAGGCTAAATTTGTTTGTTTAAGTGACTGACACTAATCCCAATGAATTTGCCTTGATTAGTATTCATAGGTTTTCTCTGGAAAATATGCAGGCAACTTTAACAACTTAAAAAGCCTGTCAGACCACTGGCAGGAAACGTCGATTATCTCTGGACATGGAACTGCCGGTACTCAAACAGGTAGAGAATATCTTCTACCGTATCTTTGTCATCATTGGTGTTCCTGGTAAACGCTTTATTATTCTGTACCTATGTTTCGCCGTCTAGCCTTTACTGTTAAAAATATCTGTGTTATTACTTATTGCTTGAGTTACTGATCCAATTATTGTCACCGAAAATGTAAACTAATCAATCGAATCAATTGCCAACAGATCCAGCATCGTTTAGACAGGCAGATAGACAAGCAGAGATCGGAGGATATAGACATATGTAAACGTGAGCTTTGTTTAAATTGGCGTTACATTTGGTATAGACCTTGTAGATTGAAGCACCTGCCCCTGTGCTGTACCCAAAATACTTTAAAGATGCAGTATGGAAGCAGACTCGTTGGTCACCGAGTCCACACCGATCATGGATCGCCTCTTTACACCATTTCAATGTTATCCCACATTCTCGTTCACTCCTTACACACTATGGGACATTTTACAGTGGCCAATTAATCTACAAACTCGCACGTCATTCGGATGTGGGAGGAATTCGGAGCACCCGGAGGAAACCAACGTGGACACAGGCAGAACGTTCCAGGATCACTCATACAGGATTGGACTGTGTTGATACTATTGTTTGTGTTCTGGCGGTGCTCTTTGCTCTGTGCTCGGGAAAAAGCTTTCATATTATCGATAGGGATGAGCAATTAATCTGTCGATTGTCAATAATATAGGGCGCGTGTCCTAGGTTGGAAAATCGGGTATATATTTCGTGCGTCAGTGGGATTGGATTGGATTGGCTAAATTAGGCACGCGTTATGTTGCGGAGGCTGTGTACTATACAAAACAAGAAACCATAATTTTGTTTTAACTTTTCCTCCAATGGAGAATCTGGCGTGCTCCTGCCACGGCACAGCTGCTTGTGCGCCTCATATTCACCGGTTATGTCCGTCGCATAATGAATGAACAGGGTGTATACAGATGCGCGATACCAATCTGTAGTTGGTGCGGACGTTTCTTACTCCATCAACGGTGTGAAAAAAAGACTGTAATTATTATTAATCGCCAAATCGAAGTGGACTGATGACGTATGCGGTGAATGCTGCCTTAACGATATGGAGGGCGGCAGTTCAGTCAATCTGGTCTGTGTCGCGTCCAACTGTAATCGGTGTTTCCTTTGATGAGCTCTTCTCAATTTCCCCAAAGTTTCTGCAATGAGCCGATGCCCGAGCGACAACATGTGGATAAGTAACCTACCAGCCAGCAGTATACGAGACGATACGATCAAACTGTATGCATCCCCAGAGGGAAATTGGTCTTCCGACAGTCACAACACACAAGGTACAGAACAACTTGAAATTTAAAGTGAAAACAAAAATAAAAATACAAGCGAGTGTTTGCTGGCTGCCGTGTGCACAATACATTCACCGGAACAAATGAACAAACAAGAGCAGACTTATCCCCTGGCCAGAGGATTCTGAACTAGAGTGCCCCCCCCCACCCTACACCGGGTCCCCCTTTGTTCTCCCACCGTCCCTCACGGTGGTCCCCCCCACGCCGGGTCCTCCATCGTTCTTCACGGTGGTCCCCCCACGCCGGGTCCACATTGTCTTCCCCTCCCACCCTCACGCTCATAGACCGCTGATCGCGGGGCGACCGCGAGGCCATCCCTCCACCGATGCTCCCTTTGCCGCCGAGGACCCCGCTGCCACCGAGGCTCTTTCGCACGCAGAAGGACAACGGAGCAACTGGCTGCACATTAGCGGAGCTCGGAGTGTTGCTGCCTTCCAGCACCGGAGACATGGTTTGACAGAGAAATATCGAAACATAGAAAATAGGTGCAGGTGTAGGGCATTCGGCCCCTCTAGCCAGCACTGCCATTCAATATGATCATGCCTGATCATCCAAAATCAGTACCCCGTTCCTGCTTTTTCTCCAGATCCCATGATTCTGTTAGCCCTAAGAGCTAAATCTAACTCTCTCTGGAAAACATTCAGTGAATTGGACTCCACTGACTTTTGTGGCAGAGAATTGCACAGATTCAGAACTCTCATAGGTGAAAAAGCACCCCCCCATCTCAGTCCTAAATAGCCTACCCCTAATTCTTAAACGGTGATCCCTGGACTCCCCTAACATAGCGAACATTATTCCTGCATCGAACCTGCCCAATCCCTTAAGAATATTATATGTTTCTATAAGTTACCCTCTCATCCTTCTAAATTCCAGTGATAACAAGCCCAGTCGACACATTCTTTCGACCCCGGGACGCTTCCTGAGTGGAATTTTCACGTGCTCCCTGTTGATTGCGTTGAATCAAAAGTCAGCTCTGGCTTCTTCCATATCTCAAAGATCCGGGCGCTCTAGAATCTTCTCACAACCCGTCCTGTATTGTCGGGGATCTGGATTCTTCAATTTGCTTCTGGTTTGCAGGGAATGGATGGATGCAGTGAATTGGATGCAGTATTTGCATTCATATCTATCGCGAAATCAATCTGCGACAGGTTGTGAGGAAGGTACGTCTGCCAACGACACTTACCGTAGACTCTGCGATTTACTTCTATATCCAATATATTCGACATGCTTTGACTACAGAATGCTTCTTGTTTTAAAGTTGATGCTACGTTCTGCCTGCACATAGAAGGTTTTACGATAAGGTATGGCGCTGGACAGTGATATGCAAATTAGCCTATATTCTTTGCTCTCCACGTTCCTCCGTGGACGAGAGAATAGCCGTCACAATTAATTTGAATCAACCATACCCATCAGAAATTAAAAATCTTTCTTCGATGCACTGTGGGTCTGTTTATGCAGTCATGTCATTTCCCGCAATATTCTGTGCATTCTAAGTTTCCGAACTGCACCTTCCGGGTATTCATTCAATAATCAGAGATGTGTAGGCGACACGAGTAAAATGAGCATGTTATATATTCCAGTCTGAGGAAGGGGTTCGACACGAAACGTCACCTATTCCTTCACTCCATAGATGCTGCCTCACCCGCTGAGTTTATCCAGCATTTTTATCTACCTTCGATTTTCCAGCATCTGCAGCTCCTTCTTAAATATTAAAATACTTCATTTACTTTCGTTCGAACAACTGTGAAACTGATGTTCTCCTGGAAAAATGAATGTTGGTGATTTTGGTTTCGTCTTTTCCACAGCTATCCTGATGGCGATCACCTTTCTCTCCCGGGGAAAGAGTGGTCTCTCCAGATGTATAACCCTCTATCTGGTATCCATGGCCGTAGCTGATTTAATGGTTCTGATCTTAGAGGTAATTCTCTGCGAGTTGTCAGTTGCCTATTTTCCTATTATAGACAATAGACAATAGGTGCAGGTGTAGGCGAGCCAGCACCGCCATTCAATGTGATCATGGCTGATCATCCCAAATCAGTACCACGTTCCTGCCTTCTCCCCATATCGCCTGACTCCGCTATTTTTAAGAGCCCGATCTAGCTCTCTATCTAGCTATTATCTATCTTGCTATTTCCTTCCTCTACTGAACTCACACGTTTAAGCTGCATTTTGTCAATGTATTTTCATCGATTGCTCTGTCTGGCTAACGGTGGCTTTCACCTTCGATCGATTTATCTCTATTTTGTCATCAGAATTTACGAGTAAAATATTGCTCTGAGAAAACTGCGGCTTTGGTGAGAGCAGTGACGTGTATCTTAAGTATTACTCAAAATATCCCAGTGTATTTTTCCCACGTACCGCAAGACATAATTCACAACGTGGCTTGGTATTGTGGCATAACCCCACAATTCTACACGTCACCGTTATGGGCAGCACTTTGGCTGATATAAACCATTTTATCTCCATTTGCGTAAATTTTACTGATTATTCTCTCAAAGCCCTGACAAAGTTTTCTCCCACATCAATCACACCTCCTCATACTTATCATCGACCATGATCCCACGGACGCACACTAGGCCATCACCTCCCAGGCAGTTTCTGATCGCAGCGCCTCCGGCGATCTCCCCTCCACATCTACCATCCTCATAGTTCCCCGGCCCCACGCTGTCCGCTCCTCCCCAAAATCCACAAAGCAGACAGCCTTGGCAGACCCATTGTCACTGCCTGCTGCTGCCCCGTTGAACCCATCTATACGTACGTCCATTCCATTTCATCCCTCGTCTTGAGCCACTTCACACCTCCGTCAACCACAACTCACTCGCCCTTCATCTCTTTAATAACATTAGCTATCGAGGCTCATTTGCGTCATTCCCACCATGGTCGTTCAATTCCATCACATCGCTCTCCTGCTCTGAGTTTCAAGGCTCTCCGCTTCTTCCTCGAATAGAGACACATTCAGTGCCCCTTTCCTAACACTCTTCCCCGCCGGTGCAATATCTCCTCGCCCGGAACAACTTATCTTTAGACTACTGTCACTTTCACCAAGTTAAAGGTAAAGCCACGTGGTCCCGGATGAACACTGGATATGCATGCATTTTGGTCGGGTACGTCGAACAGTCCTTGTTCCAGGTGTACATTGGCCCTTTCCTCCGTCTTTCACCGCCATATCTACGACTGCATCGGGGCTGCCTCCTGCATCAGTGATGTATTAGTTCATTTAATTTCCTTAAGCACTAACGTCCACTTTGCCTCCAAATTCACGAGGACAATCCCTCCCACCATTCCGAGTGCCGATGAAATAATTTTAATTTCTTGATTGAAGCATTTTTGGAAACTGCTTAATGTTGAGTTTAGTCGGACAGTTTCGCTCATTCACGGTGTTGCAGGCTCAGAGAGTTGGAAATAGCTGTCCATTAATCTAATCACCGCCGACTGACAGAATGTATGAGCGCACCTCAAACATTCACAGGTGGGTACCGGTCTAATTCTACACTCTACCATTGACTTGCAGGCGAGACTATTTCCAGATTGCAAAGCACAATACTGGCCTCTGTATTGCACAACTATATATGGAGGTCACTACCGCAGTGGACACAAAATGCCGGAGTAACTCAGCGGGTGAGGCAGCATCTATGAAGAGAAGGAATTGTCGACGTTTCGGGTCGAGACCCTTCTTCAGACTGATGTCAGGGGAGGGGGCTGGTCAAAGAAAGAATGTAGGCGGAGACAGTAAGACTAGTGGGAGAACTGGGAAGGGGGAGGGGATGGGGAGATAAAGCAAGGGCTACCTGAAGTTTGAGAAGTCAATGTTCATACAGTTGGGTGTAAACTACCCAAGCGAAATATGAGGTGCTGTTCCTCCAATTTGGCTGGGCTTCACTCTGACAATGGAGGAGGCCCGGAACAGAAAGGTCAGAAAGGGAATGGGAAGGGGTGTTGATGTGCTGGGCCATCAGGAGATCAGCTTGGTTAAGACGGACTGGGTTTAGCACGACCTAACTTTATGTATTATTATTGGTCAGTAAATATTAAAAATATGATTCAACTGATGGATAACTCCGCCCAGCAAGTGGACTGGATTGTAATGGAGAAAGAGGATTGCTCCTCTGGAAACATTGGAGCGATCCTCCTTTCTCCAATGAAATTGAATAACATAAATTATAATAAGAACCCAATTATTCATAGTACAATCCGAATTTGGAAACAAATAAAACAAAATTTAAAATTAAGAAATGTATCACTTTTATTACCTATAGTTAATAACCCTTCGTTTAATCCCTCTATTATAGATAAAGCTTTTACACATTGGGATAGACTAGGAATTAAAACGCTCGGTGACTTGTATGAAACTGGAAAATTACTTTCATTTCAACAATTACAAATAAAATATAAACTCGGAAATAATCAATATTTTAAATATTTTCAAACATGCGACTATTTGAAAAAATATACAAAAGATCATTATAATAACCCAGTAGATGTATTGGATGAGGCAATGCAGATAAAAGCTGAATCAGCAAACTTAATATCATATTTGTATAATATTATCCTAAATGTACAAATACCATCTACGGAGGGTATCAGAAGAGACTGGGAACAAGAGTTAGCTATTAAAATTTCAAAGGAAAGTTGGAATGAACACTTATTAAACGTGCATAAATGTTCGATTAATGTAAGACACACTTTAATACAATTTAAAATTTTACATAGATTATATTATTCGAAAACTAAAATTCATAAAATTTTCCCAAATGTATCATCTATTTGTGATAAATGTCAATCCCAAGAAGCTACTGTAGCGCACTCATTCGTTTTCTGTACAAAAATTCAAAAATTTTGGAATGAAATTTTTGAAATCTTTACAAAGTTATTTAAAATAAGACTGATACCCAAAGCAGAATGGATTATCTTCGGAATAACGGAAGATGGCCCAGAACTAAATGTGTTTCAAAAGAAACCAATGGACTATGGGTTAATAACTGGAAAAAAGCTAATTCTAAAATTTTGGAAGAAGACTCCAATACCAACTATAAAAATGTGGACTTCAAATATGTTCGAAACATTACACCTAGAAGAGATAAGACTCCTCCTAGCAGGTAAACCAGATCACTTCCACCTGACGTGGTCTGCATTTATAGAATTATTACAAATATAGGGTGCAAAAGTACTTTAAAAAAAAATTGAGGTCAGGTAAGGGGGTATGCTAGTTGAAGAGTTGGTATGTCCCATTTACGTAATGCTCATAAAAATATTTGTTTCTCTCTTTTTCCTCTTTCTCTTTCTCTTTCTTTTCTAGGGTCTATTTCTTAACTCTTTTTCTTTTGTTTTTTAATTTTGCTCTTATAGGGTCTTCGTCCTTTTTTGTTGTCACATTTTCTACACTTTCACTTTTTCCTTCACTTTCTTCTTTCAATCTTTTCTTTTTCTAGTGTAAAAAATAAATGGAGTACATTAATTGTAAGAAGACATAAGTGACGAGTACTAATGTATGTGGTTGTAATGTAATGTACTTCTAATAAATAAAAATTAAAAAAAAAAGACGGACTGGGTGGAGGTGTTCAGCGAAACGATCGCCGATCTCGCCGATATAGAGAGGTTGACACCAGGAACAGCGGATGCAATATATAAGGTTGGAGGAGGTGCAGGTGAACCTCTGCATCACCTGGAAAGACTGTTTGGGTCCTTGGATGGAGTCGAGGGGGAAGGTTAAGGGACAGGTGTTGCATCTCCTGCGGTTGCAGGAGAATTACCAGGGGAGGGGGTGGTTTGGGTGAGAAAGGACGAGTTGACTAAGGAGTTACGGGGGGATCGGTCTCTGCGAAAAGCTGAAAGCGGTGGAGATGGGAAGACGTGGCCAGTAGTGGGATCCCTTTGGAGGTGTAGAAAATGTTGGAGGATTATTTGCTGTATGCGACGGCTGATGGGGTGGAAGGTGAGGACAAGGGGGCTCTGTCATTGTTACGAGTGGCGGGAGGGGGAGTAAGAGCGGAGCTGAGGGATATCGGAGAGACCCCAGTGAGCGCCTCATCTATAATAGAAGAGGGGAATTATTCTGCATTATTGAAGCTGATTGGGCATGTTCCTACTTAAGTCAATATCTATCTCTTTCATCCTGCTGGCGTAGAGATAGACATCGGTTGTAAGTTTGCAGATAAAGCAAATATTGCAGAAAAGTGGGAAAGGCTGTCAAACTACACAGTGGATGTACGTCAGCTGTAGAAATAGGCGGGAAAATGGCAGATGGGGTTAAATCCCAGTACCTGGGATGTGTTGCATTTGGGGAGTTCAATGTAAGACGAAGCTATAAGGTTGACAACAGGACTCGTAACAACACGAAGGTGCAGAACGATGTTAGTGTCCAGATCCATAGCTCCCCAAAGGTTGCACCACAAGCAGAAAGAATGGTAAAGGAGGCTTATGGAATCCCTGCCTTCATTGGGCGGGCTTTGATTGCGAAGGTTACGAAGGCATGATGCAGTTCTCTCACACTTTCGTTAGGACTCACTTGGAGCGTTGTGAGCAGTTCTAGCCGCCCGCTAATAGCAATGAGGCGGAGGATTTGTAGTGGAGCGAAATTTTCAATTGAACTGTATTAGTTACAAGGAGAACATGGACAAACCTGGATCGTTTTTTCCATTATGACGAAGGTTGAAGTGAGACCTGATATAATTATATAATATTATGAGAGGCATAGATGAGATAGAGAGTCAGAGACGTTTTCCATGCTGGGATGGACTAGAGGGCATATGTTTAAGGTGAGAGTGTCAACGTTTAAAGGAGGTACACAGGCACGTTTTTATTATTTGCAGTAAATGGAACGGGCTGCCAGGAATGGTGGTGGAAACAGATGTGAGAATGCGGTGCAAGAGGCTTTTAGATTGGCACATGGATATGCGTGGATAATTCAACATTACCTTGCTGCAGGAAGCAGAGAATGCGAATATACTAACAAATATATGTTCGGACATATTTCTCTATTTTCTGCAATAGAATAACGTAATATCTATTTTATAGAACAACCGACATTGCTGGCAGTTATTACACAATAACATACGCAGCCGCGAACGTGAGGGGGCTAAATTTGTTTGTTTAAGTGACTGACACTAATCCCAATGAATTTGCCTTGATTAGTATTCATAGGTTTTCTCTGGAAAATATGCAGGTAACTTTAACAACTTTAAAAGCCTGTCAGACCACTGGCAGGAAACGTCCATTATCTCTGGACATGGAACTGCCGGTACTCAACCAGGTGGAGAACATCTTCTACCCTATCCTTGTCATCATTGGTGTTCCTGGTAAACGCTTGATTATTCTGTACCTATGTTTCGCCGTCTAGCCTTTACTGTTAAAAATCTCTGTGTTATTACTTATTGCTTGAGTTACTGATCCAATTATTGTCACCGAAAATGTAAACTACACAATGGAATCAATTGCCAATAGATCCAGCATCGTTTAGACTGGCAGATGGACAAGCAGAGATCGGAGGATATACACATATGTAAACGTGAGCTTTGTTTAAATTGGCGTTACATTTGGTATAGACCTTGTAGATTGAAGGACCTGCCCCTGTGCTGTACCCATGATACTTTAAAGATACAGTATGGAAGCAGACTCGTTGGTCACCGAGTCCACACCGATCATGGATCACCCCTTTACACCATTTCAATGTTATCCCACATTCTCGTTCACTCCTTACACACTATGGGACATTTTACAGAGGCCAATTAATCTACAAACCCGCACGTCATTCGGATGTGGGAGGAATCCGGAGAACCCGGAGGAAACCAACGTGGACACAGGCAGAACGTTCCAGGATCACTCATACATGATTGGACTGTGCTGATATTATTGTGTATGTTCTAGCGGTGCTCTTTGCTCTGTGATCGGAAAAAAAGCTTTCATATTATCGATAGGGATGAGCAATTAATCCGTCGATTGTCAATAATATAGGGCGCGTGTCCTAGGTTGGAAAATCGGGTATAGTTAGTGCGTCAGTGGGATTGGATTGGCTAAATTAGGCACGCGTTATGTTGCGGAGGCTGTGTAATAGAAAAAAACAAGAAACCATCATTTTGTTATAACTTTTCCTCCAAAGGAGAATCTGACGTGCTCCTGCCACGGCACAGCTGCTTGTGCGCCTCATATTCACCGGTTATGTCCGTCGCATAATGAATTAACAGGTGTATATAGATGTGCGATACCAATCTGTAGTTGGTGCGGACGCTTCTTACTCCATCAACGGTGAGGAAAAAAACTGTAATTATTATTAATCGCCAAATCGAAGTGGACTGATGACGCAAGCGGTGAATGCTGCCCTTAACGATATGAAGGGCGGCAAGTTCAGTCAATCTGGTCTGTGTCGCGTCCAACTGTAATCGGTGTTTCCTTTGACGAGCTCTTATCAATTTCCCCAACGTTTCAGCAATGAGCCGATGCCGGAGCGAAAACATGTGGATAAGTAACCTACCAGCCTGCAGTATACGAGACGATACGATCAAACTTTATGCATCCCCAGAGGGAAATTGGTCTGCCGACAGTCACAACACACAAGGTACACAGAAACTTGACATTTAAAGTGAAAACAAAAATAAAAAGACAAGCGAGTGTTTGCTGGCTGCCGTGTGCACAGTACATTCACCAGAACAAATGAACAAACAAGAGCAGACTTATCCCCTGGGCAGAGGATTCTGAACTAGAGTCCCCCCCCCCTACACCGGGTCCCCCTTTGTTCTCCCACCGTCCCTCACGGTGACCCCCCCACGCCGGGTCCTCCATCGTTCTTCACGGTGGTCGCCCCACGCCGGGTCCACATTGTCTTCCCCTCCCCCACCCTCAAGCTCATAGACCGCTGATCGCGGGTCGACCGCGGGGCCATCCCTCCATCGAGGCTCCCGTTGCCGCCGAGGCCCCCGCTGCCGCCGAGTCTCTTTCGCACGCAGAAGGACAACGGAGCACCTGGCTGCACATTAGCGGAGCTCGGAGTGTTGCTGCCTTCCAGCACCGGAGACATGGTTTGACAGAGAAATATCGAAACATAGAAAATAGGTGCAGGAGTAGGGCATTCGGCCCCTCGAGCCAGCACTGCCATTCAATATGATCATGGCTGATCATCCAAAATCAGTACCCCGTTCCTGCTTTTTCTCCAGATCCCATGATTCTGTTAGCCCTAAGATCTAAATCTAACTCTCTCTGGAAAACATTCAGTGAATTGGCCTTCACTGACTTTTGTGGCAGAGAATTCCACAGATTCACAACTCTCATAGGTGAAAAAGCCCCCCCCCCCCATCTCAGTCCTAAATAGCCTACCCCTTATTCTTAAACGGTGATCCCTGGACTCCCCTAACATAGCGAACATTTTTCCTGAATCGAGCCTGCCCAATCCCTTAAGAATATTATATGTTTCTATAAGATACCCTCTCATCCTTCTAAATTCCAGCGATTACAAGCCCAGTCGACACATTCTTTCGACCCAGGGACGCTTCCTGAGTGGAATTTTCACGTGCTCCCTGTTGATTGCGTTGATTCTAAAGGCAGCTCTGGCTTCTTCCATATCCCAAATATCCGAGCGCTCTAGATTCCTCTCACAACCCGTCCTGTATTGTCGGGGATCTGGATTCTGCAATTTGCTTCTAGTTTGCAGGGAATGGATGCGAATGTTGGGTAACATTGAACAAGTGTTAATGGGTGATAGATGACCGGCACGACTCGGTGTGCCGGGCGCTGTTACCACGCTGTACAATCATTCAATCCATCAAGCAATGACCCAGGGAGAACCTACGCCAGCACAGGGAGAAGGTGCAAACAGCACCAGTGAGCAGTATCGATCCTAGGTCGCTGGGGCTGTCAAGCAGCAGTGCGCCTGCTGTCCATTTGCCTTGAGGGAAAGGGACGAAAAAATTCGAACGCCTTATAAAGCAAGTGCTATATGAAATATAGTTTACCAGAGGCGTGAATTGGATGCAGTATTTGCATTCATATGTATCGCGAAACCAATCTGCGACAGGTTGTGAGGAAGGTACTTCTGCCAACGACACATACCGTAGACTCGCTGCGATTTACTTCTATATCCAATGTATTAGACCTGCTTTGACTACAGAATGCTTCTTGTTTTAAAGTTGATGCTACGATCTGCCTGCACATAGAAGGTTTTACGATCAGGTATGGCGCTGGACAGTGATATGCAAGTTAGCCTATATTCTTTGCTCTCCACGTTCCTCCGTGGACGAGAGAATAGACGTCACAATTAATTGGAATCAACCATACCCATCAGAAATTAAAAAATCTTTATTCGATGCACCGTGGGTCTGTTTATGTAGTCATTTCATTTTCCGCAGTTCTGTTCATTATTAGTTTCCGAACTGCAACTTCCGGGTATTCATTCAATAATCAGAGATGTGTAGGCGACACGTGTAAAAGCAGCGTGTTATATATTCCAGTCTGAGGAAGGGGCTCGACCCGAAACGTCGCCTATCCTTCGCTCCATAGATGCTGCCTCACCCGCTGAGTTTCTCCAGCATTTTTATCTACCTTCGATTTTTCCAGCATCTGCTGTTCCTTCTTAAATATTAAAATACTCCATTTACTTTCGTTCGAACAACTGTGAAACTGATGTTCTCCTGGAAAAATGAATGTTGGTGATTTTAGTTTCGTATTTCCCACAGCTATCCTGATGGCGATCACCTTTCTCTCCCGGGGAAAGTGTGGTTTCTCTAGATATATAACCGTCTATCTGGTATCCATGGCCGTAGCTGATTGAATGGTTCTGACCTTCGAGGCAATTCTGTGCGAGTTGTCAGTTGCCTATTTTCAGATTAATGAAAATAGACAATAGACAATAGGTGCAGGGGTAGGCGAGCCAGCACCGCTGTTCAATATGATCATGGCTGATCATCCCAAATCAGTACCACGTTCCTGCCTTCTCCCCATATCCCCTGACTCCGCTATTTTTAAGAGCCCTATCTAGCTCTCTATCTAGCTATTACCTATCTTGCTATTACCTTCCTCTACTTAACTCACAAGTGTAAACTGCATTTTGTAAATGTATTTTCATCGATTGCCCTGTCTGACTAACGGTGGCTTTTACCTTCGATCGATTTATCTCTATTTGTCATCAGAATTTACGAGTAAAATATTGCTCTGAGAAAACTGCGGCTTTGGTGAGAGCAGTGACGTGTATCTTAAATATTACTCAAAACATCCCAGTGCATTTTTCCTACGTACCTCAAGACATAATTCACAACGTGGCTTGGTATTGTGGCATAACCCCACAATTCTACACGTCACTGTTATGGGCAGCACTTTGGGTGATATAAACCATTTTGTCTCCATTTGCATCAATGTTACTGATTATTCTCCTCAATGACCTGACAATCCATTACATTATACACGCCAGTAGAGTGAAGAGCGGTCTCCGAGGGAACAAAAAGGCCGAGAGCGGCGCAGATCAAGAGGTGGCGAAAAAAAGGAAGTCCGTCATTCTATTTCTGGCCATATCCGGTAGCTTCGTACTACTTTGGATGGTGACCTTGGGATTTCAACGAACCATTTACCATTGAAAAACAGTCCGGTTACATATGTTGGGGGCTCTATGTGCTTGCACCAACACGTTCATCTATGGAGTGTCTCAAAGCGAATTTAAGGAGGAATTAAAAAAATGTGATTAAGAGCCCATTCGTTTTCTTTTCCAATTTAATAAAGTTAATGTCTCGGTTAAACTGAAAATCCGATTCGAAATTACGTTGCCTTCTTCTTTATGTCATTGCATCCCACTGTCCGTGATACCTTCTGTACCAGCGAGTCATTGCCGTCTGTCAGAGTAATGTCTTTCGTCACTTTCCCCCTCCTCGCGCCCATTCAATGTATCTCTATAAATGCCATGTAAATGCTCACTGATGTTACAACAGTCCAGCTACCCCAGGGCGGTATTTTACACGCCATTACTCTGTCAACCAATTGCCTCTTTAAGAAGTGCACGGGAATTAGAACCCCCGCGGGAAATTCCCGCAGTGGTCGGGATCATATGAAATCCACACAGCACCAGATGACAGGATCAGAAGGGCAGTCTGCAGATGCATCATCTACAGGCCGATAATGCGTGTTAACTGCAATACTTTGCACTGCATAGCAATTATCAGGATATATACCTTGTTAGAATTGGATATAAAACTAATTCATCAACGGGTAAGTTGCTGTACTTAAACACAATTACCTTCAGATGTTCGTTTAGATAAAATAAGTTTCAATATGCTGGAGGTGCTCAGCCGGTCAGGCAGCATTTTGGAGAACATAGAGAGCTGACGTAATAACAAGGAACTACAGAAGATGGTTTCTATCGAACATTGACACAAAATGTTGAAGTAATTCAGCGGATCAGGCAGCATTCCTCGACGACGTAGATGGGCGACTATTTACGTCGGACACTTCTCAAACTGAACAAGGTTTCCGACCCGAAAAGTCGTGCTGATGATCCGCTGAGTTAATTTGTGTCTATCTATAGATAGGTGACGTTTCGGATCGGCACCCTTGTCAAACACAGTACAGTCCTGACATTCAGTGTGATCGCAAATAACAAATTTCTCTCTTACCAAGGTCCAGGCGAAATTTGGCGGCACGGTGGTAATGTTGTTGGCTCAGATGCAGCCTGATGCCCGGCTTCAATTCTGACAGGGACTACTGACTGTATGCAGTTTGAATCCCGGTTTCCTCACACATCAATCATGGCTGATCTCTGCCACCTAATACCATTTTCCTGCCTTCTCCCCAATGCTCTTGACACCCGTTCTAATCAAGAACATGTCTATCTCGGCCTTTAGAATATCCACTGACTTCGCCTCCACAGCCAACTGTGGTAATGAGTTCCACAGAGTAACTACCCTCTGACTAAAGATGTCCTAGACTCTACCACCAATGGAAACATCCTTTCAACATCCACTATGCCTTTCATTATTCTGTATGTTTCAATGAGATCCCCACAACCTACTAAATTCCAGCGAGTAGAGGCCTAGTGCTGTCAAACGCTCTTGATATGCTAACCCACTCATTCCTGGAATCATTTTTGTGAACATTCTCTGGACACACTCCAGAGCCAGCACATCCTTCCACATATATGGGGCCTAAACATACTCACAGTACTCCAAATGCGGCCTGACCAGCGCCTTACAGCAGCCTCAGCATGACATATCTGTTTTGTATTCCGGTCCTCTTGATATAAATGCTAGCATTGAACTTGCCTTCCTTACTACTGAATCGACTTGCACATTCACTATTTGGGACTGCTGGTGCAGGACTCCCAAAAATTTAATGCGATTTTTGGATTCTCTCTCCATTTACAAAACATCTACGCCTGTATTCTTATTACCGAAATACACAACTTGCTAACCCATTCATAACTGGAATCATTTTCGTAAACATTCTCTGGATCCTCTCCAGAGCCAGCACATCCTTCCTCAGATATGGGGCCCAACCTTGCTCACAGTACACCAAATGCGGCCTGACCAGCGCATTATAGAGCCTCAGCATGACATATTTGTTTTTGTTTTTCGGTCTTCCACATATAAATGCTAGCATTTGAATTTGCTTTCCTTACTATCGATTCGAATTGCAAATTAACGTATTGTGAGCACTGGTGTAGGACTGCCAAAAAGTTAATTTGCAAAGTCCCTTTCCGCCTAAAATTTCTGGATTCGCTCTCCATTTACAAAATAATCTACGCATTAATTCACATTACCAAAATGCATGACTCTGCACTTTGCTATACTGGCTTTCATCTGCCACTTCTCTGTCCACCTTCCTAACCTGTCCAAGTCCTTCTATAGTGTTCTTGCTTCCTCGACACTACCGGACCCTTCACCTATCATAGCGTCATCTCGAAACTTGCCCACAAAGCCTTCAATCCCCATTTCAAATCATTAATATACAACGTGAAGAGAAGAGGCCCCAGCACCGACACTTATGGAACTTCACTAGTCACGGTCAGCCCACATGAAAAAGCGCCTTTTATTCCAACAGTTTGCCTTCTGCCACCCAGCCAACCCGCTAACAACCCGCTCATCTTCGCTAGCAGCCTGACGTGCGGAACATCTTCTGAAATTCCAGGTAAACAACATCTACCGCCTCCCATCCTGCTATTAACTAGATAAAAACGCCAGCAGGTTTGCCAGGCAAGATCTTCCCTTCACAAAACCAGGCTGACGTCGGCCTATTTTATCGTGAAGGTCTAACGACTGCGTAACCTCATCCTTTATAATTGACTCTAAAATCTTAGCAACCACCGACGTCAGGCTAACCTGTCTATAGTTTCCGTTCCTCTCATTTGCTCCCTTTATGCGGCGGCGCGGATTACTGCAGCGGCCCCTACAGCCTGTCTGTCTTTTTTTTTATTTTTGTCTAGTTAAATGCAGTTGTTTGTGTTTTTTTATACTGTTTTTAACTGTGTATATGTGGGGGGCTGGGGGGGGGAGGGGGGAACTTAAAAAATCTCTTCTCTGCACGGGAGACCCGACCTTTTCCCTGTCGGGTCTCCATTGCCGTTGGGGCCTAGCTCCGGGAGCGGCCTCCGACCGGGACGACCTGGGGGCTGGCCGGCCTCGGAGCGTGGGGAGCGGTGGAGAAAATGGTGCAGGGGAGAGAAAAGACTTTGCCTTCCATCACAGTGAGGAGGAGATTCACTGTGATGGATGTTTTTCTGTAAATTGAATTGTTTGTGTGTCGTGTAGGAATTGTTTTGTTTGTATGGCTGTGGAAACGGAGTTTCGTTTGAGCCTCTTTGAGGTTCAAATGACAAGAAATAAAATCTAAATCTAAAAATTTATGTACAGCGGGGTGATATTCGCAATTTACCACTCTTCAGGAACCACTCCTAACTCAAGTGATTCTTGAAATATCTCAAATCATGCCTCCACAATCCCTGAGGCCACCTAGTTCAGAACACTGGGGTGCAGTCCAACCGGTCCAGGTGACTTATCCACCCACCCTCAGACATTTCAGTTTTCCTAGCACCTTCTCCTTAGTAATCGCATGGCGAGGAAAGGGAATCGTGGATTCCCTTTGTAAAATTGTAAAATTGACAAGAGAAAAAGTAGCGTATGTCAGGTTGAAGTGAGTGGCAGGACCTAATCGGGTCTATACAAGGTTATTGAAGGAGACCAGAGAGCAGATTGCTTGTTTTGGTGCATCTGCAGAAGCTTGGAAGTGTCACTAGAGACATACCGAAGTTTCTCAGTCTCCGAAGGACGTAGAGACTTCAGTGGGTCTTCTTAGTTGTGGATTCATTGTGTGTCGTCCACACAGGACTATCAGAATATTAACGCCAAGCAGATTGAAGCTCTCAAACATTCGAACATCCGCATCATTGAAGCTTGTGGGATATGTTCATACTGATGTCAATATCCATCTGTTTAATCTGCTGTAAGTGAGGTAGACATCGACAGGTTGGTTTTAAGTTTGCAGACAAAGCAAACATTGCTGACGTTTCGGGAAGGGAGGAAGGCTGTCAAAACTATACAGTGGGATGTTGGTCAGCTGCAGAAATATGCGGGAAAATGGCAGATGGCTTTCAATTCCAGGAACTGGGAGGTGTTGCATTTACAAGTTCACAAGTTATAGATGTAGAATTTGGCCATTCGGCCCATCGAATCTACTCTGCCATTCAATCGTGGCTGATCTCTGCCGCGCAATCCCATTTTCTGCCTTCTGTCTATAACCCTTGACACCCGTTCTAATCAAGAAATTGGCTATCTCTGCCTTTAAAATATCCACTGACGGCCTCCACAGCCCATCGTGGCACTGAATTCCACAGATTAACTACCTTCTGACTAAAAAAGTTCCTCCTCATCTCCTTTCTAAAAGAGAGCCCTTTAATTCTGAGGCGATGACCTCTGGTCCTAGACTGTCGTTGCAGTGGAAACAACCTTTCTGTGCCTTTCATTATTCTGAAAGTTTCAATGACGTCCCCCCTCTACCTTCTAAACTCCAATGAGTGGTGACCCAGTGTTGTCAAACGCTCATCGTTTGCTAACCCACATATTCCTGGAATCATTTTGGTATATCTTATCTGGACCCGCTCCAGAGCCAGCGCAACCTTCCTCAGATATATGTCCCAAACCTGATCACAGAACTCCAAATGCTGCCTGACCAGCGCCTTATCGAGCCTCAGCATTACAGCTCTGTTTTCCAATACGCTTGATATAAATGCCAGCATTGAATTTGCTTTCCTTACTACCAATTCGACTTGCAAATTAACTATTTGGCGGTCCTGCACCAGCACTCCTATGTCCCTTTGCACCTCTGATTTCTGGATTATGTCCCCATTTACAAAATAATCAACGCCTTTATTATTATTACCAAAATGCATGACTCCGCACTTTGCTATACTAGATTGCATCTGACACTTCCCTATCCATTCTCGGAACCTGTCCAACTCCTTCTGCAGTCCTCGCTTCTTTTCCACTGACTGACCCTCCACCTATATGAGCATCATCTGCAAACTAGACGTCAAAGCCTTCAATCCCCTTATCCAAATCATTAATATAGAAAGTTAAGAGAAGCGGACCCAGCACCGACCCTTGCGGAACTTCACTAGTCACTGTCAGCCCACCTGAAAAAGTATATTTTATTGCAACTCTTTGCCACACAGCCAACCCGCTATCCATGCTGGCATCTTCCCATTAATAACATGGACACTCATATATTTCCGAGCAGCCTGACGTGCGGCACCTCATCGAAGCGCTTCTGCAATTCTAGGAAAGCAAGATCTACCGCCTCCCCTCTGTCTGTCCAGCTACTAACATTCTCAAAGAACACCAGCAGATTAGTCAGACAAGATCATCCCTTCACAAAATCATGCTGACGTCGGCCTCTTTTATCGCGAACGTCCAACTGCTGGGTAGCCTCATGCTTTATAATTGACTCTAAAATCTTAGCAACCACCGACGTCAGGGTAACCTGTCTATAATTTCCGCTCTTCTGTTTTGCTCCCCTTATGTACAGCGCGGTGATATCCGCAATTGACCAAACTTGGGGAATCACTACTAACTCAAGTGATTCTTAAAATATCACAAATATTGCCTCCACAATCCATGAGGCCATCTACTTCAGAACCATGGGGGGGGGGGGGGGGGAGTCCGTGTTTCTGAACAAGCCCAAGGAGATCGTAATCCTGACAAGGAAAAAAGAAGTGTATGTCAGGTTGAAGTGGGTGGCTGGACCTAATGGGTTCCTTCCAAGGTTTTTGAAGGAGGCGAAAGAGCAGATTACTTATTTTGGTGCATCTGCAGAAGCTTGGAAGAGTCACCAGAGACATACCGATTGTTTTCAGTTTCTGAAGGACGTAGACTTCAGTGTGTCTTCTTAGCTGTCCCATCATTGTGTTTGGACCACACAGATCATACTGTATATTAACGCTAAGCAAATTGAAGCTCTCAAACATTCGAACCTCCACATCATTGAAGCTGATGGGGCATGGTCGTACTGGCCAATACCTATCTCTTTCATCTGCAGGCATTGAGATAGATATAGACGTAGGTACGTTTTTCTGATGTCTGCAGACAAAGCAGATATTGCTGAAGTTGCGAGATGGGAGGAAAGTTGTAAAACTACACAGTGGGATGTCGGTCAGCTGCAGAAATATGCGGGGAAGTGGCAGATGGATTTAAATTTCGGTAGTTAGGAGGTGTTGCCTTTTGCGAGGTCAATGTAAGGCGAAACGATACGGTTGACGGCAGGACTCTTAACAACACTGATATGAAGAATGGTGTTCGTGTCCAGATGCGTAGCTCCCTGAAAGTGGCATCATAAGCAGAAAGCATGGTACAGGAGGCGTATGGAATGCTTGCCTACGTTGGGCGGGCTTTGATTACAAATGTCACGAAGTCACGATGCTGTTCTCCAACAGTATGGTTAGGCCTCATTTGCAGGGTTGTTTGCCGTTCTGGGCGCCCCTTACAGCAATGACGTGGAGGCTTTGGAATGGATGCAAAAGTGTTTTACTGGAATTCTGCCTCGATTGGACTGTATTTGTTACAAGGATAAGTTGGACAAACTTTGATCGCTTTCTCTGGAATGTTGAAGGAGGAAGAGAGACGTGATATAAATAAACACAATTGTGGGAGGCATAGATGAGGTAAATTGTCAGAAACTTGTCCTTGCTGGGATGGACTAGAAGGCATATGTTTAAATTGAGAGGGTCAACATTTAAAGCAGATACGCGGTCAGGAGGTTTTGTAGGTAGTGGCGAGTGCATGGAACGAGCTACCAGGGATGGTGGTGAAAGCAGATGTGAGATTTGTGCAAGAAGCTTTTAGATCGGCATATGGATATGCGTGGCTAATTCAACATTACATTAACGCGGGAATCGGAGAATGCGAATAGATTAATTAATATATGTTCTTACTTATAATTCTCCCTATTTTTGTGTAACAGAGTAACATAATATCTATTTTATAGAACAATGCTGGCAGTTATTGCGCAATAACATACTTAGCAGCAGCTAACGTGATGAGGTTAACTTTGTTTGTTTAACTGACTGACACTAATCCCAATTAATTTGCTTTGATTCGAAGTCATATGATTTATCTGGAGAATATGCAGCTAACTTTAAAAGCAAGCGACCTGTCAGACCACTGGCAGAAAACGTCGATTATATCTGGACATGGAACTGCCGGTGCTCAACCAGGTAGAGAACATTTTCTACCCTATCCTTGTCATCGTTGGTATTCCTGGTAAGCCCTTTGTTATTCGGTACCCAGGTTTCGCTCTCTCGCCTTTACTGGTGAAACAATCTGTGCTATTAATTATTGCTTGAGTTACAGATCCAGCATTTTGCGGCTCATATTTACCGGTTCCATCCGTCGCACACTGAATTAAGATACCCACACATGTACGATACCAATCTGTAGCTGTTGCGGATGTTTCTGACACCATTATCGCTGTGGAAAAAAACAGGACTGTAATTATACTTCATCGCCAAATCGAAGTGGATAGATAGCGAATGCAGTGAATGCTGCCCCTGTGAAAGGGAGGGCGGCAAGTTCGGTCAATCTGGTCTTTGTCACGACCAACTGCAATCGGATACACCGGCTGATTTTCCGTTAACATGCTCTTCTCAATTTACTCCAAGTTTTGCCATGACCCGATGCACTGGCGAGAAATTATGTGGACAGGTAACCTACCAGCCAGCGGTGTATCGCAAGTAGGACAACAGAGAACCGTGCCGCACATAAGCGGAGCTCGGAGAGCTGCTGCCTTACAGCGCAAGAGAGCCGGTTTGATCCTGACCTGGGATCCTGTGTGGAATTTGCACGTGATCTCGGCTGATTGCGTTGATTCAACTGTCGGCTCTGGCTCCTTCCACATCCCAAAGCTCCGGACGCTCTAGATTTCTCTCACAGCCCGTCCTGGTTTGTAGGTGAACTGGATTTTATAATTTGCTTCCAGTGTGCAGGGAGTGGATGCGAATGTTGGATAACATAGAACCAGTGTGAACGGGTGATAGATGATCTGCACGACTCGGTGTGCCGGGGACCTGTTACCAAGCTGCATCAACCAATCCATCAAACAATGACCCAGGGAGTTGAACCTACGCCAGCGCAGGGAGAAGGTGCAAACAGCACTAGTGACCAGTGTCGATTCTAGGTCGCTCAGCTGTCAGGCAGCAGTGCGCCTGCTGTCAATTTGCCTTGAGGGAAATGGGCGATAAAAATCTTTATTACGCAAGCGTATTCGGAAATATAGTTTAGCAGAGGCGTGAATTGGATGCAGTATTTGCATTCATATGTGTATCGCGAAATCAATCTGCTGGTGAGCAACGCGAGTGTGGCCACGCCTCACCGCGGAAATGTGTACAGAACTTCTCGATGCGATTTATGTTTACACGCAATATTTGTCAACTGCGGTAATCATCAAACTGGTCTTGTTTTTATGTTGATGCTGCATTCTGCCTGCAGATGGAAGGTTATAGCATAAGGTTTGGCGCTGGACTGTGATGAGCAAATCGGCCAATATTCTTTACTCTGCACATTCCTTTGTGGTCAGGTGAATGGAATCCACGATAGATATGTATCAACTATAGCTGTCAAACCTCTTAATAATCGTTCTGCGATAGGCCGCGAGTCCAGTCATGGCCTTGGCCACTGCATTTTATTTACTATTAGTTTGCGAAATCCATCTTTCAGATGTCCTTTTCATAATCAGAGATGTGTGGGCGACACGAGTACAAGGGGTAGGTGACAGTCTGATATAATCCATTCACCTTCGTAGAACTGTCAAACTGATGTTCTTCTGGAATAGTGAATGTTGGTGATTTTAATTTCGTCTTTCCTACAGCTAATCTGATGGCAATCGTAATTCTCTCCCGGGGAAAGTGTGGACTCTCTAAATGTATCTCCCGCTATCTGGTATCCATGGCCGTGGCTGATTTAATGGTTCTGATCTTCGAGGTAATTCTATCCGAGATTTCAGATGGTTATTTTCCTTATTCATTCCTGAACTTAACTCAAATTTGTAAGCTGAATATTGTCTTTAATTTTATTTGCATCGATTGCTCTGTCTGGTTAACGGTGACCTTCACCTTCGATCGATTTGTCACTATATGTACTCAGAATTTACGAACAAAATATTGCACCGACAGAACTGCGGCTCTGGTGATAGCGCTGACATGTATCTTTTGTATTATTGAAAATATACCTGTATATTTTGCCTACGTACCTCGAGAAATAATTGACAAAGTGGGCTGGTCCTGTAGCATAACCCCAGACTTCTACACCTCACAGTTTTGGGCAGCACTTTTTTCCATCGAAATCATTGTAACCCCATTTTTACCCATTTTGCTGATCATCCTCCTCAACTCCCTGACAATCAGGCACATTATACACGCTAACAGAGTGAGGAGCGGTCTCCGAGGGAAAACGAAGGGCGAGGGCGGCACGGATCAAGAGGTGGAGAGCAGAAGGAAGTCCATCATTCTATTGCTGGCCATATCCGGTAGCTTCGTCCTACTGTGGATGGTAAACTTCGTGTGCCTCTTGAGTGTGTACTTCCTCGACGTGGAGCTTTCATCAACAGATAACAACGACCCATTTACCATTGCGGAACTGTCCGGATTTATGCTGAGGTCTCTGAGTGCTTGCATCAATACGTTTATTTATGGGGTGTCTCAGAAAAAATTCAGGGAGGAATTTATAAATGTGATTAAGAGCCCATTCGTTTTAATTTCCAATTCAATAAAGTGTTTGTTGTGATATAAGTGTTCAAAGTGAAAACTCGTTTCTAAATTACGTTGCCTTCTACATTATATCATTGCACCTGACTTTCCTAGATACCATTTGCACCATCGGGTCAATACCGGGCGTCAGGGTAATGTCTGCATTCCCTTTCCCCTCTGCAAGCCCATTACATTTATTCCCTAATGAGTCACTCAAATGCCCACTATTAAATCAGCAGCCCAGATGCATCAGTGCAGTATTATAGAGGCAATTTGCCCAGTCAACTACTTGCGTCTTTGGGGCGTGGAAAGTAACTGGAGTCCCCAAGGGAATTCCCCGCGGTGGCAGGGAGAACATGAGAAATCCACACAGCATCAGTGAACAGGATCGGAAGGAGGAGTCTGTAGGTGCATCGTTTACAGGCAGATGTCGTTCATCGACAAGTATGGCATTGTGTGTTAACTAGAACACTTTTATTGTACAGCCGTCAAATTATGAACACAGATATCGTACTAGAATTGGATATAAACCTAGTTTAGCAACGGTTAAATTACTGTACTTTAACACAACGACCCGTAGATACGTATTTACCAAAAAGACACAAAGTGTTGGAGTAACACAGCAGGTCAGGCAGCAGGTCGGGAACAGAGATGGGTGACGTAATAACAAGGAACTGCTGGTGCTGGTTTATAACGAATGTCGATACAAAACGCTGATGTAAATAAGCGGATAAGGCAGCAATGTTGGAGAACATGCAAGGGCGAAAGGATCCCTTTTTCAGACTAAGGAAGGGTTCCGACCCGCAACGTCGCCCCTCCATGTTCTCCAGGGAAGCTCTCTGCTGCGATGAGTTGCTCAGTATTTAGTGTCTATCGATAAAGAGGTGACGTTTCTGGTCGGGAGAATTCTTCACATACAGTAAAGTTCTGTGTGCAGCTCTGGTGAGCATGTTACGCACAGTATTTGCGAGCAGCAGAGGTGATGCTCAACAAGATGAATTTCAGCAATCTATATATTGAATTACAATCTGCATGCAGTGACAAAGTGCCAATTTCAGCCCAAGAAAGCTGCCACGATTGCTGTCTCGCAACGCGAAATATCCCGGTTCGATTCTGAGCTTGTGTGCAGTCGTTGTAGAACTTACGTTATTCCTGATACGTCGTGTATTTGCTCAATGTGCCCCGGTTCCTTCCCACATTCTAAAGTTGTGTGGGTTTTATGGGCGTCTGTAAATTGTCCAAATTTTGTCGGGATTGGACTAGAAAGTGGACTAACGTAGAACTAAACACACTCTGAGGCCCTCACCGTCGAAGCTGCAGCCGGCGTCAGACACCACTCCCAGGCCGAACCTCCTGACGGTGAAGCTCCACCTACCCGCACAGCTTCCCCCGTCGATCCCACTGTGGCTGTCGACGCCACTGACGACCTTACCCCCACACTCCGTCCGCCGGCGGGCCGGTGCCATTGACTCCACCGTTCCTTCCCTCACAACCGGACACTGGCGGGCCGGATCTGTCGGCTCACATCGGTTCCAGGCCCTGTTCCATGCAGAGGGCTCCATGATGCCGGACCCAACAACTTCGCGTTCATCAGATCATTAGTTCATAAGTGCTAGGAGCTGAATCAGGCCATTCGGCCCATCAGGTCCACTCCGTCGTTCAATTATGGCTGATCTAGCATTCCCTCCCAATCCCCATTTTTCTGCATTCTCCTCATAACCATTGACACCCGTACTAATCATGAATCTATTTATATATGCCTTAAAAATATCCATTGACGGTCTCCATAGGCTTCTGGGGGCAATGAATTCCACAGATTCTCCACCCTCTGACTAAAGAAATTCCACCTCATCTACTTCTTAATGGAACGTCCTTTAACTCCGAGGCTTTGCCCTCGTGGAAATAGCCACTTCACATCCACTCTATGCAGGCCTTTCACTATTCGGTAAGTATCAAAGAGGTCCCCCTCATCCTTCTAAACCCCTGTCCCGATTCCCAGTAGGGAAGCTCAATAATGGCACCACCCTTACACTAGTCTCATACTCTCAGCCCCCATCGTCTCCTCATTGGACTTCACACGAGCATCCCTGGATCCCTCTTCCCTTTTACACTCAACCCTAACCATTGTCGTGTTTTCACCATCTCCCCTGGCCCCCCGCTTTAAGATGGAGTAATGCGTCGGTTCTCAACAGAAGCGTCATCTTCATACCCCTGCACCTACATGTCAATGAAATCCCCCACTCCCTACCCCAACCCGTAGCTCCGCCATAATGTAGAGCACTTCTTCCGCTTCCCCGTCATCTGATCTTTTCTATAGGAAGGGGGTTTTGCATTCCAGTAATTACACATTTTCCCGTCTCCAAATTTCCCCTCCACTTGGCCTCATCCTGCCGGCCGTCATCCCACTGGACTATGTTACTTCGAACTGCCGTCGCGACATCAACCGTTTTGAAATCTCTACTACCCTGACCCACGCTGATCTCACCCGTCGCAACGCACAGCCGTCCTGTCCTTCAATAGGAATCCGGACATTGTTATTAAACCCGCCGACAAGGGAGATGCGGTTGTTGAATGGCGGGCTGACCACTATTGTGGGATTCCAGGCACCAGGTTTCGGACACCTCTTCATTCCCGCCCCTCGACTAGTTCAATTTAATTTATTGTCACGTTTACCGAGGTACAGTGAAAAGCTTTTGTTGCCTGCTAACCAGTCAGGAGAAAGACAATGCCTAATCAATTTACAGTGTTTCTAACATGATCAGAGAATATCGTTTAGTGCAATGTGGAGCTAGCAAAGTCGGATCAAGGATAGCCGGAGAATCAAAGTGATAGGTAGTAGTTTAATATTGCTCTCCCGTTGTGGGAGATTGGTTCAGTTGCCTGAATATAGTGGAGTGCGTGTTGGACACTTCTATACCTTTTACCTGATGGGAAAGGTATCATTTGCCTATGACCACAGAGACGATCACCAGGCCATCCTCTCCCAGACTGTTTCTGATCTCACCGCCTCTGACGATCTGCTATCCATAACCTCCAACGTGTTCCACAATGCTCGCTTCCATCACCACCCAAAAATCTACAATGCAGGCTGGCCTGGCAGACCCATTGTTTCTGCCTGCTCCTGTCCCGCTGAACTCATCTCCACTTTCCTCGATTCCATCCCATCCCTCCTTGTCCGTTGCATTCCCACCTACGCCAAAGGCAACTCAGGCACCCTTTATTTCTTCAATAACTTTCAGCTGCTAGACATCCGATGCAAATTTTTACCATGCACGTCCAGTCCCTTCCGTCCTCCATCCTTCACTTGGTCTCAAGGCCCTCCAGTTCATCCTCGATCAGAGACCCATTCAATGTCCCTCTATTAACAATCTTCCACGCTGGCGGAATTTCTCCGCGCCCTGGCCAACTTTGGACTCCTCTCACTCTGTCCACGTCAAGCGTGTACTCAATGCGTGAATGGATGCCATGTACATTCGAATGGGCACCAGCTATGTCTGCCTTTTTTTCGGTTACGTTCGACATTTCTTGTTGCATTTGTACTCTGGCCCCATCCGCCAACCCTTTTACCGCTGTATTTATGTCTGCATCGGGACTGCCGACTGCATCCGTGAAGGTTTCGTTGATTTCATTCCCTTTACCACTAAGATCCACCGTCCCTCAAATTCATCTGGATTATCTCTGCCACTTATTTCCCCATTACTTGTTATTTTATCTCCATCAGAGGGGAGAGACTAACGATTGATGTTTACTGAAGACCTCACGAGTGCCACGTTTATCCAGACTACCCTTTCTCCCACACTGCCTCTTGCAAGGACGTTATCCTCTACACTCCGTCTCCGCCACATCTGCTCCCAGGATGAGGCTTTCTAGTTGAGGACTCCCAAGTTTGTCCTCATTCTTCAGTGGACGTGGTTACCCCGCTGATGTCATAAATTGGTCCCCCCACTCACGTCTCATCTGCGACCCGCATTTCTACTCTGCTCTGGATTGCTGAAGAACAGCACATGTGATATAGTTATGCAAGTGTAACAGCAGGGACGAGTCAGATATCAGTGACAGTGACGTTATTGGATCGGATCGAAGAAGATGTGTGTTGATTACATTGATGGAAAGATGAAGCGTAGAAACAGTCCCACCGAGTCCACGCCATCTATCGGCCATTTACGGTAGTTCTAAAGGAGAGCGCTCTGATGGGCAATTTACGGACGCCGATTAACGTCTCCAGCAGCTGTGGCACAGAGCCGTCCACTTGGAAAGTCAGGATTACTTAGACAAAGGCAGTCGCTTTTTGCAGAAGATTATGTTTGACTTTTTTATTTCACTCTTTCAGAGGCAATGAGGCATTGATGACACAGTGTACATGATGTAATTGGCATAAACTTAAGGAAAGCCTTTGGCCAGCTCCCATAGTTACAGTTCACAAAGCTGGATGCTGCGGGATGAAGACTTCGAAAGTTGGATGCAGAATTGGCCTGGAAAACTCCGGCGAAGGTTAAAATAATTCGGGTGTTGGGGTGGGGAGGAGGTACAAGGAAGGAAGACAACAAGGATACTTTGTTCATTGAAGCATTATGACAACAAATAAAATCCACATGTAATCATTGTATCATCAGTTGTAAAAAAAACTGTCGGTGCTGTGAGTGATTGAGCTCTGGGTTCTTTCAGAGTTTTTCGCAGTAGAAACTATTAAGATCTTGAATAAACTGACGTTTGAAAAACTCGCCACTGCTCGTTGAGATGTCTTCGTATGTCTGCCGTTCTGAGCTGTCACTAACAGGACAAGTGGGTCCCAGGTGAAAGTGAGATGCAAGGTGCAGGTTAAAGAGAAAATTCCCTAAAAACATCTCCTTAGAGTTGATAACCACTAATCCGGGCAGCGTTCTGGCAAAACTCTCCTGCAGCTTCCTCATTCCCTGCCAGTAGTCCCTGTAATTGAACTTCCATACCTATACGCAAAACAAAAACGAACTGAGGACGCCGTATGCGTATTAATCTTTCCAAAGTACATAACTTCACAATTATCTGGATTAAATTGCATCTACCATTGCTCAGGCATTTTAACCAAATATCATATTGCAGCCAATAATTATCTTCCTCACTGTGAACAATACCATGATTTTTTAGACATCTGGAGACTAATTCGGGTCATATCCCACATTGCGCAAACGCCAAGCATACAATCAATAAGGTTACGGGAGAACGTGCAAACTCCGTAAAGATAATAATAATAATAAAAATAATAATAATAATAATAATAATAATAACTTTTATTGTCATTGCACGTCAGTGCAATGAGATTTAGTATGCAGCTCCACCGATGTACAGGAAAAGTAAAATAAATAAATAAGCAAGCAAGTTGAGTGACGTGACCATCCGAGGGAGACTGTCCGGGGGGGGGGGGGGGTGGGTGGGGGGGGGGGGGCACTCAGCAGGGCCGGTTCAGAGCCGCAATAGCTCTTGGAATAAAGCTGTTTCTGAGTCTGGAGGTTCGGCGTAGAAGGCCTTGTCTTCCGGAGGGAAGTAGTTCAAGCAGCCCGTTACAAGGGTGTGATGAGTCCTTATGGATGCTGACGGCCTTCCTGAGGCACCGTGTGTGGTAGATGCCCTCCAAGGCTGGTAGCTCTGTCCCAATGATCCTCTGCGCTCTGTGAACGACGCGCTGAAGAGCTCTCCTCTCCGCCTCCGTGCAGCTGAGATACCACACAGAGATGCCATACGTTAATATGCTCTCTGTGGTGCAGCGGTAGAACGTTGTCAGCAGCTGTTGGGGCAGACCAGTATTTTTTAATGTCCTCAGGAAGAACAGTCGTTGCTGTGCCTTCTTGACCAGCGCAGCGGTGTTGGTGGACCATGTGAGGTCCTCTGAAATATGAGTGCCCAGAATCTTAAAGCTGGACACTCTCTCCACACTTTCCCCGTAAATGGAGATTGGGGCGTATTCTCCATTATGGGACCTCCTGAAGTCAATAATCAGCTCCTTGGTCTTGGAGGTGTTTAGTGACAAGTTGTTATGAGTGCACCAGTCCGCCAGGTTCTGCACCTCCGCTCTGTATTTTGTTTCATCACCGTTGGTGATCAGCCCAATCACTGTTGTGTCGTCTGCAAACTTCACGATGGTGTTGGTGTCGAATGCAGGGACACAGTCGTGAGTGAAGAGGGAGTAGAGCATGGGGCTTAGTACACAGCCCTGTGGTGTGCCGGTGCTCAGGGTGATAGTGGAGGACAGGTGCGGGCCCAGTCTCACTGCCTGCGGTCGCTCCGTTAGAAAGTTCAGGATCCAATCGCATATCGGCGAGCTGAGGCCTAGCTGGTGGAGTTTGGTGGTGAGCTTGGTGGGGATAACCGTATTGAATGCAGAGCTATAGTCAATGAAGAGCATCCTCACATACTTGCCTTGTCTGTCCAGGTGAGTCAGGACAGTGTGAAGAGCCAGAGAGATGGCATCCTCTGTTGATCTATTTGCCCTGTATGCAAATTGATGGGAGTCCAGTGAGGCAGGGATGCTGGATTTGATATGGGAGAGGACCAGCCTTTCGACGCACTTCATTGGGATTTGTGTTAGAGCAACCGGGCGGTAGTCGTTCAGGTTGGTGACTTTGGACTTTTTCGGCACCGGCACTATGGTGGCTGTTTTCAGGCACTTGGGGACCGTTGCCAGGGATAGAGACAGATTGAAGATTCTCGTGAATACCTCCGCCAGCTGTACAGCACAGTCCTTGAGTACCATTCCCTGGACTCCATCCGGGCCTGCAGCCTTGCTTGGATTGATCCTACGCAGAGCGCACAGTACCTCCTGGGTGCTCAGTGTTAAGGCCTGCCCCTCCGCCATGGCCTGGGTTATTCCACTCCTGGTGGTGTTGCCAGTTTCGAACCGGGCAAAGAAGGTGTTTAGTTCGTTGGCCAGTGTGATATCACCGTGGGGGCAGGCGGGACTGCTCTTGTAGTCGGTGATGTCCCTGCCACCCTGCCACATGCTTCTGGTGTCCGCGGTGTTGAAGTGGTCTTCTACCCTTTGCCTGTGGACGTCTTTGGCCTTTTTTATGCCTCTGTTCAGGTTCGACCTGGCCGCACTGTAAGCAGAAGTGTCCCTGGATTTAAAGGCATTGTTGCGTGCCCTTAGCATATCCTGAACCTCCTTGTTCATCCAGGGTTTCCGGTTTGGGAACATCTTTATTTGCTTGTCCACTGTGACAGTGTCCACACAGCAGTTGATGTAGTAGAGCACAGTGGATGTGTACTCCTCCAAGTCTACCTCTGCACCACTTGCAGCCTGTTGTGCAAACAGGTCCCAGTCGGTGCGATCAAAGCAGTCCTGGAGTTGTAGGGTGGCGTCCTCGGGCCATATTTTGACCGTCCTTATTGCAGGTTTGGTAGTAAGGATAGAACCCAGTACATCTGTAGTAGGGATAGAACCCGGTTCGCTGGCCCTGTAAGGCAGTAGCTCTACCGCTACGACACCGTGTCGGCCGTGGGATAACATAGATCTAGTGTTACTATGATACCACATTTTCTGGATTTCTTTCTGCGTATTTGAACACATGTTCTCATTTTTCGCACAGATTGCATAACGCATATATTGTCCCTGTCCCAGTCATAATTTGAGAGAGAGAGAGCGAGAGAGAGAGAGAGAGAGAGAGAGAGAGAGAGAGAGAGAGAGAGAGAGAGACAGACAGACAGACAGACAGACAGACAGACAGACAGACAGACAGACAGACAGACAGACAGACAGACAGACAGACAGAGACAGACAGACTATAGCGAATTACATATATCCTCAGTATCTCGAAAAAACATTTCAAAGATCTAATAGATTGTCGTCACTAATATTATGGCAGAAATAAATCACAACGGAACGAACATTTAAATAGTTCTGCTTATCATTGAATTGGAATAAGTAATAAATACATTTAATATATTGGAATATATTGCAGACGCCACCAAATTGCTCACGTAGAACCGAGATATTCATAATTTGTAAAGTAATGTTTTACATTTCCGTTGAAAACATAAACAATATCTCGTCACATCCCCAGCCAAAACGATCGATGTACGATGACGAGATCAATTTATCTACTCTTTAAGATAATACTGTCAGACAACATGTTACTTGAAAGCACACGATGCCTCAAATGAAATGTCGGGCCTTACACTAAATAAAATTCAGAATGGCAAACCTCAGAGAAAAGTGCAAAGTCATTACTGAATTCGCTTTCACCGAGGCCACAGCTGACAATGGCCTCTTCCCTTCATCATCCTTATTTGTTTGCATATCTTTCCTTCATTTGATCTATCTCTCCTTCCTAACATCATTCTCCCGCCTCCTCCCCTTATCTCCTGACACCCGTACTAATCAAGAAATAACTACATAGGACTCAGGTTGCCTATACCTAATATACTAAGCCAATATGTATTAATTTAAGTTAGCTTAGTTTAGAGATACAGCGCGGAAACTGTCCTTTCGGCCTACCCAGTCCGTGCCGACCAGTGAACCCCGCACATTAACACTATCCTGCACAAACAAGGGACAATTTTACATTTATTCACTTATACCATCCCAATTAACCTACAAACCCTTACATCTTTGGAATATGGGAGGAAACTGGACATCCCGGAGAGAACCTATGCAGATTACGGGAAGAACGAACATCCTCCGAACAGGCAGCAGGCGTAGTCGGGATCGAACCCGGGTCTCCGTTTCTGTAAGGAAACAACCTTATCGCTGCGCCACCGTGGCGCCCTAGTTCATGATTCAAATCTAAGTCACGAGGCCTCCAGGACCTTATGGAAGACGAGATCCATGTATGGAGTAAGCAGCGTCCATATCTATTGCAATTGGCTAGCTCTGTCCCGATGATATATATGCGGTACAAATGAAAAAGTGAAATATGCAGTGAGATCATATAGTCCACTTGCCACAGAACAAAGATACCCGAAACTGATTAATCCGGGACTAGGTGGACGTTAACCAAAGAAGGATAATTCTATTACACGGGAATATACTGAATAAAGGGTAATTTCGTTGAGGCTTTATGCCAAGTTTGCATATAATACGAAAATACGCGAAGGACTTAGACGGGTTGGGAGAGTGTGCAGAGAAATGCCAGATGGAATACATAGCAAAGTGTGGAGTCATGCATTTTGGTAAATGCGTTGACTATTTTCTAAATGGGGAGAGAGTCCAGAAATCGGAGGTGTGAAGGGACTTGGGAGTGCTGGTGCACGATACACAAAATGTGAATTTGCAAGTCGAATCGGCAGTAAGGAAAGCAAATGCAATGCTAGCATTTATTTCAAGAGGAATGAAATATAAAAACAGGGATATACTGCTGAGGCTTTATAAGGCGCTAGTTACGCTGCATTTGTACTGGAGAGGGTCCAGAGGAGGTTTATGAAAATTGATACAGGAATTAGTGGGATAACGTAGGACAAGCGTCTGTCGGCACTGGGCCACTGCTAACTGGAGGTTACAAGGATGAGGGAGGCCCTCACCATCTTCCAGTCCCGCCTCAAGACCCATCTCTTCACCTCTGCATACCCTTAGTCCCATGTCCCCCTCCCCTTTGCATCTCTGTCTTACTGCTCTATTTTGTTTTGTTTATTCTTGACTCTCAATGTAAAGCGACTTTGAGTCCTGAAAAGCGCTATTAAATAAAATGTATTATTATTATTATTATTATTGTAACTTAGCGAATAGTGAAAGGCCTGGATTGAGTGGATGTGAAGAGGATGTTTCCACTAGTGGATGAGACGAGGGCCAGAGGTCACAGCCTCAGAATTAAAGCACGTTCCTTTAGGAAGGTAATGAGGAGGGTTGTTTCTCGTAAAAGGGTGGTGAATCATTGGGATTCATTGCCAGAGAAGGATGTGCAGGACGTCAATAATTATTTTCAAGGCAGAGATAGATAGATTCTTGGTTAGTACAGATGTCAGGGGTTATGGGGAGAACGCAAGAAAATGGGATTTGGATGGACAAATAGATTAGCTAATATTAAATGGCGGAGTATATTTGATGGGCCAAATGGCCTAATTCCCTCATGAACTTGATACAAGATTTAATTTATTTACGAAGTCGAGAAGAGCATTAGAATGAGGGAATTACACGATGAGGTTAGAATAGCACTGATAGGAGGAACCGTGCGTCGAGCCCAACGAGTAAAGTTCAGTATAGAAGCCTAACATCAGTATTCATTTTGGTGAAAAGGTTTAATTGACCAGAAAGTGCAAGTGACTGGTGAAAAACATATAATGTGCATTACTGGTTATCAATTTCACAGTGATTATATGGAATACCCGTTGATGTTGAAAAGGGGGAAAATCTCGTAGAAAAATAAAATGGGCACAGGATAGTGAAGTAGTGGTGAAGCAATTTTGCTCGGAAAATTACGAAACTGGTCGAGCTCAGAAAGAACTAAAGGGAGAATACTCGAGGGACTTCTTTACAGGTTTCCGAACGGCAGCACTAACAGAAGGCATAAAATAAATCGGAAAATGGGAGACACCTGTAAGAAGGATGATACAATAATAATGGACACATATGTAAACTGGACAAACGAGGTAGTGGTAACGTGATCGATAAATTAATGGAATGCACAACACATGGATATTCTTATCAACATATTTGGACTACATTGGGGGAGTGGGCTGCTTAGATCATGTTCCGTGCAACGAGAAGTGGCTAGGTAATAATCTTCCAGCGACGGGAGAATTAGCAAACTGTGAACACTCCATAAAAGATTGGTACAGAACATATTGAAAGTTATTATCAATTCAAACCGGGTTCAAATTCTGGATGCTGGATTCTTGAGGAGACCATGTTCCTTGGGGAACTCACTGGCTGAGTCAGCATCTAGAGAGGAAATAGACGATATTTCGTGTTGAGACCCTCTTTAGACTGGGTGAAATGAGACTGAATTTGGCTATGGTTAAATCGGATACTAAAAGGGGTGGAAGATTGCAACCTTCACGTGGTCCGCCCTGTTTCGACTAATGCAATCAACTCGACGTGCACAAACGGAAGATCAAATAGAACAAGGTGTCCTACGACTTTAGGCTGTGCACGCCAGACGAAAGAAGAAGAAGAAGGATACTAAATTAAAAGGCATAATGTAAATGGGCAGTAGTTATCATTATTAGAAAAAAGTGAACGTTGGAGTCAAAAAGACCGCAAGTCCAACAGTAAACTGGAAAGTCCAAGTCAAACAGAAACGTCAAAGGTAGCAATATAACAAGAAAAGGTTGACAGTAGTTACCAATGAAGCGGGAAGCAGGAGGCATCAGGATGTCGAAGAGTTCAGCAAAGGAGAGCAACATTTTACATGGAAGGATGAGTTGAAGATGAAAATATTACGGGGAGTAACGAACAGAGAACAATGATAAATGCGTTCAAAATGAAAGTTGAGAAAATAACTGTCAAGAACGGGTGAAATTAGATTGAATTAAAAAGATACAGATAAATTTAAGATATATCTGGTGTGGGAATTTATGTGAAAGTCAACGGTATCGTAAAACAACTTCACAAAAGGCAAAGTGGCTGTCCTTTATGCAAAGGGGACAACTTATCGACACTGACTGGAGATTAATAATTACAAGTAAACGTTTGTATTTTCAAGCATGCATCTGCGATTCAACAGCACGAGTATATTATGTGTCTTCGTGGGAGAAGGCATTCTGAATCTGCTTTCTGAAAGCCATGGTCAGGCGCACCAGGCGCAATAAATAGGCGCTATATGGTAAAGTTCATGTTGCTATCATTGCTTCTGTAGCAAACTAAAATATAACTCATCATGGAAAGAGGTTTGACTTGAATTCGATGGGAGATGATTTCCCTTTCTAAAATGGAGCAATGCCTTGTCTCAAATGGATATGGGTAGCATTTAGAGCTTGCAGGTGTAGGTGCTATGAATCGTTTCAACACTCTGGGTTCTCTCAGAAGGGTTCGCAGTATATATGGTTAATGCCTTGAATAAACGGATTTGTTTGAGAATCTCAACTGCTCATTGAGATGGCATTTTGTGCCTGCCGTTGTGAGCTATATGTAACACCAAATCAAGAATATGCGATCACACAAGCTGCATCATCACGTATGTGTTTAATTTATAACACAGGCAAATGCAACGTATTCATGATACAAGATTGAACTGGACTAGAAGCAGAATAGATACTGATATTCGTAGATGTTAGATTAGGTTTAGAATCCTCCTTTCAATATCTCCTTGGAAGCAGGGAGTAGTAGCGCAGCCTGGCGACCAGATTTAGTTTTAGTTCACTGTAGAGATACAGCGTGAAAACAGGCCGTTCGGCCAACCGAGTCTGCACCGACCGGCAAACCCCGCACATTGACACCATCCTATAGACGCGAGGAACAATTTACATCAATGCCAATCCAATTAACCTACAAACCTGTACGTCTCTGAAGTGTGGGAGGAAATCGAAGATCTCGGAGAAAACCCGCGCAGTTTACGGGGAGAACATACAATCGCCGTTAAGATAAGCACCCGTAGTCAGGATCGAACCCTGTTCGCTGGCCCTCTACCTCCATGGCACCGTGCCGCCGTACCAAAGTGCGGTCAAGGGATTGAGAGGTGTACGTCTTTGATAATTGTGCAGCAGTCGCCGAGAATGTTGGACAAGTGGTGTGTTGATAATGCTTTGGTAGCGTGCTCTCGAGTTCGGATGGATTGAAGTCCTCGGCTATTATGAACAAGACCTCGGGTGTTTTGTTTCAATGGTATTGAGTGGCGGCACAGTGTGGCGAAAAGCTCCCGAGATCCGGGCTAGATCCAACCATCTGATACCCTCTGTGTGCAGTTTCCAGTTTCTCCTCGTAACGGCCTGAGTTTCCATCGGGTTTTCCGTTTCCTTC